>OZ038395.1:12209245-12309249 GCA_964036045.1 Eutreptiella sp. 'Long Island Sound 2002'
TGGCGTCTAATGGGCGCATAATGGGTGCCTAATGGGCGCATAATGGGCGCCTAGAGGGTGCCTAATGCGCTCCTAATGGGCACCTAATGGGTGCTTAATGGGCGCCTAATGAGTGCCTAATGAGTGCCTATCGGGCGCGTACTGGGCGCTCATTTGGGCGCCTAATTCGCAACTCGAGTACAATTTCTTGGATTTTCTGGTGACTCCCCGGGCGAATTTGTGGTCAATAAATGCACGTCCCGAGTATGTGTGTCCCGGCGGGGACAGTGGAGCTTGAAGACTGCGTCACAGTTCCCCCAACGTCCCTCCCACTTCGACTGCGCTTGTGCCTCAGCAGTCGTGCCACACGTCCGTCCCCTCGGCCGACTCACCATCGCAACGGTACGCGACCACTGCCACGAAGGGATTGGGGTCTGCCCAATCCTTGACCGAGGGCGAGAGGGCGCCCAGGGCCTCGGCAACCCTCAAGTGCTGACGAAGGACTGTGGGCGCTGTGAATCCTCCGGCGGCGTCGATATACTCCACAACGAGATCGGCACGTTCGCGCCCTGAGTACAGTTTCAGGGCCGGAAATCCACATCCGCTTCCTGCGGGCCCCCCGCGGGCCCCCATCATCGCACCATCGCGCGCGCCGCACGCGTCAGAGAACGGGCAACTTGCGCTGTGCCGCACCCAATTTTGAAGGTGTGGAAGGCAATGGGGACAGTCATAAGCCATTCCGTCTGCAAAACCCGTGCACTGGCCCGCACTATTCGGAGCGGCCCCTCTGCTGCCCGGGGCATCTGTTAGGCCCTCTTTGTAGTGCAGGGCACGTTGCTGTGCTGCAAAGAGGGACGGTGGGGGGCCGCATCCCGCCGTATTTGACGGCACAGTTTGTGTACCGCCTGTTGCACAGCACTCGCATTGTCCCCAGACACGCAAACCTGCTTTGGAAACACAGCGTTTGGGTTCGGAGGTTCAGACAGGGGCTGTTGGAGGAGGCACAAGATTGGGGCGGCCTGCCCACCTTCGGGGTCGGCTCTGGACAGCGCGCGCACAGTGCGCGCACAGCGCCCCAGGGCAGGTGAGCTTTTCCCATGACCACCCTGCAAACCACCGGGGGGGCTACGTCCACAAGGCAAAAACAGCAGGTTTTGACAGCAATCCGGCATCTTCAGTGCGAAACACAGTTTGTGTTAACTCATTCTCTGAGTTTTGGGACTTGAGTAGGAATCTCAGTAGTCTCGTGTCTGGGAACACAGGAGTTACTGCGGTCACCTTGGCCATTGGGGGGAAACGGGTCCAAAATGGCCTACTTCTCGCACAGCGCGGGCACCCGGGGAGGCTGGGAAGGAAGGACAAAGGAAAGGGGATCAATGGTCGGTGCTGATCGACTGAATGTCCCCGCCATAGACACTTTCAGCCATTAGTCCAGAGGTTCTCTCACAGATGCATGTGTCCCCTTCTTGGTTGGGGTGCTCCACTATTCAATGTACAACAAGTAGGTACAAGGTTTCAATCAGCGGTGCCAGTGGCAGCTGCATTTGTTATATAACCTGTGGACGGCGAACCACTATAGATCAATACCTGTGTGTTGCTGAGCTAGATGGTGCATGAAAAACAGCCACGCCCTCAAGCTGCGTCTGTGTTGATGTGTCGCAGTGAATCACAGGGCCGTATAGCCTGATGCACTCCTTCGGCCTAACCATACGGCTTTCTGTTCTCCTGCTGGAGGGGAATAGGGGAGGTAGACAATCGCTGTATTACGTGCGAGCTGACAAGGCTGCATAGCTGTGTGTTTGTGGGACCATATGTCGGGTGAAGTGCCGCGTGCTTCAGTGGAAGCACCCTGGGCTCCAGCATCGCTGACGAAGGACAAAGGAAAGGGGGGGGGGGGTCTTCAGGGCTCGTGGCCTGTGGGGCCGCCACTGCCACACGCGGGAGGGGCGGGTGCGGGCGCTCCTTCCGGGCGCTCCAGAGGGGGAAAAAGGGAAGACATTGCCCTACAGCTGAACACAGAGGGGCCGTTCCTGCACAGCGCAGGCACGGCGCCCAACAGTAAACCAGCATTCCCGTGACCCCCCTGCACACACCCCACCACCGGGGGAGCGATATCCAGAGGGCAGACACAACAGATTCAGGCGGCAATCCGGCATCTTCAGTGCGAAACACAGTTTGTGTTAACTCATTCTCTGAGTTTTGGGACTTGAGTAGGAATCTCAGTAGTCCCGTGTCTGGGAACACGGGAGTTACTGCGGTCACCTTGGCCATCGGGGGGAAACGGGTCCAAAATGGCCTACTTCTCGCACAGCGCGGGCGCAGCGCACGGTGCGCTCCCTTTCACGGACTGCGGCGCGCGCACTGCCCTGGGACCCCAAGGGCACGCGCAGACCTGTCCTCTCTTTCCAGCCCCGGATGGCCTTGGGGCGCCACATGTTGCGGGCGTTGAAGGTGATGATCAGGACCCCGGCCGGCCGGAGGACGCGGCGGGCTTCGCGCAGCACGGCCTCGGGGTGCCGCAGGTACATCACCGCCTGGGCGCACACCACGGCGTCGAAGCTGTGGTCCAGGTACGGCAGTTTGGTATTGCTGTTCAGATCCTGAGGGCGCACACGTGGCGATGGTTGCGTTGGGCCATGAAGCAACGGATACAGAGCTCACATATGCCCCCGGGTCACAGGCATATGGTCATCGGCACAAACTTCAGTTCATTGTTTGATCTGCTGCTTTGCAGTACCCCTCAAACGAGGGCCGAATGTTGCCTTGAGCTCACCGCAGTCAACGGCTATCGAATGTTTCTTGGCCCGTTTGGGTAAGAGCCTACACCCCCCATTGGTTTGGCTGGTTTCCCTAGCTACGCTTCCCTCCTGACACGGCACAGTAAAAGACAACTTCCATCTGACGGGCGGGAGCGCGCCCCCCCCCCCCCCGGTAGCCGGTGAGACGTGTATCCCAGAAAAACAAGAGCAACAACTCCACGGCAGGCCAACCGGGACCCGGGTTCGAACCCGTGTTCTGTGGCGCGTGTGTGTAGTGCATTTCCGGTTTGCACTACACGTTTTGGGGGGGGGGGGGGGTCCATCCCAAGAACCAGCCCCCCCCCATGGAATGCTGCCACAGTCAGGGATGCATTGGATGCGGGGGGGCACCCTCCCCACACACAGGGCCCCCAGCCTATGCCCAGCGCCAGTGTCCCCCTAACGCCAAGTGCCAGCCTCAATGGCATTGGTAACCAAAAGTAACCGCCCCCAACCGCCTTGGCAGCCTCCTCCAACCGCCTGTCTACCCGCCTCTGGGGTGCCTCTGAGGTCCCTTCCCTTCTGATGCATCCCTGCCCTGGTGCAAAACAAGTATCCCGCAAGAGGACACCTTGCCTGAAGCATGCACCCTGCAAGACAGGATCCTAAACCAAAAACACCGACAGTATCACAAACTCAGTGACACAGGATGTGTAGGAGTTCTCTCCTCTGCTGACCGGGTTTGGGCTGTGCTGGGTGATCCCCTGGGGAATGCATCCATCTCGGATGAGGGGACAGGGGGTGCGCACCGCGCGCGCCGTGCGCGCGCGGTGCGAAAAGTCGGCCGTTTTCCACCACCGGTAGCCACAGGTCCCAGGGTCCTGAACTCTGCACCCCCGATGCTGTTTTGAATGGATCCTGCATGCCCCTGTAGGGGGGTGGTTTTCAGGGGGTGTTCCCGGGATGAACACCGTAACAATTGGCGCTGCGCGCGCGCTGTGCGAAAACGCCCCCAGGGCAGTTCACGCAGCCGATCAGTGATCAGTGGGGTGGGACTTGTCGTGGTCAGCTTCGGGGGCATTGCTGCGCGGGTTTTGGAGACGGAAGGGCTCATGGCTGTCCCCCGATGCCTTGCACACGTCGCACCGCGTGCCCGCACCGCCTGCACCGCACGGGCGGCCGTGCACACCCGGCGTCCAGTGCCATGCGCGTTGTACCGGGCATGGCGTCTGCTATTGCGGCTTGGGTTCCATTCTGTGACGCGGGGGTGAGGGGGGGGGGGGAGGGGCCAGAGCCGACCTACATCCGAACAACGGGACGTCGGGGAACAGGCTTTTGTTAGGAACCGCCAGGAATGGGCAAAAGACCGGTTCATCTCCGCGCGCGCGGGAGGGGGGGGCGGGGGGGCGTTGGGGCCCGCTCCCCGTTTCGGTGTTGCGGATGTGTCCGGGAGGGCGGATCTGGGCTCGAGGTGGCCCAATCCCCTGAGCCCCCGGGGCCGGCCACGCCCCGCCCCCCCCCCCCCCCCAGCGGACCTGGACGACGCGCTCCGCCAGCCGGTCGTTGCTGCGCAGCTCCTCCATGTTCATCCCCAGGCCGCAGACCCGGCCCACGGGCATGGGGGGCAGGTGGCTGTCGAAGGACGCCATCAGGTCCAGCACGTCGGAGCCGGGCCGGATCCGGCGGCGGTACAGCGCTTGGGTGCGGGACGACCGGAGGGCCTGCCTGCAACCGCACGGACAGTGCGGCGTGAGGGCGGAGGAGAGGGGGCGGCTGCGGCCCCGGGAAGCATCGGGGGGGGGGGGGCTACAACCGCTCCCAATGCGACCCACCCCCCAGCTATCGATCAAAACTTGGGGGGGGGGCACTTTGGGCCTCAATTGGTCAGGTGTGGACCCGCCACTTAGCTCCAGCCGCGCCTGCCTCATGACCTTCATCGCCAACTCAGTTCCATGATTGTTCTTGTCACGCTTGTCAGGGCACTTTGGGGGGGGGGGGTATTGGCGGTATGGCGGGGGGTCCCCAAAGGGGGGGGGGATGCCGGGGTGGGGGGTGATACCCAAAAACGTGACACCCAAAAACTACCCCCTTCAACGAAACATGAAAAAAAAAAATCGGCGCCGTTGGCGCCATGACCCCAACAAGGCTGTCTCTCAAACCCCCCCCCCCCCGGGGGGGGGGGGGGGTCCGGGGGTGGCGGTTGGTGGCGGTTGGCAGTTGGTGGGAGTTGGTGGTTGGCGGTTGGTGGTCCCTTGGGGCGGTCCTAAAGGGCGGTCCTTAACAAAAAAAAATCTAGTTCCTTAAGGACCGCCCTGGTCCGGGGTCCCCCTCCCTCCTCCGACGGGGCACGTAATACATCCCTGGCCCTGAGCTACACAGCGCTGTGGCTTGGACCGACGCGGACATGTGGTCAACGAACGGCGGAAACGGCGACCGACACGCAATGCCCACGAGGAGGTTAGTCTGGCCCACGTACCGAGGCCTATTGTGGGGGCATCGGGCCCAAACCACATCAAAACGCACGATGACGCCCCGACGCACTTTTTTTTTTTGATCAAAAAGGCCAGTTCATAAGTGCCAAGGGCCACTGTGGACCAAGTTCGATGTAAGATACAGATTTCGGCAAAGCCAGGGTGTGCATACGGGCTGCAGCTCATGACTGTGCCCCCATGGTTTCCCATTGAGGTTGGTGTGGTCATGTCATTGGTACTTCCCACTCATTTGGGTCCCAGTGCGTTTTGTGGCGTTTGGGTAGCGGTTGCAACGGGACTTCCCACAAGGTGGGGTCCCAATGCTCCCGCGGCCGCTTCCGTATCAGGTATATTGTCTGTCGGGCTGGTCGGGTTGTTTGCCAGTATTGTGTTGTCTTGTGTTTGCAGGCGTCTTGGTAGCATTGTGCCATGGTTGTCAGGTGTGTCTGCTGCCGCCACATGTAGGTCGCTTGTCGTTGGTGCAGGTCAAGTAGCTTGTCAGTGCCAGCACTCAGCCTCCGGTATCGGTTGTTGATCATCAGCAGCAGTTTTGCGTCAGCATACCATATCCTTGTGTCATACTTTGCTTGTTCATACCATTGCCTACGTATTTGGCACAGGTGTGCGTGTGTGTCCTGCAGTCGTTGCGCTTGTCCCTGTTCGTTGACTAGTTTTGTGACGAGCTTGTGGTAGGCTGATTTCGCCGTCAGTGTGTTGGTGTAACACATGTGTAGGGTGTGCAGGTGTTGTCTCGCCACTGCCGCTACGTGTGCTTTGTGGTATATGTCACGTGTTTGCTGTGCGTGTTCGTGAGCCAACCTGTCTGTGGTCATCTGGTACTGTTCCCATCGCTGCGGGTCAACGTTGAGACGCTGACGTTCCTTTATGTGGTCGTCTTGTCCTGTGTTAGTTGCTCGTGCGACGAACCATGCCACTGCCTCACTGTCGCCTGCATTGCGCGCATCATGTAACCATTGGTCGGGGTCGATAGGGTCAGCCGTCGCGACCTCGGCCTTACGCTTGCGTTTCGCGCCGCACCACATGGGCGCCCCGACGTGGTTCCGTAGGTTTTGAGGCGTTTCTCGCGGCGGAAGTGCCTGAGCGACGTATTTTGGTGAGCCACAGGGGCGACGGTGGTTGTTGTGGTGTAGGCTCGGCGTACTTTCGTCTTAGTGTTTGGACGGACTGTATCATGCGAAACTGGAACAGGCCCACCTCTGTCCGCAGTTTATGTCGTTCCGCAGTGGGTATAGCGTCGATGAGGGATAGTGGTACGAGCAGTCTGGCACAGAGCCATAGTTCTTGGTTGTTGGCCGCTTGCTGCCATTGGTACGTGTATGGGGCCCAATCAGTCCAGCTCTTGCGCCACAGTTCCCAGAAGTCGCTCCACGCGGGACAGTAGGCCAGTCTCGACTGTACTGATGCTCCGTGTTGGTGGCCACACTGGGAGCAGAGGCGGGGTGCTCGTTCCCAGGGGGCACCCATTCCCCACCATCGCACCTGTCCCCACAGCCAGGGCGTCCACGCGTTCCGTCTGTAATGCTTCATGGGGAGCCAGCTCAGCCAGTGTACCTCTGGTGTTTGTTTTTGTCTACGCACTTGCATGATCCCTGCCTTGGCAGGCGTGGGCATGATCTGTCCTGTGATGACAATATCATGGGGTTGTGGTTGTTGGGAGTCCATGGGCAGGTTGTCGCCCATATTGGCAAGGACGTCGGAGTGGTTGTTCCCCTGTATGTCCTGGTAGTCTTTATACGTGGTGGCTTGTTCTAGATTGCGGTGTCCTGGTGTCCATGGGATCGTCAGTCGTTTCGAGAGGGAGTTGAGGTACCCTATGTCGCGGTAGTCCTGGTCCTTGACCACTCCTTTGCGTTTTATAGGCGTGGCCTTCACCAGACTCTGGTTGTCTAGTATAATGTCGTCTCCAAGCTTGGCCAGCTCGGAGGCTAAGGCACAAGCGATCGTCTCGGCCCGGTATACCTGTTGTGGCCCGTGCACCCGGAAGGCCGCACGGTAAGTCCCGTTGTAGATGCCCCCTCCTGCTCGTCCGTGTCGTTTTGACCCATCTGTGTACCACCGGGTGGTGGTGGGTTCTCTTGTGTAGTGTACGGTGATCCCGTGGAGCTTTTGCTGGTGGGGGAGTGCCTGACATACCTCGTGGGTTTCCTCAGGGGTTGGCTCATCTGGAGGGTTCATCCAGCTGTAGTCTAAGCGGTTGGTAGCCGGTCGCGTCTTCCCTGCATGTGTCTCTTGGTCCTCCTCTGAGCTCTCCGAGTCACAGAGTCCCGCGGACAAGGGTCGGTGTTGCCTGGGTTGGGATATACGCTGACCCACCGTGCCCCCTAGGGCTCGGACGGCGTCAATGTATTTATATTGGGTTGCGGTGAGGTGTTGTGTACGGCCGGTGTGCTGCAGTTCCTGTTGGCCAATTGTGACCCACCGGGTGATGTAGGACCACCACAGCTGGCGTAGGCCAAGTCCCCCTTGGCTGAGGTTGGTAGTCAGCCGGTGTTTGTTCATTTGCTGTTCTATCCCGGGTGTATCCCTGATGAATTGCAGCAGTATGTCGTCCCAGTGCGCCATTCGTGTCCTGTTTCCGAGGAACAGCCCCCTGTATGTCCACCGGGGGATGAGGACGGCGTTGATGATGGCCACCTTTTCGTAGGCGTTGAGCGGCAGGGTCCTGTACGCCGCCACGTCGTGGTGTAGTTGTGTAGTGACCATGTCCCATGCTGTGTCTTCTTGTGTGGGGTGGGCAAGCACATGCCCCAGGTACGTCATTATGGGTGGCCGCACGGGGATGAGCTGGTGCTGCCACGTGATGGGTGTTAGGTCGTAGTCCTTAGCCCAGTGGCACACTTCGGTTTTGTCCTTATTGAAGCGCAACCCCATTGTGTAGGCCACTTCGTGGAGTGTATCCAAGGTGTGCAGCAATGCTTCCTTCGTGGGTGCACGCACAGCTATGTCGTCAACGAACACGTATAGTCGGGCTCCCGGGCATCGTTCTATGGTTTCGCGTAGTAGTATGTCGTAGTATAGTAGAAACAGTGTTGGGGAGAGGGGGCACCCCTCCTTCATACCCCTGGTGGGTCGTATGGGGAGGTCCTTTCCGTGTAGGGTTAGTACGGCCGGTGTATGATCAGGGGTATGATGGTATATTTCCCCCAACATCCGTATGATGTTTTCTGGCGCCCCTGCCTCCTTGACGATCCCAGTCAGCATGGGTCGGGGGACTGATGGAAAAGCTTTGGCCACATCGAGTAGGGCCACGTACCCGTCCTCTACGTGCAAGTCGTTTAACAGTTTTGTGGCTAACGTTGTGGTGTTTCGGCCCTGTGTGGCGCCGTGTTGTATGTCTAGTAGTCCCGGGGTCATGGCCCCCGATATACGCGTCAGGAGGAGGCGTGTGAGTATGCTGTATATGGCTGTGGATACATAGATTGGCCGGTAGTTTCTTGGGTCCTGGGGATCCTTCTTTTTATAGATGAGCACTACCCTGGACTGCAGCCAAGCCACTGGGATGTGTTGTTCGTTCCAGACTGCAACGATTGCCTGGTATAGTTGTTGTTGTATGTGGTCTGGTAGGTGCCGGAGCAGGTGCGGGGGAACACCATCAGGCCCGGCCGATTTATTCTTTGGTGCCCGAAGGCACCGCAGATACTCCTCGTATGTGGGGGTTGTGGTGTTCCACGTGCGGTGCCGTACATGTTTCCGTATAAGTCGCCGGCACGCGTCTTCGTCGTATATTGGGTCGCCCGCAAAGTGGTTGAGGACGTACTATGTCCCTCCTATCGGGGGCTGCGGTGTGTCTTGGGCTATGAGTCCAGTGCGCCATCTCTTGACCATTTTATAAAAGTAGCCTGATCTGTGCACAGCTGCTCGGCGCAGTTTGCCGATTTGTCTCCGTATGTGTTGCTCTTGTATTTCCCCGTACTCTCGTAACCGCGCTTTGGGATCCGTGGTATCCGACCAGTTTGCGGTGGCCGCTGTCTTGGCGCGCGTGGGTTGTCGTGGTCGCGCCGCGTGCGCTATTGCCGATAGGAAACGTCGTGCCGTGCGTAGGGGTGGGTCATTGTTTGTTACGGGTAGTGTGGATATGGTGTTAGTAAACCGTTGGAAGTGTGTGGTATACCACTTCGTGACTGTGGGCTGTGGTTTTCTGCGAGGTGGGTCGGGGGCCCCTATCCTCCATCGGACCCCAAGTAGGACCAGAGCATGATCCGATATGGGGATTTGTATGGTGTCATAGTAGGTCCAGGGTATGTTTGGTATTTGTTGCCTTATCAAGATGGCGTCCAGGCGACGCGGGCGTCCATGCCTAGGGATGCGGGTATAGTACTGCCGGGGATCCGGGGGCTGGCTACTTGCGTGCAATGGGTCGAGGAACACTCCATTGGCCAGGTCTTCCTGCCACGGGCGTGTCGGGTTGGGTGACCAAATGTCATCGTTGTAGTCCCCCATAACGATGTCGTAAGGTCTCAGGGATTGCAGGAATAGGTCTACCTCCTGCTTGTCCTGTTGGTTGAATTTGGAGTACACGCACGCAATGGTGCGGCGGGGGCTGTTTGGGAGCTGGATCCCGATGGCCCCTGCTAAACCGTTGGGTGAGTATAACGTTTCGAGTATGTGAGGGACCACAGGGTTGCGGACAATGAATGCTACCCGTGGTTCGGTCCCAGGCGCAGCGTAGCACTTGTAGTCGTTATTGAGTGCTGTTGTGGCTGCCTCTGGTTTAGGAAAACACGGGTTATATTCCTGGATGCCGCAAAGGTCGATGCGGCACTGGCTGATCAGGTGGAGGGTACTGGCCCAGCGTTGTAGGCTGACGGAGCCCTATGCTCCTTGTATGTTCCAGGAGGCCAGTTTCATGTCGTGGTCCTTTGCGGTGGTTGCGTCGTCTAGGCTGTCGTACCGTCGATTGGTGTTTACCACCAGGTGTTGTGCATACTCCTCAATGTCAAGCAACGGTATGGGGGTTCCCCGCACATCCCGGCACCCGCGCCGGAGCTGGTATATCCTACGGTGCCCGGGGTTGGGGTGTACATCTCCGCATTGGAGGACCCAGTTGGTGTTATACCGCGTGTTATATGGGCTGGTTACCGTGGTGATGGACACAGGTGCGTGGTAGTAGCGGCTTGGCGCTCCCGTGATAGGGGCGGTCGGGGTGTGAAAGAAACAGGCAATATAGAGGAGGAGTAGGCCTGGCCGCCATATACGGTAACTGTGGGGGTTGGGGCCCCGTGAGTAACCGTGTCGGTGCCGTAGCGGCGGGGTGTATTGTCTGCGGGTTCTCCGGTTCACGGGGAGCAGATATACTGGCCCCTCAGTATGCGTGGGGGCCAGGAGTAGGAGGAGGGCCATGATGGTGATGCAGGGCATGAGGAACAGGCACCTCACTTTTTCCCTTTGCCCTGCGGGTTTTTTGGCGGCCCCTTCCCTTTCCCTTTGTGTTTGGTGTCAACGGTGAAAGCAGCCGTACCGTCTGCTTGTTGTTTGGTTTGTGGTGATGCAGGTGCTGCCTTCTTTCTTTTTTGGTGGTGGCGTTGTTTTTGTGGGCGTTTTCTGTGGTGTTCTGTTGTGGGCCTTGGTTTTCTGCGCTGGGTGTGACTGTCGTGCGTGTGTTGTGGTGGGTTTTGCCGGTTTGTCTGGTTGCTGGTCGGGGGTTTCATCCGTGTCCATGGTGGCCAAGTGTGGGTGGGTGTCCGTTGGGGTGTCGTCGTTGGTGTTATGGCCGAGTTCGTTCAGGATGGCCTCGTCCCAGTCCGCCACGTTGATGGGTTCAGGCTCTGCGAGCAGCTGCTTTTCCCTGTTGATCTCCTTGATGACGCGTTCAGTCATCATGTCTGAGCCCAGTTGTTTCCCTGCCTTCATTCGTCTCCGGAAGGCCGCGTCATCGCCCGTTTCTTGTGGCATTTTGTGTGAGAGCATCTGGTCGATGCGCTCTGTCACCTGTGCGTCCGTGTTGTCGTCCCCTAGCGTGATGTGGACGTATTCACCGGGTGCCACTCCGATGTATTGTCCGGCACTGAGGGCCATTGCCGTGGCGTGTTGGTATTGGAGTGAGGCGTAGGTGCAGCCCGCATCGCTCCACATGTTGGGTTCCGGTTTCCAGCTGGCCCAGCATCCAAAGAAGGATGCCACGACTTTCGCCGTGTCGTCTCCTGCGCCCTGTGTCCACCCTACGAACACCGTCGTGGTGTCGTTTCTGGTCGGTTTTGGTGGCCGCTTGATGTCCCTGGAGCGGCTTGTGGACTGTGTCCAGTTGTTGCGGTTGAGGATGACGTTGGTCATCACGTGGACCAGTTCGTAGCTTTTCATGCCCTTGAGTAGCTGGGCAATCAAGCCTCGGTCTGCGTCTGGGTGGAATTGTATCAGTAGACGGTGACGCCCCGACGCACTTGCGCTGGGACCTGCCCAGCGACAGTGAGACACAGTCCCAAAATATGAGTCCAAACTTCAGAACAAAAGAGGGTCCCTAAGAGATACCCCCCTGCCCCCCCTGGCTCACCGCCCCCACCCTAGACCCCCCCCCCCTCCCCCCATTGGGGGGGGGGCAGGGGGGTAAGGGCCTTATATATCTGCACACAACTGTATATCGATGAGCTCTCACCCACTAACCCCCTAATCCCCTCAATCGCACTGGTGTCCAGGACTTGACAAGGCAGATGCCTCCCCCCGTTGTAATACCCCCCCCCTCCCTTCGTGGGGGGGCAGCACGGGCGCAGGAGCGCGGCAGTGCGACTCGGGGGGGCAGGGCAGCGCGTGGGGCAGTCCGTCAGGGGCGCCCCTCGCAGCGCAGGGGTGCGGCAGCCCGTTTGCCGCCCCACGGGGGGGGGCTCTTGAGCCTTGGCTTCACTCGGCAAGTGCAGTCATCGGGAGGGGGGGGCGCCCAACCCCCCGCAGCCGCACCTGCACCTGCGGGCGCGGATGGGGGAGCGCACAGCCCGAGGTCTGGGCAGGGTCGCTCCTCAGAGGATCCCACATAGGACGGAGGCCCGGGTCCTTCCGTCGCGCCGCGATACGCTGGGGGGGCGGGGGGGGTAAGGGCCTTATATATCTGTATACAGCTGTATATAGATGAGCTCTCACCCGCTAACCCCCTGATCCCCTCAATCGCACTAGCGTCCAGGACTTGAAAAGGCGAATGCCTCCCCCCGTTGTAATACATCCCTGACTCAGGGCCCCCGGGAATCCTGGCTCTGCCGACCCAAGGCCTCAGCCCCGTCCCGGAGGGCCCTCCGGGCCAAGATAGTGCCACTTGGCTGCGACCTTTGGACCACCTTTGCCCCCGCGTGGGAGCCCCGAGACGGCGTGGGTTACGTAGCCACTCCGATCCCTTCACATATGCAGGCCAGCCAAGAGTATCGTCAAATGATCGCATGTCATGACGCGCAAATTCGAAAACAATCGTGGCAACCAATCGCGCACCGCGCACCGCGCAACCGCGTGTAACCAATCGAAGCCACAAATAGACAAGAGAGAAATTAGAAATAGATAGAACAAGAGAAATCATCGATGTTACACACAGAAATACGGATTGTTCACACAGATTCACAATTAAAACTGTATCAAGCAAAGTAAAGCGTGCACACACGCACCAAGCCAACTGAAGCGAACCAAACAAAACAGATACAACTCAGCAGGAGTGACAGACACATACCATAACGACATCTGCGCACAGCAGCGCATGATTTCACACCAACGAGCGCAAATCCCACACGCATCAACAACACAAATCTCGGTCCACCACAAGGCACACAAGGCAGGCAGCGACAAATCCATGGCCGATCCCCAAACGTGCGGTCCGACCGGCTCCCCGGCGTCAAGCCCATCGGACCGCGCCTTCATTCGGCCCCCGATGCGAAGGGGCTTTGGGACGTGACTGCGCTCCCCCTCTTTTACTAGTCCCCTTGGACAACCCACCGCATTTTGCGCCGCTCCTGCGCGCGCCGCCGCACCGCTCTGCTCTACGCCCGTGTGCTGCCGGTCTGCCGGCACCCCGAAAGGCGTTGGGTGCTCGGCCGTGCGGTCCTCGTCGTAGAATACGCGGGTCTTTGGACGAGGAGGGGGTCCGAGGGGCATCCAACGGTCGGTGAGGCTGAACCGGAGGTCCCCACCACAGACCCGCCCAGCCATTGTTCATCAGCGAGTTCGCATTGCGTCCGGGTCTTTGCGAGGCGACTGTTGCGGTGCGTCCGCCTGCGTTCGCTGCTGCCCTCCTCCCACATGTACCCCCCCCCAGTGCCCAGGAACCGGCAATGTTTGACCGCGGAACCAGCGGGCGGTTCTTGCACATGACCGTGGGCAGCCCCGTACCAACACACATGAAATGATGTCCTGCACACCTGAATAGCTGTCCTACCTCCACCAGAATCATGAAAAACCCAATACCCTGGTAAAAAAAGGGGTGCGAGAATTCGACCGCGGCACCAGGGGGCGGTTCTTGCGCAAGGTGGTTCCTAGGCACGGGGGGGGGGGTACAAGTGTATGTTCCTTCATTTGACCGTTCGGTGGGTTTTGCAGGGGGGGGGGGGGAGCCCGAACGACCGCTGGTCTGGTGCCGCGGGCCAGGGGTGTGTCACCGGCCGATGGCGTCAGGGCCCAGTCCCTCGCCGGCGGGCCAAAGGCGTCCCGTGATGGTCCACCTCAGAGCCGGCGTGGCAATGAACGTGCAAACGGGCTGTTCCGGAGCCCGTCCCACCGGAAAATCACAGTTCTGTGCCAAAAAGTCTCCAAATGGCCTACAGACCACCTGCAGGGGTCCTGAATAATACGATGCACATGCTACCACAGCCCCGGGGCCAGGGATGTTAGAAGGCGAGGACAGGAGGGGGGGGGGTTGGCACAAGGCCTCGGTATTCGGTTGTTTGCCTTTGGCGGCGCCTATTGGCCTCTCGCCACTGCACATTCTGACCCTCCGTGGGCCCGAACGTGTTTTGGTTGTGTCAACGGAGCCCCCGGATGACTTGTCCTGTTTGACTACTCCGGGGGTTGGGTGTCCCAGAGATGGGCTCTTGCCCGTGCCAGGGGCATCGAGATGCACATTCCGAGTACATGCGGGGTTTGGTGGGGGGGGGGGGGGGGGTTGGCTGGGACCCCCTCCTCTGAAGGTCCCCCTATAGTCCCCGCCGAAGGCAGGCCGAAATTTTTGAAGCGTAAATCCTCTTGGCACCGAAGCAAAATGTTGGCTGTCAGCCTCAAACATTGGAAGGGGAGAGGGGGGGGTACACAGGGGGGGGTAACCCCCCCCTCCGCCTCCGGCGTACGGCCGTCCCAACACATCTCTGCCCACACACCAGCCTCACTCACCGCACCAGCGTATCATCTCAGACGGACCCTGAAAACCACTGCAGAACCTCCGGACGCGCGCCCCATTTGGGCCATTTTCTGACCCCCGACGGCGTCAAAGAGAGAGGGTGGCTACCGCTGCTCCGAGGGCCCGGCGAGGTACATGCGCAGCCGGGGCCTCGTGTAGTACAGCGCGTCGGCCGCGTCGTCGGTCCGCTCTCGCTCCCGGTCGGTGAGGACCGCCCGCGCGGGCGCGGCGGGGCCTTCAGCGCCGGAGCCGTCGCGCGCTCCGTCCCCCGCCGCGCCGCGCCGCTCGTGGGGGCCTGTCAGCCCGGCCCCCGTTCCCGTGGCGGCGGCACGGGGCCGTGCGCCGGGGTCTCGAAGAGGACAGCGGACGCCCGGCGCCGGGGCCGGGGCGGCGGCAATGCCCCGCGGCGGAGCCGCAAAGCGCTGTGCCCTCCCGCACGGACGGCCCGCGGAGGGTCCCGGGGTGCCCCCTGGGCCAACGCCGCGCAGCAGCAGCAGCAGCGCAGCCGCCAAAGCCGTCGGTGGAACGAGTTTGGAGGCGATGGAGGGCAGGTCCCTCCCGAACGCGGCCTCGATGACCGAGGGCCCGAGGCGCGCGCGGCGCTCCACGAGCATCGGTACGGCAGCGGTGCACGGGCGACGGGGCGTGCCCGGCGGTGGGGCCACCGGCCGCACGCTCCCGGGGCCCCCGGCGCGCCCCCGCGCGGCATCCGCAGCATACGACACTGTCTCTGCGCTGTGCAGGGGCGCCGCGGCGTCCATGGCCCCGCACGCGGGGGGTGCGTGTCAGGGGGACCTCCGGGCGTGCGGCCCCCGGGGGCTCAGCGGTGGTGCGGGAATGGGGTCATGATGGGGGGCCAGATAAGGACTGGAGGGACACGGGCCGGGGAAAGGGAGCGGCAAAGGGCCCTTTTGGTGGGGGGGTCAGGGGTCGCATGGGGCTCAGGGCACGGCTGTCGGGAATGCGGCACCGAAGACCCGCTGGGCCCCGTCCCACGCGGAGCTCAGGAAAGTCACGGGCCGATCGGGAGGCGGGCGGTTGCCGGCCGTTGGCCATCGACTACTGTCGGCTGAGCGCCCGCCGCCGTCGGCTGACCGCAATTCTGCCGACCCGAAGCCTCCGCTGTCCTTTGTGAAAAGACGAGAAAAAGGGGGGGGAAGAGAAGGAAAAGAACACCCGCAAAGGCGTCATTCGGACGGGATAGTCCTGGGTCAAGGTCGGTGGCATCTTCCTTGGGACTGGGCCTGTGCTTGAGCGAGGGCGGGGTTGGGGACTGGTCTGGCAATCGACCACTGCAAATGCGACCTTCACGGACCATGACGGCCTTTGGCATCACAAAGCGCTTCCTCCGCCGGTGGTCACGCTCTCTCGCTCGCCAACCACAAGCCAATCCCCCAGAACGCCCCCATCCGTCGAGTGACAACAGCGGGGGACCGAAACAGAAGGTCGGTACGTGGCCGGGGGAGGGGCGCCAATTCACTTCATCAACGCGGGTGGGGGGCTACTGCAGCCAGTGGCACATCCACGTGCCGGGGCGAGGGCATGGGGGGGGGGGGGGAGGGGCGCCAATTCACTTCATCAACGCGGGTGGGGGGCTACTGCAGCCAGTGGCACATCCGCGTGCCGGGGCGAGGGCCGCGGTGCAAACCGACTCCGGATCTGAAGGGCAGCCGCCTTCACGTCCATCGTACGACTTGTTCCGATGGCACTGTCCTCGTGTTCGTGTGCAGCCCTCAGGCCTGTGCATGTTTGCCAGGGTCACTGGCGTTGCCCTCTGCTGCCACTGCAACGACAAGTCTGTGAAAAATGAAACAGAGCCGTAAGATCGAGGGCTGCAGCATCGGAACCACAAGTACTGATATGACGCAGCCTCTCCTCCATTGCCTCAGCAAAATCCTTGCCCCTCTGGATCTCGTAGGCTTTCGGGGGGACTCCTGGTGCTCGGTGCGTTGCCACCTGTTGCTGCGCACGCTTGAGCGACGGGGTCATGGGGGTGAATCCGTGGCCTGCAGGTCCTCTGCTCCGGTCAATTGCACTCTGATGCTCCCCCTTGACACGTGATTACAGAGAGCCTTTCCCAACGGGACTCGGCAGGCGGATTGCACGTTCCGCATCGGACGAAAAGGGGGCCAGAGAGCACAGCGGCAGCCGGTGCAACAGCCACTTACTGCGACGGGCGGGTGGGGCATTGGACTGTTCAAGCGCCGCTCGGCTGACGTGCGGCAAAACAAAGCCGCATCTTTGTGTTCGAGCCGCTGAACCCCGACGCCCTTCAACAACGGAGGTCCGTGCGCACCGTCCCGGTCACTGTCGGTCGCTGTCGGTGGGTGATCAGGCCGTTGTCAGTGGCTCTGACATAGGCATGCCCATAGCTTTGGTGACGGGTTCCGTGGACCATCTTGGGGCCTTTTTCAGGGCTTTGCCGCGTCGATTGGGCTCAAGCTGCAACACTGAATCGGACGAGCCGTCACTCTGAAATTTGGCACGTTTGTATTTTGGCCAATGCGCCCTCCTCAATCAGCAGGAGACCCGACTCAGGCAGGCGTGCAGGCAGGTCAGCACAACAAGCAGGGGAGAGGGTCTGGGGCTCAAGATCCTCCTTCCGGGTCTGAGATGTTGGGCGAATCCCCGGGAAATCTCCGTCACCTGCGCCACCGCTGGGGTCTTGTTCTGGCAATCGACCACTGCAAATGCGACCTTCACGCACCACGACGGCCTTTGGCATCACAAAGCGCTGCCTTCGCCGGTGGTCACGCTCTCTCGCTCGCCAACCACAAGCCCATCCCCCAGAACGCCCCCACCCGTCGAGTGACAACAGCGGGGGACCGAAACAGAAGGTCGGTACGTGGCCGCAGGGGGGGGGGGGGGGCGCGTGGCCACCGGGGGTGGAAAACAGCCGACTTTTCGCACCGCGCGCGCACTGTTTTCCACCCCCGGTGGCCACGGGTCCCATGGGCATCAGAGAAGGGTGCAGAGTTCAGGTCCCTGGGACCCGTGGCCGGGGGCGGTGGAAAACAGCCGCCTTTTCACGCGCGCACAGCGCACGGTGCGCCCCCCATGGGCATCACAAAAGGACAGAACCGATGGAAGCGTCCGAAGCCATCCCCCCCCTTCATCCCTGACTGCCCCCCGGTCGCCGCCACAAACAAGTGCCCCTCAGCGACCGCGTCCGCGCCGCAACAAGGCCCAGCACCGCACACATCACCACCAGCCCCGCCGCGCAGAGCGGCGCGCGCGACGCCCGCCGCTGGCGCCGGGCCACCCGGCCCGCCGCCGCCTGCGACGGGAGCCCCGCCCGCAGCCGCACCGAGGGCGCCTCCCCGGCGAAGCACCCGAACCCGGTCTCCTGCACCGCCGCCCCGAGGCCGAAGTAGAACCGCAGGTTGGCGGCGTGGGCGGTCTTGACGGTGCCGGTCAGCGCGCCGCGGCCGTGCGCCAGGGCGTGGCCCTGGGCCCGCAGCAGCAGCCGCGTGCCAAGGCCCTGGCGGCGGTAGGCGGGGTCGATGCACAAATTGAAGCAGTAGAGGGAGTCGTGGTACAGCGTCGCCCCACACATGCCCACGAGCCTGGCGTGGCCGAGGGGAGGGGCCGCCGCGGGGCCGGGGCCGCGGTCGCCGGCCGCGCTGGTCGCGGCGGGGACCGCGCACGAGAGCCGCGCGTGCGTCGCGCCGGAGCGATCCCACAGCAGCAGCCACACCGTCAGGGTCGCCTCGGAGCAGCCAATCAGGTCCGTGAGCTGGGCCGCACGGTCCGTCTCGGGGCTCTCCAGGTCAAAGCAGAGGTTGTGCAGGTGGTACATGGCCCGTGCCAGGGCTGCGTCGGTGACGTCGCAGTGGGACACGATGCGGTCGGCGAACTGAGGGGCACCGCGGCCCAGCCTGAGCGGCCACATCACGGACACCAACGCCTGCAAAGACAGGAGGGTGCGCTGGCCCCGTACGCACATGGTATGGGTGCACCTTGACCTCTGCCCACATTTCCAAGTGTATGCAAACACAAGACAGCCTTGGGAACATGAAAATTTCAGATTCACACCCATGTTGGCACAAGCAATGAAGAATGCGAAGCCTACAAATGTTCGGCTTGGAAACCCTTCTTGCGATCATACACTATGCGGAACAATTGCACATGCTCACCACTTGAAGATGCCTTTGGCTGAGGCTTAGGGGCTGGTTTGGGCTCGGACAACTTCAAATTCTTGGGAATGAATTTGCCTTGCATGTGGCATGTTGCATGTGTCCATGGCTCCATGTAATTGGCAAATGTGACGACAAACCCATGCCTTATGTGGCCGCACTACATTAATTAAAATTACGTACACAATTATTACGGTCCCTACGCCTACTGTAGCTTGGACAAGGGCGTAGCTTATCTGCAGAGCGGTGGAAAGTCCAGCAATACGTCCCCACCGACAGACGTATGCCCTCAGCAAGTATCGTGCGGCGCAGCCGCTGGCATATGTCGGAGACGGCGCCGTCAGGCGCCAACACAATGTGCTCAAAGGTCCATAAAGGCGCCGCCAGGCGCCATCACAGATGGTTCGGCCCTCCTGCCCCTCTTCCTGGGATTATCACTGACATCCGTACTGTATTCCTCGCTGTCCACCCACCCCTGGGAGCTCAAACTCGAAGACGCCCCTGACGCGTCCCCCTCCCCAAGCAAACTCCCTGTGCTAAGCGAATACCCACTGTCACTGGCTTCCCCCTCCCCAGAAGACATCTCCTCGAGCCCCAACTCCTCCCACTGCTGCTCAAGGCGGCGTCGTTTCGGGGGGGACTCTTCATTATAGGGATGCAGCAGCCTCCCTTGCTCTGCCAGCTGGTCGGCCTCTTCATTCCCCGCCACCCCCAGGTGGGATGGCACCCACCGTACCTGGAGTCGGTCCCCTGCGAGCTCCCGCTCCGCCAGGACCGCCATCCATAGCTCCTTGTGCTCCACTTCCCTCCCTGAGACCCTCCACTGGTGGCGCTGCCACTTGCTGGACCACTGTGTGATCCCTTTGAAAACGTATTCTGAGTCTAACACCACTACCATGCGCTCCTCCCCCCGTCAACTGCGGACAGCGTGCAGAACTCCCCTGATTTCTGCCCTGCTCACACTTTGCTTCTCCCCCAAGGGGACAAAATCAGAGACGTTGCGTGGTGAGCTCGGCCCGTACCAGGCCCCAAACCCTGCCTGTGCCCAGCCCCTGACCACTTTCGCCGACCCGTCTGTGTACACTACCGTCCATCCCTCCCCTGACAAGGTCTCCAGCTCTGCCACCACCTTGGTTTTGTACGCACCCCACTTTGCCTCTTTCACCTGTAGTTTATCCACCCGAGGCCCTCCTCCAACCGTGGTTGGCTGCTGGGGTGGCCCCTGAAAGATCCCCGAACCATCCAGGATGTTGATGAATAAAAACAGGTCACGCCGCGGCACAGACATATTGGATTCGGCGCGCCAGCGCCGCAGGGGCGTAGCTTATACAAGGGGGGGAGGGGTACTGAGAGAGGCCGACAAGACCAACGGGCGACCAGAGAGACCGACTCCGGTCACTTGCCGCCCTTCCCACACTCAGTTTTGTCGCCTGAGGAAGGCGCAAGGGATTGGGGCATCCCGGCGCCACAAAGAAGGAGGAGTCGAAGGACGATGCCGCATGAATGGACCATCCAAGTGATGCCAGGGGCCCAGGACCGGATCATCTGGCTGGATTGCATGCATTCTGCTGACCGTCCGTGCCAAGGGGCGGAGGAGGCAGACAGCGTCATGGCAATGGTCTCACATGACCTGTTTACCCCCCTGTGTGACATTCCGTCGGGTTGTTGCTCCTTTACGGGGCCCTGGACAGTCACCGGTTCTTCCCTTCGCATGTTGCGTCGGGTCGCTGCGTTCTGTCGACCGCTGCGGCCGGTGCTCTTGCCGGTGTCGTTTCCGCGTTCGGGGAGCCCTGTAGTTGGTGTGTTAGGACTGTGCTGACTCCCCCGAAATAATTCCTCCCGGAGGGATATCAAATCGAGGTTTGTGGGGTGTCCCAGTGGGGGGGTTATTTGGGGGGGGGGGGATGTTATTGGGCTCATCTTAGCTTGCCTTGCCGTTCCGTTTGTGGTGCACTGGTCCACACTTTCCGGCAGCATATCCCCCATACCGGACAGAGTGGACTGCCGGCCACACATCATGACGCCGTGCCGCCCTCAACCCCATCGCAGGTCACCGATAAATTCAGAAATTCGTGCAGCGTCGGGAAATTCAGGGAGCATGGGGAGCTCCTCAATCGCGGTACGGACACTCAGGTCAGACGGGGGACATACGCTCCCGGCGTTGAAGCACCTCTTCCCAGGACAAGCATTCTTTAATTGCCAGCTGTACCTGGCGCTGCAGGTATCTTTTCTTGCAGGTCTTGCGGTTGAGGGAACACCTAAGATGCGCATGTGCAAGTACCCCCCCCCCCTTTGTCCTATCCTCCCTGGCGCGCAACGGTCCCCCCTACCCCCGGGGGAACAGTTGCCAAGGGACGGTTCCCCCGCCAGGGGGCCGGCACTGTCACGAGCACTGAACTCCACGGATTTCCACAAATTTGGCTGTGAATGCTTTTTTTTGGGGGGGGGGGTCCGCCGCCAGTCCTCAGTACGGCTCCTTGCGGGGAGCAGAATCATGGCCCCGCCAAGGTCCATAACGGCTATGCATGCTGGTCTGTCTGGGGCGGTTGACGAAACGTTCCCTCAGATTCCCAGTAGTGGTACCTGTAGCCATCAGGGTATGCCTCTTAGGCCACGCATCTCAACGAGACGCAAGTAACTCAGACTTTCAACTCAACTGTCCTCTCACGTAATCTCTCATCTCCCTCAGAAACTGCTCTTTTACCCCTTGGCTGAAGTAGCGTTCTCCCTCTCTCCACGACTTGGGCAACTCTCTCGGCCTCTCTGATGCGTCCCTCCGCTCCTGCCCACCTGGCTCGCTTGCTTCCTTCCCCTCGTACCACCTCCAAAAGAGGTCATGCGCTGAGTGAGGAGCATCAACATGGATATCCCTCATTGAGCAACAGGTGAGACCCAGAAACTCCCCCTGAAACACGGAACTGTGCGGTTGGAGGTGTCCAATGACCTGTGGTTCAACCTCCAGCACCGTGAACGTCGGAAAAAGCATCCATACCAAAATCGCGTGCACTTATTTCTTTTCTTGCATTCCAATTTGAGCATTTCCCAAAATGCATGACAAATGGTGGGAAGATCCTAATGCTGGCATTCCACAGTACAAGCATGACCGCTAGTGGGTGTTCTGGGGTGCCATGTGGACAGAAACATCACACGAGCCAGAGGCCTAAGAGGATCTTCACGGCAACTGTGGATGGCGATGCCCCCGTTGAGGTTACCAGCCAGTCCTAGTGGATCGCAGTAATTTGCCCACTGTCCAATTTGCGCATTGTGCTTTGCTAATGCACGGACGGTCACAGATTTTTTTATGGTGGTTGAAAGCAGCCCAGAATTCAACCCAAGACAACCTGATTAGAGCCGTCTGTTTGTATGGTGATTTCGAAAGCGTTCCGTCCATTCCATTTGTTTCCATGGTTTCCCCCGCCACGTCTTTATTGTGGCAGATTGTCCTGCACTGTTCTATGCCTGCAGACCGTCTGAGGGCGCCTGCGACTGATACGGTACCATGCCGTACAGTGTGTTTCTCGAGAATGCTCCCATGAAACTGAGGAAACAAGAAGACCCACAGCAGTTACTCTCCTGGTTTGGCCCACTGTAAGGGCGATCCTTCGTTACCGGCAGTTTTTTGTCTTGTCTGCGCCGTGGGAAGCTCTGCAGGACATCCAGCACCGCCAGGGCCGCTGGCGCAACAGCATTCCCTGTGCAGCACGCACACACTCAATCAAGGCGACCACTTGCCAAGCCTCCTTCTGCATCTCACAGAGCCCATGCCACAAGGCACTCTCGAGCAGGGCGATCAGACAAGAAACAGAGCGCTGTCCGCAATAAAAATGGATGTGCACCGCGCACCAACGGTGCCATGAGGCATTGTGCACAAAACCACACCTCTGAACGGGTTTGGGCCTGTGGTACTGACTGCACAGTTGCTGTGGTACAATTATTTAGTGTTGCAGGTGCAGCGTGACAAGACTATGATTACCCACCCTACGCCTGAACAACCCTGATTGGCCATTTCTGCCTCGTCACTTGCAATGATGCGTTGCCTGCCCCATTTTGTGGAAGGCGTTGGGGTCTGTATAGTTTGTTTCGGGGATGCCACAAGACACGTGACACCAGGTTGCCGCTGGCTGACGGTTACATTACTGGTTGGCATATGAAGTGCAAGTTGTACCACTTTGATGTTCGTTCATTCATTGTGTGGCAGCCTATACCCCCGCCTCGGCAAGTTCGCGTGTGCTTTCCAGGCAAAGCTTGCAAAAGAGGGTGTAACCCTGACATAGAAGGTTGAATTGGTGGTCAGATTTGTGTTTCTCTTCTTGGGCACCAGCTCAGCTCTGAGCCAAAAAGCCTCATACCATTTTGATGTGCCAATCGTATGGGACAAGGCTTTCTTTTTCCGTCCAAAGGCCTGGTACAATCGCTTCGAGGTGGAGCCATTGGACAAATGTTCATGGAAGTGGGACCCCTGCCTGGCCCTGCACATCTTGATCCAGTACAGTCAACTCAGGATGGTGAGCGAGGCCTTCAGCACTCTGCCGATCAACAACGCCCGCTCATCACACTACCGCTTGCTCACCACAGAACCAAACCATTCAGAGCGTTTTTCTGAAGAAGGCTGTGATTCAGTTCCTCACAGGCGGAGTGTGAAACTTCTTGGTCCTGGTCCACTTCACTTTGAATTCTTGAACACGTTCGCCACTATGTACGGGAACTTGGGCAGCACCCTTCGGTGGTGGCTTGGCCTTTTTGCAAAATAAGCACTCTGTGGGTGATTTTGGGACATATAGTGTGGAGACTCTTGAGCACGTGACCGAAAGCATTTTGCACCATTCTCTGCTTAATAGAGCCCTTAGGGGGCGTTTTCGCACAGCGCCAGTTATTACGGTGTTTACCCCGGTAACAGCCCTGAAAACCTGCCACCTCTAGAAGCATGCATGAGCAATTCAAAAGTCCGAAATTCAAACGTGTCGTGTTCTCAGAATTATCCAATGTCCAAAACAATGCAATGTAGACAATAAAATTGTCTTGCGGGTGTTCAAGAACACCTGAAAATATATTAGGGGCTACTCGGGAACATCAATATCGCAAGTATGCTCATCCATGCAACCTCTACACAAGTAAAGGTCACACGTGGAGCATTCCGATGTGTCCCTTTTGCCACAAACTTGGCAAAGGAAAATATCCTCCTCTTCCTCATCAACCTCAGGGGCCTCTTCCTCTGTCCAAATGGAAGAAGGAATGTGCTCCCATGGGCCATAAGGTTGATACCTTTTCTGCCTTCGCAACATGAACTGTGACCATGGCAAGCATCAAACTAGGGTGCCCGTTTGCAAGGGTACATACATGCAAGAAGGGGGAGGGTTGATGCTACAAGGACACACAACGGCAATAGTACCCTGCGGCAAAGTCGGATCTCTCGTGGCAAGGCCTGTCATGAGTGACTTGTGGGAGCTGGTGGACATTTGCCACCATCAGGAGCACCACCCCAGAGGGGGGGGCTTGCCGCAGCCTAAGGCGGGGCTTAAAAGCGGAGGCAAGCCCCCCCCCCCCCCCCGCCCCTACGGCCGCGACCGTGCCCCTTAGAGCCGATGGGGAGGGTCCGTTTTCCAAAGTTACCGTCCAATCTTTGGTGTGACCTCTTGATCCTCCGGGGGCCAAAATAAGCACTCTGTGGGTGATTTTGGGACATATAGTGTGGAGACTCTTGAGCACAAGCGCGAATGCATTTTGCACCATTCTCTGCTTAATAGAGCCCTTAGTAGATGGTGATAGTTCCACGTCTGGTGGAGACACTAGGCCCCGTAGAGGGGGATGACAAGTCAAGTCTCCCGTGGCAAGGCCTGTCATGAGTGACTTGTGGGAGCTGGTGGACATTTGCCACCATCAAGAGCACCACCCCGAAGGGGGGGGGGGTTGCCGCAGCCTAAGGCGGGGCTTAAATGCGGAGGGAAGGCCCCCCCCCTACGGTCGCACCAGTGCCCCTTAGAGGCAATGGGGAGGGTCCGTTTTCTAAAGGTTACAACTCACTCATTCTCCAGTGGCATCCTGAATGCAACCCACTCACTCTCCAGTGGCATCCTCAATGCAAATCACTCACTCTCTCGTGGCATCCTCAATGCAACTCACTCACTCTCCAGTGGCATCCTCAATGCAACTCACTCACTCTCCAGTGGCATCCTCAATACAACTCACTCACTCTCCAGTGGCATTCTCAATGCAACTCACTCACTCTCCAGTGGCATCCTCAATGCAACTCACTCACTCTCCAGTGGCATCCTCAATGCAACTCACTCACTCTCCAGTGGCATCGTCAATGCAACTCACTCACTCTCCAGTGGCATCCTCAATGCAACTCACTCACTCTCCAGTGGCATCCTCAATGCAACTCACTCACTCTCCAGTGGCATCCTCAATGCAACTCACTCATTCTCTCGTGGCATCCTCAATGCAACTAACTCACTCTTCAGTGGCATCCTCAATGCAACTCACTCACTCTCCAGTGGCATCCTCAATGCAACTCACTCACTCTCCAGTGGCATCCTCAATGCAACTCACTCACTCTCCAGTGGCATCCTCAATGCAACTCACTCACTCTCCAGTGGCATCCTCAATGCAACTCATTCACTCTCCAGTGGCATCCTCAATCCAACTCACTCACTCTCCAGTGGCATCCTCAATGCAACTCACTCACTCTCCAGTGGCATCCTCAATACAACTAACTAGCTCTCCAGTGGCATCCTCAATACAACTCACTCACTCTCCAGTGGCATCCTCAATACAACTAACTAGCTCTCCAGTGGCATCCTCAATACAACTCACTCACTCTCCAGTGGCATCCTCAATACAACTAACTAGCTCTCCAGTGGCATCCTCAATACAACTCACTCACTCTCCAGTGGCATCCTCAATACAACTAACTAGCTCTCCAGTGGCATCCTCAATGCAACTCATTCACTCTCCAGTGGCATCCTCAATCCAACTCACTGACTCTCCAGTGGCATCCTCAATACAACTCACTCACTCTCCAGTGGCATCCTCAATACAACTAACTAGCTCTCCAGTGGCATCCTCAATACAACTCACTCACTCTCCAGTGGCATCCTCAATACAACTAACTAGCTCTCCAGTGGCATCCTCAATGCAACTCATTCACTCTCCAGTGGCATCCTCAATCCAACTCACTCACTCTCCAGTGGCATCCTCAATACAACTAACTAGCTCTCCAGTGGCATCCTCAATACAACTCACTCACTCTCTCGTGGCATCCTCAATACAACTAACTAGCTCTCCAGTGGCATCCTCAATACAACTCACTCACTCTCCAGTGGCATCCTCAATCCAACTCACTCACTCTCCAGTGGCATCGTCAATACAACTCACTCACTCTCCAGTGGCATCCTCAATCCAACTCACTCACTCTCCAGTGGCATCCTCAATACAATTCACTCACTCTCCAGAGGCATCCTCAATGCAACTCACTCACTCTCCAGTGGCATCCTCAATGCAACTCACTCACTCTCCAGTAGCATCGTCAATGCAACTCACTCACTCTCGAGTGGCATCCTCAATGCAACTCACTCACTCTCCAGAGGCATCCTGAATACAACTCACTCACTCTCCAGTGGCATCCTCAATGCAACTCACTCACTCTCCAGTGGCATCCTCAATGCAACTCACTCACTCTCCAGTGGCATCCTCAATGCAACTCACTCACTCTCCAGTGGCATCCTCAATACAACTCACTCACTCTCCAGAGGCATCCTCAATGCAACTCACTCACTCTCCAGTGGCATCCTCAATGCAACTAACTCACTCTCCAGTGGCATCCTCAATGCAACTCACTCACTCTCCAGAGGCATCCTCAATGCAACTCACTCACTCTCCAGTGGCATCCTCAATGCAACTCACTCACTCTCCAATGGCATCCTCAATGCAACTCACTCACTCTCCAGTGGCATCCTCAATACAACTCACTCACTCTCCAGTGGCATCCTCAATACAACTCATTCACTCTCCAGTGGCATCCTCAATGCAACTCACTCACTCTCCAGTGGCATCCTCAATACAACTCACTCACTCTCCAGTGGCATCCTCAATACAACTCACTCACTCTCCAGTGGTATCCTCAATGCAACTCACTCACTCTCCAGTGGCATCCTCAATGCAACTCACTCACTCTCCAGTGGCATCCTCAATGCAACTCACTCACTCTCCAGTGGCATCCTCAATGCAACTAACTCACTCTTCAGTGGCATCCTCAATGCAACTCACTCACTCTCCAGTGGCATCCTCAATGCAACTCACTCACTCTCCAGTGGCATCCTCAATGCAACTCACTCACTCTCCAGTGGCATCCTCAATGCAACTCACTCACTCTCCAGTGGCATCATCAATACAACTCACTCACTCTCCAGTGGCATCCTCAATACAACTCAATACCGGTAAGTGAACATTTACCGCCAAATGAACATTCACCGCCACGTGACCATTTACCCCTAAGTGAACATTTACCGCCAAGTGAACATTTACCGCCAAACGAACATTTACCCCCAAGTGAACATTTACCGCCAAGTGTACATTTACCCCCAATTGAACATCTACCGCCCAGTGAACATTTACCGCCAAGTGTACGTTTACCGCCAAGTGAACATTTACCGCCAAGTGAACATTTACTGCCAAGTGAACATTTCCGCCAAGTGAACAATTACCGCCAAGTGAACATTTACCGCCAAGTGAACATTTACCGCCAAGTGAACATTTACCGCCAAGTGAACATTTACCGCCAAGTGAACATTTACCGCCAAGTGAACATTTACCCCCAAGCGAACATTTACCCCCAAGTGAACATTGTCTAGTCAAGTGAACATTTACCATCAAGTGAACATTTACCGCCAAGTGAAGATTTATCGCCAAGTGAACATTTACCGACAAGTGAACATTTCCCGCCAAATGAACACTTACCGCCAAGTGAACATTTACCGGCAAGTGAACATTTACCGCCAAGTGAACATTTACCGCCAAGTGAACATTTACCGCCAAGTGAACATTTACCGCCAAGTGTAACATTTACCGCCTAGTGAAAAGTCACCGCCAAGTGAACATTTACCGCCAAGGGAACATTTACCAACGAAGTGAATATTTACCGCCAAGTGAACATTTACTGCCAAGTGAACATTTACCGCCAAATTACCATTTACCCCCAAATGAACATTTACCGGCAAGTGAACAATTACCGCCCAGTGAACATTTACCGCCAAGTGAACATTTACCGCCAAGTAAACATTTCCTGCCAAGTGAACATTTACCGCCAAGTGAACATTTACCGCCAAGTGAACATTTACCGCCAAGTGAACATTTACCGCTAAATGACCATTAACCCCCAAGTGAACATTTACCGCGAAGTGAACATTTACCGTCAAGTGAACATTTACCTCCAAGTGAACGTTTAGCGCCAAGTAAACATTTACCGCCAAGTGAACATTTACCACAAAGTGAACATTTACCGCCAATTGAACATTTACGATCAAGTGAACATTTACCGCCAAGTAAACATTTCCTGCCAAGTGAACATTTACCGCCAAGTGAACATTTACCGCCAAGTGAACATTTACCGCCAAGTGAACATTTACCGCTAAATGACCATTAACCCCCAAGTGAACATTTACCGCGAAGTGAACATTTACCGTCAAGTGAACATTTACCTCCAAGTGAACGTTTAGCGCCAAGTAAACATTTACCGCCAAGTGAACATTTACCACAAAGTGAACATTTACCGCCAATTGAACATTTACGATCAAGTGAACATTTACCGCCAAGTGAGCATTTACTGCCAAGTGAACATTTACCGCGAAGTGAACATTTACCGCCAAGAGAACATTAACCGCCAAGGGAACATTTACCCCCGAGTGAACATTTACCGCCAAGTGAAAATTTCCGCCAAGTGAACGTTTACCGCCAAGTGAACATTTACCGCCAAGTGAACATTTACCGCCAAATGACCATTTACCCCCAAATGAACATTTACCGCCAAGTGAATATTTACCGCCAAGTGAACATTTACCGCCAAGTGAACATTTACCGCTAAATGACCATTAACCCCCAAGTGAACATTTACCGCGAAGTGAACATTTACCGTCAAGTGAACATTTACCTCCAAGTGAACGTTTAGCGCCAAACGAAGATTTACCGCCAAGTGAACATTTACCACAAAGTGAACATTTACCGCCAAGTGAACATTTACGATCAAGTGGACATTTACCGCCAAGTGAGCATTTACTGCCAAGTGAACATTTACCGCGAAGTGAACATTTACCGCCAAGAGAACATTAACCGCCAAGAGAACATTTACGGCCAAGTGAACATTTACCGCCAAGTGAACATTTACGGCCAGGTGAACATTTACCGCCAAGTAAACATTTACCGCCAAGTAAACATTTACCGGAAAGTAAACATTACCGCCAAGAAAACATTTACCGCCAAGTGAACATTTACCGCCAAGTGAACATTTACTGCCAAGTAAAAATTTACCGCCAAGTGAACATTTACCGCCAAGTGACAATTTACCGCCAAGTAAACATTTACCGCCAAGTGAACATTTAGCGCCAAGTAAACGTTTACCACCAAGTGAACATTTACCGCCAACTAAACATTTAGCGGCAAGTGAACATTTACCCTCAAGTGAACATTTACCGCCAAGTGAACATTTACCGCCAAGTGAACATTTACCGCCAAGTGAACATTTACCGCTAAGTAGACATTTACCGCCAAGTGAACATTTACCGCCAAGTGACAATTTACCGCCAAGTGAACATTTACCGCCAAGTGAACATTTAGCGCCAAGTAAACATTTACCGCCAAGTAAACATTTACCACCAAGTGAACATTTACCGCCAAGTGGACATTTACCGCCAAGTGAACATTTACCGCCAAGTAGACATTTACCGCCAAGTGAACAATTACCGCCAAGTAAACATTTACCGCCAAGTGAACATTTACCGCCAATTGAACATTTACCGCCAAGTGAACATTTACCGCCAAGTGAACATTTACCGCCAAGTGAACATTTACCGCCAAGTGAACATTTACCGCCAAGTGACTATTTACGGCCAAGTGAACATTTACGGCCAAGTGAACATTTACCGCAAAGTGAACATTTACCGCCAAGTGAACATTTACTGCCAAATGAAAATTTACCGCCAAGTAAACATTTACCGCCAAGTGAACATTTACCGCCAAGTGAACATTTACCGCCAAGTGAACATTTACCGCCAAGTGAACATTTACCGCCAAGTGAACATTTACCGCCAAGTGAACATTTACCGCCAAGTGAACGTTTACCGCCAAGTAAACATTTACCGCCAAGTAAACATTTACCGCCAAGAAAACATTTACCGCCGAGTGAACATTTACCGCCAAGTGAACGTTTACCGCCAAGTGAACATTTACCGCCAAGTGAACATTTACCGCCAACGAAACATTTACCGCCAAGTGAACATTTGCCGCCAAGTGAACACTTACCGCCAAGTAAACATTTACCGCCAAGAAAACATTTACCGCCAAGTGAATATTTACCGCCAAGTGAACGTTTACCGCCAAGTGAAAATTTACCGCCAAGTGAACATTTACCGCCAACGAAACATTTACCGCCAAGTGAGAATTTACCGCCAAGTGAACAATTGCCGCCAAGTGAACATTTACCGCCAAGTGAACATTTACCGCCAAGTGAACATTTACCGCCAAGTGAACATTTACCGCCAAGTGAACATTTACCGCCAAGTAAACATTTACCGCCAAGTGAACATTTACCGCCAAGTGAACAATTGCCGCCAAGTGAACATTTACCGCCAAGTGAACATTTACCGCCAAGTGAACATTTACCGCCAACTGAACATTTACCGCCAAGTGAACGTTTGCCGCCAAGTGAACATTTACCGCCAAGTAAACATTTACCGCCAAGTAAACATTTACCGCCAAGTGAACATTTACCGCCAAGTGAACAATTGCCGCCACGTGAACATTTACCGCCAAGTGAACATTTACCGCCAAGTGAACATTTACCGCCAAGTGAACGATTATTGCCAAGTGAACATTTACCGCCAAGTGAACATTTACCGCCAAGTAAACATTTACCGCCAAGTGAAGATTTACCGCCAAGTGAATATTTCCCGCCAAGTGAACATTTACCGCCAAGTGAACATTTGCCGCCAAGTGAACATTTACCGCCAAGTGAACACTTACCGCCTAGTAAACCTTTACCGGCAAGTGAATGTTTACCGCCAAGTGAACAATGACCACCAAGTAAACATTTACCGCCAAGTGAACATTTACCGCCAAGTGAACATTTACCGCCAATTGAACATTTACCGCCAAGTGAACATTTACCGCCAAGTGAACATTTACCGCCAAGTGAACATTTACCGCCAAGTGCACATTTACCGCCAAGTGAACATTTACCGCCAAGTGAACATTTACGGCCAAGTGAACATTTACCGCCAAGTGAACATTTACCGCCAGATGGACATTTACCGCCAAGTAAACATTTACCGCCAAGTAAACATTTACCGCCAAGTAAACATTTACTGCCAAGAAAACATTTACCGCCAAGTGAACATTTACCGCCAAGTGCACATTTACCGCCAAGTAAACATTTACCGCCAAGTGAACATTTACCGCCAAGTAAACATTTACCGCCAAGTGAACAATTACCGCCAAGTAAACATTCACCGCCAAGTGAACATTTACCGCCAAGTGCACATTTACCGCCAAGTAAACATTTACCGCCAATTGAACATTTACCGCCAAGTGAACATTTACCACCAAGTGAACATTTACCGCCAAGTGAACATTTACCGCAAAGTGAACATTTACCGCCAAGTGAACATTTACCGCCAAGTGAACATTTACCGCCAAGTGAACATTTACCGCCAAGTGAACATTTACCGCAAACTCAAAATTTACCGCCAAGTAAACATGTACCCTCAAGTGAACATTTACCACCAAGTGAACATTTACCGCCAAGTGAACATTTACCGCCAAGTTAACAGTTACCCTCAAGTGAACATTTACCACCAAGTGAACATTTACCGCCCGGTGAAAATTTACCGCCAAGTGAACATTTACCGCCAAGTAAACATTTACCGCCAAGTGAACATTTACCGCCAAGTGAACACTTACCGCCAAGTAAACATTTACGATCAAGTGAACATTTACCGCCAAGTGAACATCTACCGCCAAGCGAACACTTACCGCGAAGTGAACATTTACCGCCAAGTGAACATTTACCGCCAAGTGAACATTTACCGCCAAGTGAACATTTACCGCCAAGTGTACATTTACCGCCAAGTAAACATTTACCGCCAAGTGAACATTTGCCGCCAAGTGCACATTTAGAATCAACTGATCATCTATTGCCGAGCGACCATTTACCGCGAAGTGAACATTTACCGCCAAGTGAACATTTACCGCCAAGTGAAAATTTACCGCCAAGTGAAGATTTACCGCCAAGAAAACATTTACCGCCAAGTAAACGTTTACCGCCAAGTGAACATTTACCGCCAAGTGAACATTTACCGCCAAGTGAACATTTGCCGCCAAGTGAACATTGACGGCTAAGTAAACATTTACCGCCAAGTAAACATTTACCGCCAAGTGAACATTTACCGCCAAGTGAACAATTGCCGCCAAGTGAGCATTTACCGCCAAGTGAACATTTACCGCCAAGTGAAGATTTACCGCCAAGTGAACATTTACCACCAAGTGAACATTTACCGCCAAGCAAACATTTACCGCCAAGTAAACATTTACCGCCAAGAAAACATTTACCGCCAAGTAAACGTTTACCGCCAAGTGAACATTTACCGCCAAGTGAACATTTACCGCCAAGTGAACATTTGCCGCCAAGTGAACATTGACCGCTAAGTAAACATTTACCGCCAAGTAAACATTTACCGCCAAGTGAACATTTACCGCCAAGTGAACAATTGCCGCCAACTGAACATTTACCGCCAACTGAACATTTACCGCCAAGTGAACATTTGCCGCCAAGTGAACGTTTACCGCCAAGTGAACGTTTACCGCCAAGTGAACATTTACCGCCAAGTAAACATTTACCGGCAAGGAAACATTTACCGCCAAGAAAACATTTACCGCCAAGTAAACACTTACCGCCTAGTAAACCTTTACCGCCAAGTGAACATTTACCGCCAAGTGAACATTTACCGCCCAGTAAACATTTACCGCCAAGTAAACATTTACCGCCAAGAAAACATTTACCGCCAAGTAAACATTTACCGCCAAGTGAACATTTACCGCCAAGTAAACATTTACCGCCAACTGAACATTTACCGCCAACTGAACATTTACCGCCAAGTGAACATTTACCGCCAAGTGAACCTTTACCGCCAACTGAACATTTACCGCCAAGTAAACATTTACCGCCAAGTGAAACTTTACCCCCAAGTGAACATTTACCGCTAAGTGAACATTTACCGCCAAGTGAACATTTACCGCCAAGTGAACATTTACCACCAAGTGAACATTTACCGCCAAGTAAACATTTGCCGCCAAGTGAAAATGTTCACTTGGCGGTAAATGTTTACTTGGGGGTAAATTTTCACTTGGCAGTAAATGTTTACTTGGCGGTAAAGGTTCGCTAGGCGGTAACTGTTCACTTGGCGGTAAATCATCACTTGGCGGTAAATGTTCACTTGGCGGTAAATGTTCACTTTGCGGTAAATGTTCACTTGGCGGTAAATGTTCACTTGGCCGTAAATGTTCACTTCGCAGTAAATGTTCACTTGGCGGTAAATGGTCACTTGGCGGTAAATGTTTACTTGGCGGTAAATGTTCACTTGGCGGTAAATGTTCACTTGGCGGCAAACGTTCACTTGGGGGTAAATGTTCACTTGGCGGTAAATGTTCACTTGGCGGTAAATGTTCACTTGGCGGTAAATGCTCACTTGGCGGTAAATGGCCCCTTCTCCCCCTTCGGCCCTTTCCCCACGAGCTGCTTCTGGAAGCGGAGCAAAAACGCCTGCGTTGCCTCCTTCAAGTGGGGGGCGGGGGCAATGGCCCGCACGTCGCTCCACTCACACTGCTTCCACCTCTGCAGCTGTCCCAGAGCGTCAATGCTGCAGAGGAGGAGCCGGTTGTGCGTGGAGGGGGGGCGCACCCGCACAAAGGGCACAACGGAGACAACCCCTGGTTGCAACCCCCCCTTCCCTTGCACCACTGCCCAGAACGGGCACTCCACCACCCTATTATGTCCCGAACCCCGCCGAATCACCTGCGCCTGGAACGGGCGGCTGATGATCGTCCCCCTCCCATCGACGACGTCCACCGCCGTCGCCTCGGCGGACGTCACCTTCAAAACCTTGTCGGGGCTGTGCAAGGCGTCCCCGAAGTCCGCCGGTTCCGGGACCTCCGGAACTTCCCAATCCACCTCCACGTCCACATCCACCTCCACCCCCTCCTGCTGCTCCTGCCGCTGCTCCTGCCGCTGCTCCTGCCGCTGCTCCTGCGGCTGCCCCTCCAGCTCCTCCGCCCCGGCCGGCACGGGTACCGGACGCGGGTCCACTTCCAATTGAAAATTGGCGTAGTGGATGGGGACCTGCAAATGCGCAACAACACAAGCATAAAACAATGCACACAACAACACCACTGCAACAGCCAAGACAACGCGAAAACCAGCCACAGAACAACGTTTCCGATAAAGCCCAACGAATTAAATTCAGGCGCCAAAACGGCACTTGGCGCGCGCCAACTAGCTATTTGGCGCGCCAAAACTGGACTTGGCGCGCGCCAAAACTGGACTTGGCGCACACCAACCGAACACTTGGCGCGCCAACCGGTGACTTGGCGCGCGCCAAGATGGAAGTTGGCGCGCGCCAACTGCGAAGTTGGCGCGCCAATCTGCTATTTGGCGCGCGCCAAATTCGTGTCACGTGTGACAACATCGCATGCATGCAAGGCACCGCGCGGGCACACCTTCTCGCTGCAGGAGCAGATGGTGCGGCGGGCCTTGTCCACGCGGACGAGGTCCAACATCTCGGCGTCCTGGGAGCTCAGGGGCGGGGTGAAGTTGGCCATGGCCATCCAGGCCATGCGGCCGGCCCCTGGCTCCCGCACGAACGCGGCGCCCAGTGCGGCGAACGAGTACACCACCGTGCCGGCCGTGCAGCGCACGCGGCAGAAGTCGGTGGCCTCGGGGGGGGGAAGCCACCACCGGTGGATGTGCGGAGTGAGGCAGGCATCCGCTCTGGCCGCCTCGGCGGTGGGCCCCACGTGCGCGTGGTCGGTGGGGGTCAGAAACAGACCCGCAGACACCCCCTCTTGCAAGAGGAGGACGTCCCCCATGTAGTGCACCGGGGGATCTAATGGCTGCTCAGCCTGCGACACGAAGCAGACTGGCTGGGGGATCGCGTCGGGAGTGAGGAAGTCCTCCTCTGCCGGGGGGGGGGGCGGCCGGCCTCTCCTCCGATTCCGCCGGCGCCTCTGCATCCGCCGGCGCCTCCGCATCCGCTGGCGCCGCCGGCATCTCCTCCTCCTCCTCTGCCGCACTCTGTGGGGGGGGGGGGGGGCGGCATCCGCATCCGCAAGCGCCTCCGGCATGTCCACCTCGTGGTCGAGGGGGCTGTAGTTCACACTCGCCTCTGTGCCCAGAGGAGACGCGACTGCAGCCCCCTCGGCCAGAAGCTCGGAGGGCATCACCGGAACACTGTTCATCAGCTCCGTTACACTCTCCGGCTCTACGGTCAGCATGCGCGACCGGTAGCCGACGGGTGTAAACGGGATGAACAGTGCCCGGCCAGGCCCGCCCGCACCACGGTGGATCACCGTCCCGCGGAGGGGCGTCACGCTGCGAAGCGGTTGGATAACAATATCCCACCGATGCGCAGCGTGATAGCCCCCCTGCGTGCCCGGGCACACCTGGAGGGACTTGGACGGGGGGGAGGCGGTGAGGGGGATGAACACGACCATGCACTGCACTCGCTGTTTCACAGACAGTGCAAAATCGCGGTGGGGGATCTGGAAACCCTTCCAGGGTTCTGCCTCCCACCGCTCGATGATCTTGGGGCACAAGGCCTCAAGTCCCTGCAGCGGCGGGAGGGAGAAACCCAGCAGGGCCAGAACAGCCTGCCAGAGGTCGTCCGGGAGCCAGTGGGGGACGCTGGAGACCGTCGCCTGATAGCGCCCCCCACCTTCCCCGGGGGCCTGGAGGTCCACCTCCTCGAGCATCGACGGGTTGAGTTCCACCGTGGCGAGCTCCGCCAGTCTGGCCCACAAATCCTCGGGGATGATGCGGTCATACTGGCGCTAGCCCGCCGCGGCAAAACCCTCCTCCGTGACGATGGGGGGGTTGGGGATGTCGTGGTTGGCGACGGGGTAGGAGTTGTGGAAGGAGGGGTGGGGGCAACCCATGCCAAGCATGGTGAAGGGGGCGTCGGTGCTGTAGAGGGTGGGGTGGGTGATGTCGGGGATGTGGGTGCGCAGGCGGCGGTTGGTGGAGAACTCCGTGGGAGCTACTGCATCCCACGCCTGCACCTTCACCGTCTGGTACCGCACGACGGCGTCAGTGGCCGTGCGGTGCGTCCAGCCACTTTTTTTGACTGGATCCACCCACAGCCACTGCTCCTCGGGGTCGAGACCCTGAGGCGGCTTCTCCTGCAGGTCGAGAACGTTAACGAACTCTTTTGACGCTGCAGGAGTGCACAGCTTCAGGGTCTTGTTGAAGGCCTCAAAGGTGACTTGAGAAAGCTTCAACTCGACCGCGAGGGTCGTGGGGTACCGGCCCATCACGGCACAGCAGAACCTGCTAAGAACCCCCTTGGTCAGGGCAAAGTTAACACGGGTGGCGTCGATTCGCCAGACCAAGTGGGGATTGCCCGGCTGGTCTGGAGTGTCCCACAGTAAGGGGGTCAGATACCAGCTTGATCCTACTAGTTTTGCCCGACTTTTGCCCCGTTTTTGGTTTAGATACAATGTGATGTGGGTCAAAATGCATTCGTCACACCCAAATTGAGGGGGTATAGGGAGTGAGACACCATCTCCCACAAAGAGTGCTCCATAGTAGGGGGGGCTCACATAAGGATACCTTACTATGCACCCCCTTACTGTGGGACACCCCATCCCACTTGCCGAAGAGGGCGGCCTCCAGGGGATCGCGGAGGGGGGGGAGCTGGGGGAAGGATTCGGCGTCCGGGGAGGTGAGGGTGTAGGGGATGGGAAAATAGCCCCCGGGGAAGTGCTCGGAGCGCACGTTGGCGATGTGGGCATCGACCACCGGCTGCACCTCGGGGTTAGGTGGTGCAGCGGGGGCAGACGTGGGGTCGGTGACTGTCACCTTCTTCCCCTTGCTCTTCTTGGGTTGCTTTGGAGGCATGATAAAGTGAAATGCCTAGAAGGGAAAGGGAATGCATAAAGGGTGCAAAGGAAGAGGAAGAATGGGGCAGTTGGCGCGCGCCAAAACCGGAGTTGGCGCGCGCCAACTCAAGAGTTGGCGCGCCAAGTTGGCGCGCCAACTATGTCAGGGCTTCCAAAAAGTTGGCTTTATGGTGAGCATAACCTGGCATACCAGGAATACCTGGGAGTATACGGGTAAAAAAGGGGGTTTTGGGAGAAAGGGGTATGTGGCATCTACAGGTGGGTACGAATGTATAATGCACTATGCATGCATAGGAGGGTTGGGGAATACCTCTAGTTTGCCAATTGTGATGGTCAATGTTGTGTTTGAAACTACCCCATTTTGGGCTCTTGGGGTATATGGCCGTATACTCAAGGCTCCAATACCTCAGTATACGGCCGTATACTCTGGAGTATACGGCCGTATACTTGGAGTATACGGCCGTATACTGGGGGTATTTGTTTGCACCATGTGGTTGTTTCAAGTTGAAAAATTCCATTGTTGTGCCTTTTGTGCCCATCTTGTTGCATGCTTTGCCTTTGCCCAACAATTGCACACCACTTGAAACCAATCTAGGCTCATACTTCACTCAAGATTGCAATGTATGTCTCCATATGTGTCCATTCCAATCCATATTATGTTGCTTCTTGCTCTCCCAGGCCCTCTTTTTCTGCCACCATGACTGATGCGGGCACTCATGCCTTGTTGAAGAAGTGGGCCGATGCCGTAGCTCTCCGCACAGTGCACACAGGTGTTTACAGCCCCGACAGCACACGCACCGTGTCTTGGCCTTCTCTTGAGAATCGTGCTTGGTCCACCTTGGACACCCCTGTGGCCCTGGTGAAGCTAACGCACCCCGGCGTTGCCCAACCCCACAGCCTGGCCCCCCTCCTTGGGGGTGACATGAGGATGCACACAGCAGTGGTTGCCATGTACATACTACTGGGGGACATGTATGGCACAATGTTTGAAGAGGGTGCATTGCAGGCTCCAGAGGTTGCCCAGGCTTTCTAGAGGTGGGTTTGTCCAGCAATAAGATCACCTTATATTAACCGGATGTTGCACGATGCTACAGTCACTATTCAGGCCATAAGGCCCTATGGCCTAGGAATGTTTTCGGGGGATCTTTTGGAAGGGAGCAAGAGGGTGCTGAAGGACATTTGGTCCTCCTTTTGTGATAGAGGTGGGGGGGCAGGAACCCTGGTGTCGCGCCGCATTAAGATGCTCCGGCAGGTTAATGAGCATATGTTCCTGTACTTTGAAGTACCAAGGTGGAATGGGACCTCCAGAAGCAACCTGTGCAATGCACAAAAATTGGCTGACGAGGTTCGGGCATATTTTGCAGATGAGGAACTGTGGTAGCACGCGCTATTTGTTCTTTAGCGCGCGCTACATGCTATCTATATTCCTTTGTCTACGACGTAGATGACGAAATGGGCGCTTCTAGGGGTCGGGAAAAACACCCTTGCTTTTACGACGCTTCCGGGGGTTTTTGAGGTGGCCCGACGCACTCGCGCATGAGTTTTCATGCGATTCATCCATTTTCAAGGAGAGAAGCACTTTGCATGTTGCCTCTGCCTCTGCTTCCATCGTTCTGAGCGTTGTACAGGTGCCGCGCGTTGGCCGCGTTTTCCGTGTTCCGCTTCGGTGCTTCCGCCCGTGCTTCTGGAGGTACGCTTGCTGCGTTCGCCGCGTTCTCTTCGTGTTCCCCGTTGCCCCAGAGGCCCTCTTCTCGCAAAATGACCACCCCGCTGTACCCCAACAACTGTAAGCAGTGGCTGAAGGCTGATGGAGCGTTGGAGAAGTGGAAGCCGAAGGAGGCAGGCCAGATGAGCTTCGTTGTCTTCCAGCTGAAAGCACAAACATGTATGTGCCCGCAACATGCAACCTTCGTTGTCCTCGTTCGTTTTGTCCGTCACATGCTTACTCGACATTGCCCCTTGATTTGGTTCCCCATGCTTCTGCTCTCTTGATTGCATTCTTTTGTGCACAGCGGGGTACTGGTGCGGGTGGGTCGAGCAGAGGGCCAAGAAGCAGAAGAAGCTGCCGGATGGTTGGGAAGACGGCAAGGCCTTCTACTTGACCACGGTGCAGCTGTATCACGTCAAGGTGCACAAGGCCGCAAAGAAGGGGGCCCTGCCCCAGGTCTGCGACTGTCGCAGCATGCAAGATCAGTGGTTCAAGTACAAGAGGGTATGTCAATGCGTTGCACGTGTGCCTCTAGTTGCAGGGGGGCCTAGGCTGTGTTTTCTGCGTTCATGACGTGCTGCATCATTGCCTCCGAACGCGCTTCTGGGAGCGTTCCGCGCGTTATCCGCGTTCTGCGCGTTCCGGTTTCTTGCCTCCACCCCTGCTTCTGGATGCACGTCTTGCGTTATCCGTGTTCTGTACGTTCTTTTCAGCTGCAGAAGGACCGGTTTTGGGCCTGGGCGGAGGACACGCCGCAAGAAGAAGAGGAGGAGGAGGAGGAGGAAGACGACTCCTCCAGCAGCAGCAGCAGCAGCACCAGCAGTGCCAGCGCCAGCGCCGCCAGTGGAAGTCAGCGGGCGCCCACTCCGGAGAAGAAGGCCGCAAGGAGTACCGTTTTGGAGAAAGAGAAGGAGAGGCACAAGGAGAGTGAGAAGGACAAGGAGAAGGAGCCAGAGGCAGAAGGAGAGGCGATTGGGCAGCAGAAGAAGGAGCTGGCAGCGGCGGCGCAGGACGTTGTGGTGGTGGAGGGTGCAAAGGGGAAGGAAGGGAAGGCCAAGGAGGGGAAGCCGAAGGGCAAAGAGAAGGGCAAAGAGAAGGGCAAAGAGAAGGGGAAAGAGAAGGCGGGCGCAGTGGGCAGCGTGGGCTTCAAGATTGAAGGAGCGGTGGGGCCCCAGAAGTCCATCCCAGCAAGGACGACGCGCTTCGAGCACTACAAAGACAGTGCACAATACGCAAATGAGCTGCAGGTGTTCTTCACGTCCCATGCGTTGTGTTTTGCGTGCCTCCGACCATGCTTCTAGAGGCGTCCGCCGCGTTATGCGCGTGATCCGCGTGCCGATTCTCTGCTTCCGGACATGCTTCTGGAGGACATTTGTGTGTTTTTTGCGTTCTTCAGGTTCTGGAGTCCGGACTGGCGGACTATGGGGTGACGCTGGGACGGCTGGAGAAGCACTACCGAGTGTGCTTGAGCGCGGACGCCAGTGGTCGGAAGGATGCTGCTGCTGCCACCCTGCTGCACAGCTAGGTGCGCCCGACCGCGGTGCAGGGTCTGCTGGCCTGCGGCGTCAAGAACGCGCAATCCGCCTCCGCCGCCCGTGAACACTTGGACCGCGTCTACCGGACGTCGGGGCACCGGCAGGCCACGGATGGGATCCTGAAAGGGATCTCCGTGTGTACTGGCTGCGTGGAGGCCCCGGAGAGGCCGCCCAGCGCGCTCGTGGGGACCGAGGCACCGGGCCCGGAGCTGCAGGGGGTGCCCTTGGCAGCGCTGAAGGGGCAGCACCCCCTTGGGGAGCGGAGGCGACCGCCGCCGTCCCTTGCGAGCCTGGCCGCCGAAGATCTCGTGGACATGAGCACGGACGACCTCAAAGAGAGATACAAGAGAACGGTCACAATGGCCGGGATGATGGCGTATACCCTCACCGAAGACCGCGAGGAGGAGCTGCCGGCAACGGGCGCGTGGACGATGATCAAGAAGAGGGAGTTGGCGTCGCTGCGGGTATGCTGCGTTATGTACGTTATGTACGTTCCGGTTTTTTGCCTCCGAACGCGCCTCTAGAGATGCTTCCGGTTGTTCTGCGCGTTCGCCGCGTGATCCACGTTGCCGAAGTCATGCTTCCGGACGTGCCTCCAGGGGTAATAATCCTCGTTCCGTGTGTTTTCGTTGTAGATGGCAGCAGATTACGGGGACGCTCGGAGCACAACCCAGTTGCGTCCGCCACCCCCGTTTGGGTACCCCCATCTCCCGCGCCCGGTCCAGCCCCACCACCACCACCATCACCCCTACGGACACCACCATCAGCTGCAACCCCAACCCCAACCGCGGATGTTCGAGCCGGAGCCGGAGCCGTACGTCAAGATGGAGCAGGAGTGGGAGCAAGAGTGGGAGTGGCGGGGCAAGCAAGAGTACGTGGATCCGGGAGAAGCGGAAGGGGAATGGTGGGAGCAGTATGAGCGGCCACCGACGCAAGACGAAGTACAGGAAGAAGAACCGATGCAAGCCGAAGGTAGGGCCATTGTGTGTTCCATGTTCTGCATGTCCCCCTAATGTGATTTCGGTCATGTTTCCAGAGGCGTCGGCCGCGTTTTCCACGTCATCCGCGTCCCGGACCGGTGCTTCCGGTCACGCCTCTGGGGGCAGTTGCACTGTCCTGCACGCTTTTGGCGTCCCTTGTGCAGAACCCCGCGCCGACAGGGACCGCAGCATCACGCCGGTGGAGCAGAGGAGGTCGCCGATCAACGTGAAGGTCGAACAGAAGGTCGAACAGACTGAGGAGGAATCCGCCGACGAGAATGTTATGCTGGAGGTAGGTGTGAGTTCGTCGTTTGTCGCCGTTCACGTTCCGCGCGTTGCGTCCCTGTGCCTCCGACCATGCTTCTAGGGGCGTTCGCCGCGTTATGCGCGTGATCCGTGTCATTGTTGGTTTGCTTCCGCCGTGCTTCTGGAGTCAGTCGCTGCGTGATCGACGGTATCCGCGTTCTTTTTGCCATTCAGTAACGCCCCAGAAGAAGATGCCGGCCGTCGGAAGCGACTTCGAGAGCCCGGTGACTTGGCCAACGCCGGGTTCAACGCAGTCCACGGCCTCCTGGCCGGATGCCGACGAGGCCGTCGGCCGTAAGGCCTCCCAGCCCCACCCGGTGGTGCCCGCATGGGCCATCCCAACGCCAGCACCCCTAACCCAACAGCCCGCCCACTGGTGGCAACGCGGTGGTGGCGGTTCGTGGCCTGCCCCTTGGACCGGCCACAAACGACCCCACAGGGCTGTGAGTTGATTATTACACATTACATGGCGGGAAGGGGGAGAGAAAACATTAACGGATACACGGTTTGATTGGAAAAAGAATACGAACCACCGTTTTCTGCGTTGCCTGCGTTCTCCGTGCTCTGTTTTGTGCGCCTCCGGCATGCTTCTGGAAGCATCCCCCTGTGTCTTCCGCGTTCACCGCGTTCTCCGCGTTCCGGTTAGCGTGCCTCCGAACGTGCCTCTAGAAGCTGTGCACACTGTGTTTCGCGTATTTGGTGTGTACTGTGTGTCCCATCATTGCTACCAACATTATTTTAGAGCACTTTGAAATGCCTCTTAATCTCTCGGCTGGTCGCCTCCGCAAGGAGCACTGTGCCACTTCAATTGAGTACGGGGTACGACCCGGGGAGTCCAAACTCGGTGAGCTAGACACGGATGGAATATGGGACTACATGATGAAACCCATTGTGGATGCCCAAGAGGCCATCCTCCGAGCCCGGGAAAGGGAGGACCTCATCCCCTTAGTACCACGGTACAACACCTTCGTGCTGTTGCTGGGCATGGTGCGGCCCATGCAGGTGGATGGAGTCTGGGACCGTGACGGGTTGGTGTACAATGCCTATCTAGCACGGTTGCTAACCCGGGGGCAATACTACGATCTACACAAACATTGTCGCCCGGATGTGGTGGACCTTATTGAGGCGGTTAGTGCCCATTGGGCTGCAGCATGGACCATGGGAGGCGCGGCCACGGGGGATGAAACCCTAGTGCCGCATACGGGCCTTAGGGCAGGCCCCCTCAAGATGTACATTGTGCGGAAACCGCACAACACCGGCATCAAGCTCTATTGCTTGGCCGATGCCGGCACGGGGTACATTGTGGACGTATACCTCTACACTGGCCGCCGTGGTGTCCTACGCCGACACGGTTGTGGTGCGGGCAACCTCAACGCCCGACAGCTGATGGCGATGTGGTCCAAACAGCTGCCGGTCTACACGGTCCTTGTAGGGGACTCGTTCTTCGGGTCACACGCCACCGCACAACGGCTTGCGCGTGAGGGCCGCCCCTTCATCACCATGGTGCGAAAGGACACGGCCGGTGTCCAGCAAGGCGGTAACGCCATCCAGGCCGGGCAGACGGCTGTGGCCACGGTTGACGGCCACAAGTACGCCCTGCAGGTGTACAAGCAGCCGAAAACCGGAGGCAAACCTCCCAAATTGGTGCCCATCTTGTCCAACGTGTGGTACGCTGCGCGGGGCCCCCTGCACCACACGGGCCGGGAAATCCACCCCCTCGTTGCTGCGTACCGCCAACTGGCACGGGGGGTGGACTCTGCCAACCAGATGGCGTTGCAGATGCGCCTCTTGGGAAGGCAGATGTCCTGGTCGCAAGCCGTGCGAGGCTTCTTGCTGCGATACGCCGCGGCCAACGCGTTTGCAACCTGCCGCACCCTAGAAAGGTGCCGTGGCACGGATAGCATGTGGGAGTGGCAGTGGGCCCTCCTTCGCCGCCGGTACTGTACCGATGCGCAGCCGCGACGCAACATCCACGTCCCCGTTGCCGGCGCCCAACGGCGCACTTGTGCACATTGCGGCAAAGGCCGCACACAATACGTGTGTAGCGGATGCCCGGACACCCCGTTGCATGTGCAATGCTTTGCACCCGCGCACGGGGTCACTACAACGGGCACGGAGGACGCCGAGGGAAGCGAGCCGCCCCTTAGCCAGGAGACTCAAGAGGGGGACGCCGGGGAGGACGACCCGGAAGCGGACGGCGAGGACGAGGAGGAGGCGGATAGCGATGAGGAGGAAGAAGAGGAGGAAGCGGAGGACGCTAGAGGGAGCGTAGAGGACGATACGTTGGAGAACTTCTCCTTCAGCGTGCAGTAGACGGGGTGGCGGAGGCGGCCGTGGTGGGATCGAGAAGGTCATGGCCGCCAAGCCTCTGCCATCCCCACCCATGGGGACCAGTGCGAAACCTGGGGGGGACCAACCGCGTAGGCTGGATACCCAACTGTGAGGACGCGGCCCCCCCAACATAGGTGTGCTGTGTTTTACGCGTTATCCGCGTTCTGCGCGTTCCGGTGCAGTGCTTCCGCACATGCTTCTGGAAGCGTTTTCCGCGTTCTCCGCGTTATCCGCGTTCCGGAGCGTTCTGGAGCGTTATCCGCGTTCTGCGCGTTCTCCTAGCTTACGGGGATAACGTACTAGCAGGTATGGTGAGTGGAAGCCCAAAAATGGCGCTTCTGTAGACAAAGGAATATAGTGCGCACAATGATCACTATCGCGCGCGCTATGCTGTTTTCAAGCGCCGGAACCCTTGAAATCGCGATATATAATTGGAAGTAGCGTGCTATGACTACGCACTTCAAATGTGCCTCCAATTTGAAATGCATTGATTTGTTCCTTTTCGTCCGTTTTCTTTCGTGATTTCGATTTTTTTGTTACTGCATTTTCCTTTTTGTATTACTGCTGGAACAGGGGTACTTTAATGTAACCCTCTTGCCCATGCAGCCCATGGGCTGGGGGTATCCGCCTCCTGCAGCACCGCCAACAACTGCTGCAGGGGCCACAGGAGCAGGTGCGACACCGCAACCACCGCCACATGCAGCTGTACAACCGGGACTGCAGCAGCCGTCCACGACGCCGTGGAGCATGCAGCCACGGGTACTTGCCGTGCGCACTACTGTTTCCGTTGCGCGTGCTACGCTCTTGTTGTGCGTGCTAGCTGTCTCGTTGTGCGCACTACGCACGTCCTCGTTGCGCGTGCTTTGTCCTCTTTTCCGCAGACGCTGTCCCAACAGCTGACCCAGTTCTCCCCAACTCAGCCTCTGTGGCCCGCGCCGCAGTCCCCGTTACGAGCTGCCTCACAGCAGCTGTCTCCCATGCTGTTCCCCGGTGGGTCGCCCACCTTGGGCTCCCCAGTGCGCGGCAGTCTTCCAGTGGGCCAAGTGCAGCAAGTGCTCTTCGGCCCACTGCCAGTGCAGCAGCAGCAGCAAATGCAGCAGCAGCAAGTGCAGGCTGCGGCCCAGCAAGTCGGCAGCCCAGAACAGCAGCAGCAGCAGCAGCAGCAGCAGGTCCAACCAAGACAGCAGCAACCCCAAGTGCAAGCACAGTTTCAGTCTCCCCCACCCGGGCCACGTAAGGGCTTCGCCTTCAGCAGCGACTTCAAGAACCGAATCTGGCCCAACCAAAACAGCACCATCTGCGCCCAAGGGCCCGACTGGGCATGGCTGAAGGACGTGACACCGGCCTACCTCTTCGAGGTGGCCTTCTACAAGTTCTGGCGCCAAAGGGCCACGGCCATTGCCAAGATCCCAGATGGAGCCGTGAAACCCTGCTGGCATGACGAGAGCATTACTGGCCACTAGTGCAGTCTGGCGAACCTGTTGAACCCCTCCGTGCCAACCCAAGAAGGACAAGCTGCCTGTGGAAACTGCAAGGTGGAGGAGTACGAGCTGCTGTTCTCGTGCTGGGCAAGTTATGGGTGGGGTCATGTTCGGACCCACACGCCTCCGGGTGCCACCGCAAAGACCGTCCACCACTTCTACTTCAACAAGGACCCACCGAGCTTCATCAACGCGACCGACGCGGGGGCAATGGCCTTCAAGAACGAGTGCGCCTCGGTGAGAAGTGCGGGTGCCAGTTTGCTGCGGGGGTCAGCCAAGAAAGGAGCCAGTGCCGCAAGGGCACTTGCAACCGGCGCCAAAGTCAAAACCACGGCGGTCAAGGACGAGGAGCAGCCGCAGCAGCAGCAAGTGCAGCAGCAGCAGCTCCAACAGCAGGCAGCCGTGCAGCAGGCAACACTGCAGCTGCTCCAGCAGCATCAGCGGGTGCAGATGGCCCAGCAACAGCAGCAACAACAACAACAACTGGCACAGGCACAGGTACGCGCTATGTTTGCCATTGCGCGCGCTTTCGACACTGTTGCGCACGCTTCATTAGATGTAGCACGCGCGATTTGATTGTTTGCGCGCGCTACGGCCCTACCTTCTGTCCCATTGTCACGTAGGTGGGCAGCTTCGAGCAGCTCCTGTGCCTGGGATCCCGCAGAGGGCCGTTGATGATCAGCGTGCCCGCGGACATTGCCGGGCAGTCGAGGATCCAAGCATGCGGCCGACTGGCTTGACGGACGGAAGGAGCAAGGCCCCTCCCCGGTGCTGGCCCGGGCTAAGCGGCAGCTGGAGGAGCTGGAGGTGGACTGGGCCGACGCCTTTGCCGTGCGGGAGACGGAATCCGTGACAGTCCCAAGGCCCAAGAAGAAGCGTACCGAGGAGCCAGCAGCCACCAGCCACCTACCACCAGCCATCTCCGCCTCCCACACCGCTAAGCCCCCCCACCCGCCTGGAAAGGTCCTTGCCCAGAAGACTGCCGACCAGCAGCTGCTGGCATAGGCGGCACAGAGAGTCCAACGTCAGGCGGAACAGGCCAAGAAGAAAGAGGACGAAGCAAAGAAGAAGAAGAAGGAAGAGGAGGAAAAGAGGAAGAAGAAGGAGAAGGAAGAGGAGGAAAAGAGGAAGAAGAAGGAGAAGGAAGAGGAAGAGAGGAGGAAGAAGAAGGAGAAGGAAGAGGAGGAGAAGAGACGGAAGAAAGCAGAGGAGGAGAAAGCAGAAAAGGTAATGCAGCGCGCGCTATCGTTGTCATTGCACGTGCTATGCATTTCGTCGCGCGTGCTATGCTCCGTATTGCGCGTGCTATGCCTGTGCTATGCCTCTGCGCTACTCTTTCCAGGCAAGCAAGACGGCACCGCAGCAGGCACCCCAGCCGCAGCTCGCATCAAAGCCAGCACCGAAGCATTCTGTCCCAGTCCCAGACCGACCACAAGAACAAGGAGGTCCGTGCGGTTCCACCCCACCCAGTACGGCTCCCAAGGCCAGAGCAGAGCCGACGCGGACAAGGAGGCAAGAGATGATCGAGCTCATGCAGCGCCGAGATTGGTCCTACCAAAAAGGCTACAAGCCTCGGTGGATCATCTACTGCACCACTGCGATCGCGCCGATGATTGTGGAGGGAGCCGAAGTCAAGCCAGCAGGCGCCAGGGCCCCTCAGGACCACGTGGCCGTCATCATCCCCAACGATCAGTGGAGCCCCGGCCAACAAGGGGAGGAGGAGGAGGAAGAGGACGACTGGTCGGAGTTCATGCCCAGCTGCCAGGTGTTCTCCGCCAAAAGCAAAGCGTATGAGGAGTTGGACAAGTGGCAGTCGTGGTGGGAGACGTACGAGGCCGATGAAATTGTGTACCTTTGCCCCGACCCAAAGACCATGAGGATGTCCCCGTCCAAGCCACCAACCCCAAAGAAGAAGAAGCCCCAAGGAGACCCACCAGCCCAGCCACATGAAGACAAGGGACCTGCCGAAGCTGCAGCACCAGCAGAAGCACCAGCAGCAGCTGCACAAGAAGAAGAGGCACCAGCCCCAGCAGCAGCAGCAGCACAAGAAGACGACGCACCAGCCCCACCACAAGAAGAAGAGGCACCAGCGGCCGCGCCACAAGAAGGAGAAGGAGCAGCCCCGAAAGAAGAAGAGGCACCAGAAGGAGCAACCCCAGAAGGCGACCCAAGCCCACAAGAAGAAGGGGATGCAGCCCCAGCTGCCACTGGGGCAGAAGACCACAGACCCGAATGGGAGAAGGAGTGGGAGGCCGAAGTGGTGGTCCAAACCATTAAGGAGATCACTGAATGACAGCGCGCGCTATACCTGGTATAGCGCGCGCCGTAAGGCTCATAGCGCGCGCTGTAAATATGTTGCGCGCGCTACACTGTCTGTGCCCGTGAGGACCTGTACTGTTGCACACTTTTCAGACCTTTCAGACAGTGTTTTTGCATGTGTCTTGGGTTGGATGAGCAACAGGGAATGTTTTTGAAAAGCAAGGGGTTTTTGAGAAACGCAGGACACTGGAAAAAGCATGGTTTTGAAACATTTTCCGGTTTTGAAAAATTTGAAAAACGGGACAATATAGCGCGGTAGAGCGCGCGCAATAGGCGCGCTATAAAGGTCATATTTTTGAAAATTTGCGCACACTATGGAAAAAATGCACCATTGCGCGCACGCAGGGGTAGTGCTATGTGACAACCAGACCTGTGAAGAATAGCCTGAAGAGAGACCCTAGTACTGGGACGCACAGACTTGGCCAATCTGCGTACCAAGGCCTGCCTCCCTACAAAAATCAGAAGGTGCAGAACACATGGTATAAGGTGACGCCGCCTCAGAGGCACCTTCAACAACCTGCTCTGGACAACACCAAATATATCCATGGGCCTGCACTTGGCCCCAGGTGCAATAAGCCCTAGCAACTGCTCATCTCGCTCGGTGGTTCTATCCACATCCTGTTGCAACCACGTTGCACTGGGCTTGCACCACGTCATGTAACTGAACAGACTACCTGCCATCCAATGTGTAGTGACACCCGACAACCCACGCAGCCAAGGGCTATCCCCACCGCAGAAAATCCTGCAGCGTGTGGATGCACCCCGGATGGGAACCACACCACTGTCAAGGGCACTCTGCAGAAAAGCAAGATTGTTAGCCCAGACCTGGGACAACACAGAGGTGGACTTCTCACCACAAAGGGCGACGTTAACAGTCCAGTGGTAGGACAACGTCCTTGCCAAGTGACCATGGTTGGCAAAGGAAATGGACATCTGGCACCACGATTCCCCCCCACAAGGCAACCCATCCCCCCTCACAATGATCCACAACTCTCCTTGGCACTCCCTGGGGTATTGGAGGTTAGAAACAATGGAATCAAAGGAAAATATATAGTCAAAAAAGTGCTGCAGGGGCCACTGCGAAAAGACTGTGACCCCATCTGTGTGCACGGCAACCTGTAAATGCTGCCTACTTGCAAGCTAGTTCCATTCTGTGGCGAAACTAGCATAGGAGGGGAGAGAAAAAAGGTGTGTGGGGACCTTACTTGTCGTCCAAGTAATCAAATCTTTGTACCTGAGTAAAATAGCGCGCGCAACATGAGAACGTAGCGCGCGCAGAAGTCAACGAAGCGCGTGCTATGAGCGGAAGTGCGCGCAATGTCACATGCAAAGCGCGCGCAATAATACCTTCTTCTTGGAATCTTCAGGAGCAGGACCAAGTCCACCACCGACAGGGGTGTGACGGCGTTGGCAGCCTCGGTCCTGCGACGCTTCTTCTCTGCTTCAGACACAGGGACCCTTTTTTCCAACCTGGCCCATAAAGACCGTTGGACGACAGACCCTGAGCAAAAAAACTCAACTAGGTCCGCCAAAAGGTCCTCGTTCTTCCACAGGGACCACCCATAGTGGGGGCCCAAAATGTTTGCAATCTTCCCTGACATTGACAGCGTCACATGCGGTGCCGGAAGCATCTGAAACTTTAGAAAAATAGGCGTTTTTGCCCTGCTTATTAGGACATGGGGTTACAAACCCAAGACCCCGAGCCATAGCGCGCGCTATGCTGCGCGCTATAGTTTTGTAGTGCGCACTGAGCCATCGCGCGGCAATACCCTGTAGCGCGCACGCAGGGTTGTGTCGTGGGTGGAGATGCTAAACGTTCGGAAAAGCGGTCTCCACCCTCTCTCCCAGTTACTTGCTCATTGTTGATTCCCATGCCATATGGTGAGCATAACCTGGCATACCAAGAATACCCCCCCAAAACAGCCATTTTGGCACATGTACCTAGTCGTTCCGTGTGCCCATGGGATGTAAAAAAATGAGTTTAGCACCCTGAAAATAGGGGGGGGGGGGTCAAAAAACCAGAAAGCCAATTCCATACACCCACACCTGTGTGTGGCAATCTACACTTTTTGAGGTATTTGTCAGTATACTCGAAGTATTGGAGAAGTATTCTTGCCGTATACTTCGGAGTATACGGCCGTATACTCAGAAGTATACGGCCGTATACTTGGAGTATACGGGGACTTTCTACCTTCCACCCATGCCACCATTCTCATCACCTACCCCTCCCCCTTGCATTTACTCATGACCCTGCAACCCCCAAACACATTGTACACACAAAAGAGCACCATATGAGCAAAGCAGAAGACCACAAGAAGCAACCTTGTTTGATGTCCCATCCGAAATGTCAAATGTGATCCACTTCCCCATGTTATATATACCTAATATACACACTTACGCATATTGCACATCACATGATTATATATATTCCTTTATCTGAGGAGACACCGTTTTTTGGCCCAGCCTCGAGGCTACGCCTTTTTTGTCTGTTAACTACATTGAGAAACGGACATTTTTCTGTTTTTGGCGAGGATACGGTTCAGTATTTGGGGTGTAACCTCGGCCGTAGCCGCAGACACTTTTATGTAACCTCGGGCACCAAATCTTGTAACCTCAACCGTATCCGCAGACAACATGTTGTAACCCCGGGACCACCAATTGCCCTCATTTTGTGTATCCCCAACCGAAGCCGCAGACAACAATGCGTAGCCCACAACATTATTGGTTCAAATGCCACTGTGCGAAGCATCGTACATGCAGATTTTGTCGGCACGCGGCACACTGTGTGGCACAACGTTTCCCACAATGAACACAGGCTGCTCGATTCGCTTCCACGGGGACATGTATAGCCTGGGGGGTTTCAGGAACTTCAATGTCAATCAATGTGGTCAGGAGGTCCCATTGGAACTCCCACATGGTTGTCCCCGGCTTGACTAGCTTAGAACACTTCGCCATCGTAAAAATGTTCACCATAGCATAGCGCATGAGGAATGAGCGCACAGCAGCGCTCCATTTCCGAAATCTACCTGTTTCACGGTGCTGTAAAGCAAGTTGATTTGCGGTATCGACTCCGCCTGCCAAGGCACGGTAACAACCGATAATCGCTGGCATTTCATACCCGCGTTTTTTGTGTACCACCACCTCTTGCGGAAACCCACAATTTGACAGTAGTGTTATACGTAGTGTTGTACGACAACGCCTTGGGTACCCAGACATCGTCAATTCGGCGTGGTTGGATCATGCCCAGGAGGACTCTGAATAGTAAGAAGCGGACCACCGTTCCCTTCACTCCATGGGTAATCCCGGCCACCCTTGCCTTCTTGGTAAGGAGGTCGATGAAGGGGGACATGACATCGCACCAGATCTCCTGCAGGGTGTTGTAGTCCTTCCGCGGGTATCCACCTTCGTAGTCTGAGAAGAGGTCTGCCGCCTTCTCCGAGTCTAAGAGCTCCCGAGGTTCGAATTCCATAGTGGGGTACCTATTCAAACCATGAAACGTACATGTGGCCCTGGTGACTAGGCTGGAACCCTGCTAGCAATCGTAACCTGGCCCGTATCCGCAGACGGTTCTACGTAACCTTGGACGTTGCCTATCGTATCCTCTACCGTATCCGCAGACGGGTCTATGTAACCTTGGGCACTGCCTATCGTATCCTCACCTGTGTGTGAACTGCTGTGCATGAAAAGTGGGAGTGGGCAGAGTGGACAGAACCATTCAGTCGTCGCCACTGCTAAAATACGTCGAAGAAGCACAATCCTCCCCACTGTCAGAGAACGCTGCTCCTGGGGAGTCATGTGCATGTACAAAGAATGGGGCAGGCACATCCAGGGACCCCCGCCGCCAATACCGCCGGACAATGTCCATAGTATAAAAATACTGTCCACCTTGGAAAATTGTGGACCATCCGAGCACGTGGGAACGTCCACCACAGGCAAATGTTACGGCGTGGCCTCCCACTGGTCGTCGTCACCTCTCGTCCAGGTCATGCATGGTCTGAGAGACAAGCATGAGACGCTGTAATGGCATTCAACGCAAAGAGGTTTGCGCAACCTCGGAGCAACAGTACCGTATCCCCTGCCGTATCCGCAGACAACTATCCGTATCCCGGGAAACTCCCGGATGCAATGCGTCGTATCCTGGACCGTAGCCGCAGACAACTTGATGTAACCTCGGAGCAACACAACCGTATCCCCTGCCGTATCCGCAGACAACTATCCGTATCCCCGACAACCGTAAGCGCAACCTCACCCGTATCCGCAGACAGAATGTGCGTAGCCCCGGACCCTGAGCCATGACATACCGTGTGGAACGGCTCTTCTTCACCGACATCAGCACCTTGGAAGAGCTGGGGTGTGGGCTCCTCCTGCGTCTCGCCTGCCACCGCCGGGTCCTGGTGCATCTCCGGCGCCTCTCCGTGCCCCACCGGCGCTGCTGCGGCCTCGGCTTCCCCAACTGCCTCCTCCAAAGCCACCGGTGCGGCCACCACCGGTGCGGCCACCTCCGGTGCCACGTCCGTCGTTGCTGCATGCTCGGCGCCACCTGCTGCTGGCACTGCCGCCCTCTCCTTCTCCAACTCCTCCAGCTTCCGCTGCAGCTCCTGAATCTTCTCCTGCTGGGCTTCGTCCTTCATAGCCTGCTCCGCGGCAAGACGCTGCCTTTTGGCTTTGCTCTTCTTCTTGCGGCGCTCCCGGTCGGCCGCCCGCGTGCCTTCACTTGCCATACTGTCGCTCGAGCTTGTCGTTGAGAACTGGTCTTCGTCCAGATCCTGCCCCAGTTGCGCGCGCAGTGTCCGCACCTTGCGCTTGGCCTTCTTCTGCGATCGGCATCGGCGGTCCCAATCCGCCTCCGACACCAAGCGGTAATTCCCTGCCACGGGCAACTCGTCAACGTTGTGGATGCCGGTAAGCATACTGGCCATCACCTGCACGTGCTTCATGGCCTGGACGTACTTGTCGCTCAGCTCGTCCACCGGCAGATCGACCAGGTCCTGCGTCCTCAGATGCAATGAACGCGGCCCACGGCGTCCAGCCCGCATTGCCGACAGGTCCGAGAAGCCCTCGTACAGCTCCAACTCCCCCTTCGGCACCCTCACTTTGTCATCTGTGGATACAAATGTGGTGAGATTCAGCGGGGATACGACAAAGTGTCTGCGGCTACGGCCGAGGATACGGTAGAATTCAGCGAGGATACGACAAACTGTCTGCGGCTACGGCCGAGGATACGGTGGAATTCAGCAAGGATACGACAGAGTGTCTGCGGATACGGCCGAGGATACGTGAGGATACGGTCGCAAAGAAGAAATACCTGCCAATGCATCTGCCTCAGCGGCGGTAAGCCGGTATCTCTGCATCAGCTTGGTCCTTGCCGTCCCCGCCCCTGGTGCATACTGCGCGCGGACTCCGAGGTAATCCATGGCGACGGGCTGCGAACACTTCACGACGCAGCACAGGGCGTAACCGAGGGTCTCCCGCAAATCCCTTGCCTCCGTCCGGCCAGCCTCGCCTTTCTTCTGGACGATCGGTCCACCCATCTCCAAACAATTCCGGTAATGGTACCGTACCCTTGCGGTGTGCAGGTCCATGTCCTCGAGGGTCTGCTGCGTGGCCACCAAATTGTTTTGATACGCAGCACCCCTGCGGTTCGCCTCGGTCCGCGTCTCTTTTGCGCTGATTGTCTTCACACCGCCTCTCGCGGGCCCCGCCACCGCAAAACGTGGTGGACCCTTGAGCGCCTTGGGCTTCGAATGGATGTCTGCGCCGGGGTCGTCCTCGGACGAGATTTCCTCAGGGTTGTGCTGCTCCGACCCCTCCGGATCCTCGTCTGCCTGGTGTGCCATGAACTTCAAGTGCTGCTCTTGTGCCTTCAACCGCTTCGCTTCTTGCAACCGCTTCAGCCTGGCCTCCTCCTCCTCCCTTTTCTTCTTGCCCTTCTCCTTCTGCTCGGCTTCAGCGGCGGCAGCGGCGGCGGCAGCAACCCTTGCGTCGGACTGCTGCTGGACCTTGGCCTTCTGGCGCGCTGCTTCAGCGGACGTGAGCCTTGGGGCCAGTACCTTCCCGGGCTTCTGCGGAGCCTGCTTGGCCAGGACCTCCTTGGGTGGGGGAGCGCTGCTGGTGGCTTGGGTCTTCTTCTTCTTCTTCTCCGGAAGCGGCCGAAACCAGCTCCAAATGTTGAGGACCTGCGTGTTCATGAACTTGCGGTCGCCCAGCTCATCCAGTGACTGCACGTCGATCTCCTTGGCGCCGGTGAGCTTGTAGGAGCAGGCCAGCTCCAAAAGTAGGACCGTCTTGCCGAGCGACTTGATCCAGCCCGCGACGAAGATGTTGCTATGCTCCTTGGTCTGCAAAGAAAGAGGCAAGACACGTAACCCCTCACGTAGCCGCAGACAGCGTTCCGTAACCCCGGACGTGCCGAAGCGTAACCTTAGGCGTAGCCGCAGACAGGTTTCTGTAACCCCGGTGCATTGTTCCAGTGCAACACCCATTAGGCAAGCAAGGGGTACCTGCAGCACCACGGAGCTCCCATATTCCAGGTCCGACAACTTGCAGGTCATCAGCTCGGCGCCTTCCAGGTGGTAATCGACGGGGCAAGGCGGTGCCGGCATGTCCATGACAAAAAATGGAACTGTCGGAGGAAAGTGGCAGAGGATACGGAAAAAAGCAAGCCGTAGCCGCAGACAACTATGCGTATCCCCGAGGACCCATGATGACCATGGAGGCTATGTCCTCCGAGGCTACGGACGAGGTTACACTTTACACAAAAATGCACAAAAACACTCAAAATCAATAAATGCGTGTTGAATTGAAAAAAACGAATAAGTAGCCCAGATCCGCCACCTCAAAAAACCCCCATAGGTGTTGAGAAAAAAAAAGGCACCCGTAGCCTCCGAACCCCCCCCGTATCCTGGTAGATAAAGGAATATAATATATACCTACATGTGCTTTGGTGCACGATGCTTCTTCCGCATGCGTTGCATGCCAAACTTGATCCCCTCTCTACCCAAACCCTTTTCCCCAAACCACAACCGGATGCCCCAATCAAGGGCATCCAGGTGCAGAGCATGCCTTAGTCCCCATCGGGTGACATAAGGCTTGCTCAGCTTCCACCCTTGAAAACAATGGCGGATGTCCATTTTAAAACTTTTGTTCCTCCATTCCGTGGGAATGGAGGAAAACTTAATAAAATTCCCCCACCTTTGGAGGTGTGCCCCACTGTGGCACACCACCCAATGCACCCAAACCGGAACACTCCACCCCAATGCCCCCCATGCCTTGGTGAATTGTGTAACCATGGATGCATAACGTTGGCGTTGATCCATGGGAACAGGACCCACATGGCGCCAAATCTTTTGCATATAGTAACAGGCCTGCAACATGAGGTGCAGGACGGCACTGGTTTTGAGCCACATGTTGCCCTCCCACTTCACAACATGGGTACAATACATTGCAACAATGCGCACCAACTCGGCGTGCAACTCAGGTGTTTCGAAAAAAAGACGGGAGGCCTTAATGTCGAGAGTGTGTTCCTTCTCTTTCGAGGGAGCACGCATCACTCTCTCAGCCACAGGGATGTGCTTTGCTTCTTGCCGGAGGTTAGAAATGAAATGGGACACGGCCCTTAGAGCTCCTGGTGAACCCCATGTGCGGGCGCTGTCCTTGAGACGTTTCCCAATGCCTGTCCCCACCCTTGCACAACAATGTGCCACATCTCCAACATTGCGGACAGGAGGGATGCAAGACATAAGGGACCCAATGCGAGGAAGCACTGGAAAATCTGCAATTGCAAACAAATGGGCTTGAAATTGGTCATACTTGAGATTGCAATTCCAACATTTCCCACACGAACCCGACATCATGACTTTCCCATCCCCACTTTTAAAACACAATAATTTTTTGGGAGTACCCCCAATTTCTATGCCGCCCTCGGCTTCAAGTTTTTTGACTTGGTCATTCAATTTGCCCACGGCATCCATCCTTTGCAGATGGGCCATATCGTCCCCCCCATCAAAAACCCACCATGAGGCGCATGCCTGACCATCATGGTGTGCCCCCCTATCCTCCCATAGGTCCACAAACACGTCACAACGTGTGGCACTGGCATTATGAAAAACAGTGGCATCAGAACAGATTACAACAGCCAAATATGTATTCTCCTCATACTTCCGAATGCTGTCTTCGGCATGGGCACATGCAACCATGGTGGTGACAATATCATGCAATTCCACCACCCCAGAAAAAGAGGGCCTGGGAGAGCAAGAAGCAACATAATATTCCTTTATCTACCGGCTGGGTCGGCTGCGACCCAGCCAGGATTTTGGCTGCTTTTTCGGCATTCGATGGGACCAACGCAGCCAAGTGCAGCCGGAGGCAAAAAAAAGCAGCCAAAAAAGTGGCTGCATGGTGCGGCCAATTGGCTGCATTGTGCAGCCAAAACGTGCAGCCGTCTTGGCTGCACCATGCAGCCGCGCTCTGGCTGCATGCAGCCGCGCTGGAGGCTCAATGCGGCCAGCAGGCTGGAGGCTAAAAATACAAAGGACGGGTAGATAAAGGAATATGGATTGGAATGGACACATATGGAGACATACATTGCAATCTTGAGTGAAGTATGAGCCTAGATTGGTTTCAAGTGGTGTGCAATTGTTGGGCAAAGGCAAAGCATGCAACAAGATGGGCACAAAAGGCACAACAATGGAATTTTTCAACTTGAAACAACCACATGGTGCAAACAAATACCCCTAGTATACGGCCGTATACTCCAAGTATACGGCCGTATACTCCAGAGTATACGGCCGTATACTGAGGTATTGGAGCCTTGAGTATACGGCCGTATACCCCAAGAGCCCAAAATGGGGTAGTTTCAAACACAACATTGACCATCACAATTGGCAAACTAGAGGTATTCCCCAACCCACCTATGCATGCATTGTGCATTATACATTCGTACCCACCTGTACATGCCACATACCCCTTTCTCCCAAAACCCCCTTTTTTACCCGTATACTCCCAAGTATTCCTGGTATGCCAGGTTATGCTCACCATACAATGACATCTTAAAGTGCGTCTTTCAAGTGTGCTTCATCTTGCGCCCATAGCGAGCATCCAGTCTTAAGGTCCATGGACCGACAAACGGTCTAGACAAATGAGCAATAATGCCACAAAACAGTTCTTGATCAGCTCCAACTTGACTAGGAGATATGGTCATTGATAGAGGTCTTGTTTTTAAGGTAATGGAGAAGGATCTCTAGAACCTCCCCCACCCCCCCCAAAAAAGAGTATTCAAAAAAATGAATTTTGGTAGAATGGGTGATAAACAACAATCGTCGGCGGAAAGCCGCCCGCCAAGCCAGGTCCCCAGGCGTGACATTTTGAGGAGTGGACCTCGACATTGCGTTTGTTGCGTCTGTCGACTAAGAGGCGGAATGTTCAGAAGACAGTTTCCTACGTCCCGGATCTTACGCATGTAGGATCGAAAAGACTCTCAGAAATCGTAGATTTATCGACGATGGTCCGAAAAAATAGACTCTCAGAAAGTGGGAAATTCTTGTGCTGCATCTCCGTGCCGCCGCGGTGCTCACCACAGGCGCGCACGAGGCTGCGAAGGAATGGTCTGCAGGTACACAGGGAGTTGAAAGATAGCACATAGTACTACTACATAGTAAATGGTCAAGTGAAATCATCGGAAGCGAACAAAATCTGGGACGTAGCAGGCTATAGCAACATGAGTGCCGGTCGGGACGTTACTGCAGTAAATCCGTGCACGAAGCGGGCAACCACCAATGCGCAACAATTTTCGCAACATTTGAAGCTGTGGCGTCGGCCGGGATTTACCTTGACTCACTTTTTGACTGTCTATCTTTTTCCAATTTGTGTGGTGCTTTAATGCCGTGCTGGTGAAGAGAGTGTATCACGTGTGCTGCCGGACCTAGGAGACCTAGTTCCAAGAGGTTTCTTGGCAATCTCTCAAGTCACTCTATCCTATCATTGTCTACCGTCACTCTCCCCTTTTTTTTACACATTTTTTTCCCAAAAAATTTCAACATAGAACTAGTTTGCGGTAAGAGGTATCAAGAGGTTACCGGCTTTGTGGATTACCTTTTGTCGTAGTTGGGGACTTCCCTTGGGGTGAGATGAGCGGCATTGTGCCCATTCCTTAGCACAAGAAGGAGTGTGGCACAATGAAGGGCGTCGACACTCTCTTTACCTTATCTTTCGTTAGATTCGTTAGATTAAACGTTTGACACCTTGGAGCTAGCTTGGACCACAAATATTGATGCCGATTGCATTGGTTGTTGTTTGCAGTACATGCATCTCAACCAATGTTCACGATTCTCGAGTAATCGGCGTATGATCATGTTCAGTTCGAATGCAATTGTCTTGTATGGCTATACCAATACAAGTTTCGTTCGCGGGTTGTCATACTGAGAGTGGTTGCGAGAAGGCCACTACTGCAAAAGTCTCCGTATTCTTTTCGGAGTTGCCTTGGTTTTTCCGTGGTGGTGTACGAAAGCGATTCTAGGAGCTTGGTAGCATTCCATGACAGACATCATGGTATTTGCACAACGGAATCCACTTCCGGTGCGGTTGTGTACAATGGTAATCAAACCACTAAGCACCGCAGACCTTTGGCTGACGCCATGTAGCATTGATCGCGGATGAATCAGACATTTCCTCCGGGCTCCACAATGTGGGACATGAGTGTAGCCCTACCAAAACGCGAGCACCTCGAGGAGACCAAAATTCGTGTGCACGAAGCACAAGTAATATGAATTTCTTGAAGTTAGACGTGAATCATCCATTCGCGCACGCACAATGAGTCGGTTCTCTGCTACCGCTCGCGACGCAAAATAGTGCAATTCCACCCCCATTCCACGATAACACGCTTCAACAAAGATCAAACCTGTTCAATCGCATCTTCTGTACAAAAACCACAGGGGATAGCAAGGAACGGACCATGGTGAATCACATGTGAGAAAGTTTCGAAGTAGGTCCCTGTGCGACGGCGTAGAATCTTATGATTGTCGCGTCAAACCACTCAACATAATCCACGTGACCCACAAAGGGGGTGCGTCATAGACTTCCCGATAGTTGGGTTCGTCCTTGCTGCTTTTTTTTTTGGGATGCTCATGTACCACCTTGGTACCTTTGCAGTTGGGGCATGGCTGCTTGGCTAAGGAGTTCGTGCATGTTTGCCTGCTAAAGTTTATGCGTTTCCCCAATAGTGTAATGCTTCTATGTGATGTGTCAACCATGAATCGGATTCCTCACATGTGCATTTCAGCTAAGAACTTGGGTGAAAACCACAACTAGACATTGTGATGATGATGATGCGTCACTATTGCTAAGGTTATATTGTATTAACGCTATTGAGCCCTTGCTCGTTTTGCAAACACATGACTTGCGACAATCCCACGGTGTATGGCTTGAATATGCGGACATTCTTCGATGGAAACCAAAGGGATTGGATGCATTACATACACGTGAGCAATAAGTCGCACGCAATGCACACACCACACGGGGTTACATTGATGCCAACACGTGTACATAGCACGTCTTGCTTGCGACACCTTGCACTGATGTACAGAAATGAGCAAACATTTGTGGCTAGCATTCGTTGTTTGTGCCTTGTCTCAAAGTCCACATGACGACGTGGACCGTGTGTAGCAAGAAAGCCCAATCTAGTATTTCTTAGTCGTGCATCGGATGTGTTGCGTGTCTTTGCGCCGCAATAATTCTTCGTGGGTCACGTGTCCTGCATTTTCATGTCTCCGCTTGCCCTTTGCGGGTCCAATCGAGGGGCACGCAAGAAGAAAAAGAAATAAATTCGATTCTCTCATGACAACTTGGTCGGGCAAGTGGGTGTAGATTCCACCTTGTGAGCATTTTCGGCAGGGTGCTTTGTGCACAATTTCATAGTGCAAGGCGGATAGTTTAGAGTGGCGCTCGAAATCGGACCGCCTCGCCCCCTCACCTTCTTCATAAGTATGTGAGAGATCTCTCGGGGGAGTAGGAGGGGACCATATTCGGTAGATTTTCAAAATGTGAATGGTTGGCGAATGCAACGATTTCATCCTTTTCATCATCGTTTCTCCAGGCACGGTTCTTGGGCCTTTTAGGCTGGCTAGCAATACGTGAATGGAATGACAACCGGGAAGTTGTTGAACGTTAGCTATGCAAATCTTGGCCAAGGCCTTGTCGAAGTGTGGAACACGGTCCCTGGGTATACGCCCATCGAGATAGCTATTCTTCAATTATCCCACTTCCTTGATGAAGAAGATTTGGTCACACGTGTTGCCGCTTCTAGCAACACTTTGGTCCGCGTGGAAATGCGCATTTGCCCAAGTATATTGATAGCCGAGACCCAACAACCCGGTGCCATTCCCGTCGCACTCCTCCTATGGCTTCGGCTACAAGACCCAACGACGAGCAACTCCTCGTTCCGGGCCGCCTTCGCCTCCCGATGCGCAGACTTCGGTTTTGCTGGGCTTGGGGTTTGTGATCAAATTGCCCAACCCCTTGAACAAAATTTGGACGGCGACAACCCATCCGATTTCCCGTCATCCCCCGCACCAACAAAGCCAAGCGCGACGAGTCACAATCTTGCACCCGAGAGTGGGTTAATGCAAATGAAAGATCGACTCCAGGGCCTGCATCCGAAGCTGCGTTACGTGGGAGGGTGCCGCTTCACACCCGAACAAGCCCCCCACCAGGCCTCAAAGTGGCCAGCGGCTTTCGGTGCCTTTTGCTATGTTCTCCCACGTGTTGAAATTGCACTCACGGCCCAAGGGGATGCTGATCCGCTGTACGCGAGCATGGCGGTCCATCTTAAGCTTGACGCCGGAGAAGGCTCCAAGCGGCTTTTGGACGTGCGGCGTGAGGTCAAGGCCGCGGTCGAGCAGCTACGGTGCATCCGGTGGCCCGGCGCTGCACGGCAGCCGACACTCCCCAGGCTACTGCCCGCGCCATGCTCCGTCACCCACATTCCCACATTCTCTCAATACGCCGGGAACGTGCAACATGCACTGGAGCAGTTCCAAACCCAGCAACTGCAGAAAGTGGTGCTGGCCCGCCAAACCGTTTTGGCATTCGGGCCCCACACGTCCCAATGCTTCGACTCCATCGACGTGCTCCTTTCCGTGTGGATGTCGAGGGTCGACAAACATCGCTACCTCTTCTTCTTCGAGCCGCCCCCTCCTCCGGGGCAAGGCACCCTCAGCTGCCCGGCCCGCCCTCCCGCGTTCATGTCGATCTCTCCCGAGAGCCTGTGTCGAGTCCAAGGGACCCCGATGGGTTCCGTGGTGGAGACAGAGGCCACGGCCGGGACATGGTCCACGATAGACTTCGAATCCTTGGGGCTGTCGGAGCATATCGAGGGCAGCACGGAGAAAGAGCCGATCGGAGGCAGCCCCGTGAAGGGGGGCAGTCCTTTGAAGCCGGACAAAACAGGTGATCGCTCGGCTCCACTCCGGACTGGCAGGCGTGGGGTGGGGTGGGGGGGCTGCCATCCTGTTTGCTGCAGCGAAAGGCGCCGATGACATGTCACTGAAGAGCTGTCCTCTTTGATTTTTGCTTTGCACTTCTGCTTGTGCCTGACGGTACCGGTCGTGCACACGCATCTGTATCCCACAACGGGGGGGACTCTGTTGGGGGGTGATGAAGAATCACGACGCCCGAATCCGAGGTCAAAAAGTCTACTGCTGCCATCCACCGTGGACAGCTCTGGTCGCTTGGTGGTGAGCACACCGCACCATGTCATTTGTGGGGGCTTTGCACCCTTTTTTTGTGGGCGGTCGGGTTCCTTCTGGACATTCGGTGTGTGTCCGTGTTCTGGGGTCCATTGATGTTGACACCACCGCCAACACACATTACGCAGGACCGAGAGAAGTAAAAAAAAAAAGGGCAGTCTGAGCACCACTGGCTCATCAATCGGGGCGCGCAGCGACAATATTTCCCCGAGTACATCCCTGAAAACGATCAGCCCGTCGAGAGGGTCATTGTGGGGCATGTTTATGTTGAGGTACCAGGAAACCCCCCCCCCCCCCCTCTTTCTGTCCATCCCTGGGCCGTACCCCACAGCGCATACAGCTGATGCAAACCCTCAGGCATCTTGACAAGCACAAACGTGGAGAGATACGGCAGGAGTCCGATCACAAGGACCTCAGCTAAATTTGCACTTGGGGATGCGTCTTTTGCACGACATCCCCCTCTGTCGCCGGCGCTAAAACTGACACAACCAGAGCCCCTGCCCCCGAATTTAAACGGATGCAAACGGACGGGCACCCGTGTCACCAGGACGTCAGCGGCGCGCGCGCGGCGCAACTATCGCGGCAATAGAGTACAGGGAAGAGTGGGAAGTAACCCGGGCGTTGCCCGGGAAAGCACCCCAAAAGGCCCCAAAAGAGTGTCGTGGACCAGGAATGAGATCACCGCCGCCGCTTGGGCAACAGAAGATGTGAGTGAGGGCACAATAAACCAGTATGGCTTGGTATCATCAGCTTTTGAGAAGTTGTTTGGTCAATGAAGCGGCTTCGTCTCGCAGTAGAGCGCCGAAGTCGTTTCCACATCAAAAGAGCAGGTCATCAGCGTGCTCGAACTTCACCAACATCACCAACCAGCACCACCAACACCACCAACACCACCTCCCAACGTGGTTTGCTGCGCTAGTGCAGGGCGTTCTCCTTCATCGCCCCCGGCTGTTGGCTATTCCCTCCACTCCTACTCAGCGCCGCAGTTTCCTGAGTCCGAGCCCTTCGTGCGGCTTGCAAGCACGGACGGAATCGAGCCGGCTGTCGGCCAGAAGATCGCAACCGAGCACGGGCTTGTGAGCGAGTGTATCTTCACCAAATTGCTGGGCATTGGTCCGGATGTCGAGGTGTGTGCGACCGAGTGCGGAAGCCATTGCCATTGCCACCGTTTGCGTGTCAGGCCATCAGCAAGTGGGAGTGCCTCGTGACACGAGCTTGTGCTCTTCAGGATGTGCATGAAATGCGAGATAGGGCCGAATGGAACTGATCCGTCGGAGCCGCGCGTCCCTGCTGCTGGTGGGGGGTGAAAGAATGGAGAGGCCCCTGCCGCCCAGGCTGCGAGCCTAAGCCACTGCTGCATCGGGCAAGCCGATGCCAGGCGGTGCCCTCTCTGGGCATTGGAGGAACGGGGGCGAGGGGGCATAGGATGGCTCAAAATACCACCGTCACAGGAGCCCTTTTTGCACCCCCCCTTTTATTGGGGCAGAGTCACATGGATCCTGCCGATTGGCACATCAAATTTCGGTGGGTCAGACGGAGTCAAACATCACACGTGGGTGGATCCTACTCAGTCGGCCCGTGCTTCGGTGATGTCGGTGCTCGTGGCTCAGGTGCCCCGGCAGTAGATCTGAGCATGTGCGGGAGCTGTCTAATCTGCCGCTGACACCCACAAATTGAAATGAGGAAGAATCGCAAAACGTTGCCATCAATGCTGATCAAGCCACGTTGTGCTGCAGGTTTCGGATGTGTGTTTCATCCGCATGAAGCACCTTGTGCACCTGAAGCAGACCTTCCGCGTGGTGGCCAAGGAGGGGAAGCATCAGGGCCTTGACCTCGTGCACTGGATGGTCAAGAACTTTCATCCCACGCCCGCGGTGTGCGGGAGCCCCATGGGCCTGGCGCAGGTGCCCGCATCTTTCCCGAGCCTCACCTGCACGTTTCGGACTGTCAGAGCCCCTTCGAAATTGTCCGAATAAATGCCCGTTTCTGATGTGGTGTCCCAGGAGCTGTCCCGACTTAAACCCCAGGGCTTTGATTGAAGGGGACGGGGGCGATCGGGGCAATTCCAGAGCGGTTGCAGAGCGGTCACAGGGGATGTGAGAGCGGTTGGGGGGGGGGTTTCTGGCGGTTAGAAATGCGGTTGGGGCTGGTGTTGGGGTATGGGAATGCCTTTGGAGTAGAGTCAGGGCCGGGGTGTTGGGGGGGAGGGGGGTACCCCCCCCCCCATTTCAAGCGATTCCCTGCTTAAACCCCTTGCATGGTCTGATACTGCTGGGCCCCTGCTCTTTGGCGGCGCGCAGCAGCCGCAAACAGGCAGACACACGGTCGGAGAAACTCACAACTCGGCATGCTTTGGATGCGGCCCCAATTTCAATGAAGATAGGGGGCGCTCAAGACAGGGGATTGTCTCAGGTTTTCGGTTGTGAGCTCCTTGTTGGGCCTCTTCTTTGCCGTCAGCCCCACTGGCGCATTCAGCCCTACTGGTCCTCAGCCTCTGTGGCCAACCCCCCTTCCCGCTGCATTCAATGCCGGTGTTCAGCATCGACAGGCAAATGTTCCAAAACGGAGCGTAGGCTGTTGTGACCAGCCGTGATCAAAGGGCTTACATTCGTAAAAGTCTGCGTGGCATTCTGGTTGTGGTTTTCGGTGGATTTGAGCCTTCGAGCCAGAGCGCCTGGGATCGTGGGTGGGCGGGGGGCGGGTTTTGACCCCAGGACCTCCATTTGCCTCAGAGGGTCAGAAATTTGTCCAAACTGGAGATTTTTTTTCGGTATGCTCACCACCGATGATGATCAAAAAACACCTGCAGAGCCTTACCCCCGTTTTACGTGTTGTGTTGCGATGCTTTTGGTTGTTGTCACGCTATTGGGACGCTTTCGGTGATTCAATTGAATTGTGGTGTGCAAATGGGCAAAATCCGGCGCTCATAGGCTGCCAGGAAGAAAGCACGGAACCAAAGCAGCTTGCATTGCTGCATGGAATGTTGATAGTACCGCACCAGTCGCTCCTGGGCTTGCGCTTGAAGGGGGAGGGCGGTCTTTGACCCGCTTTGGAAACTGCCTCCGGTGTGTGTAGCCTGGCGGTCCCGAGACATGGGACTCATGCCCCGGCGTGCGCCCCCTCAATACCTCCCCCATGGGGCTCCAGGGTCCCCGGGGAAGGGGGGCATTATCTGAGAAACCCCCGGGCGATTCCAAGTCGTCAACGGTTGTCGTGCGCTTGGGACAAGTGGGGCACCGGGCCCTCGAGGCTTGTCCACGCTGGAACCCGCTGTTTGGTGCCCAAAGCCCTGGGCATTCCCGGGGCATTCCAGAGATCCGTTGCCTTTCAGGGGACCCCAGTCACACCTACCCACCCACCCCTTCTCCCTCACCATTTGTGTCACAACAACCCCCGTCCCCCTCAGCCTTTGTGGCTGCAAATCCGCATGGGATCCAAAAGAGGATCACGGTGACCCTTACTCTGTGATATACAGCGCCCACACCGGTCCAAACATCACGTCCCAATGGCGTGACGACAACCAAAAGCATCGCAACACAACACGTAAAACGGGCGTAAGGCTCTGCAGGTGTTTTTTGATCATCATCGGTGGTGAGCATCCCCAAAAAAAATCTCCAGTTTTGGACAAATTTCTGACCCTCTGAGGCAAATGGAGGTCCTGGGGAACGCGTGTTGTAGATGCCCCAAATGACCCAAACCCCAGGGAATGTGGTCATGGAGCCCCACAAATACCCAACACCTGGGGCGAAAAAATCACAGTTATCCAAAATAACCCAAAATGCGCCCTCCAACAATATCCCTGCACCCCCGCCACCGCTTGTAAAGGGGAGGTATGCGGGTAGCTGCTTGCCCTCAGTCTTCAAGGGTGACTTCCACAGCGGACTGTAGCCTCAAACCCAAGAAACTGGCGTAGCACAACAGGTCAACAAGCAGATGTCATTGTCAGACTATCGATTTCGGGCTCAGAAAGCCCCTCATCAGGTCTCTGACAGGTGGACCAATCACAGTTGTTACAAATCTAACAACAAATCAACACATGAATCAGAATCTGACAGACTCTCACCATATGCCTCACAGATATCCAAAACAACCCAAAATGCGTCCTCCAACAATATCCCTGGACCCCCGCCACCGCTTTCCATGTCGGTCCGTCGGTCGCCTGAGGCGTCGCCGGGACAGTCCCTCCATCAACACTCTTGTCAGGATTTCATTGCCAACGCCGAAACCTACGACCGTGGCTGGTACGCCGCCCCCATTGGCTATGCCAATTCCGAAGGCGGGGAACTGATGGTGGGCATTCGATCGGCGCTGCTGTTGCCCGATCCGTTGCCGGCCAGCAGCGCCGGACCCGCCTCCCCCGGGAAGAGCGAGCTGGTGCTGTACGCCGGAGCGGGGCTTGTCCCGGGCAGCGTCGTGGAGATGGAGTGGAAAGAGGTCCCTGTGCGTGGACCGTGCGTACGTGTGTGTGCACGGGTGCGGGGGTGCCGCGTCCGTCTCTGACTGTTTTGGGAGAAGTGATGTGGCGCGGACGAGGCTTTCGAGACCTCCGATCTCACGCGTCGTACCGTATTGCATGCACGTGGGATCCCGGGCGCCACGGTCATGTGTGTGGTGCCTGCACATGCGTGTCTGTCCGCAGGTCGGTACATACCCGGGGGGGGGAAGAACGGGTGACCGTCCAGGGCCCCGTAAAGGAGCAACAACCAGACGGAATGTCACACAGGGGGGCAGAGGTGTGTGGGCAGCAAACACAGTCAGACGACCCCCACAACAACCAGCACAACCCCCAATACGCCAACTACTGGGCCCGCTAACGCACAAACGGCACATCCCGCCACATTCAGCACAGCCCCAGCGCACCCACTGGGCTCCGCGAACGCGGAAACGACACCAGCAGGAGCACCGGCCGCAGCGGCCGACAGAACGCAGCGCCCCGACGCAACATGCGAAGGGACGAAGGGGGGACTGTCCAGGGCCCTGTAAAGGAGCAACACCCCGACGGAGTGTCACACGAGGGGAGGGGGTTATATAGGGCAGACTTTCTATGTCACCGATTCTGTGCGACATTTTTGTGGGCAATTTGTTCGGTGTTTTTAAGGATTTGCACGGGTGTACGCTGGGCTGTGCCTTTGTCCACTTGTGCCATGCCAAAGGACTTGGCTGACTGTAGTGAGTCTCCCATAGGCATCCCAGAAGTGCCGAAGTGGTCCCCGTGGCATTCGATGGGTTGCAGACCACAGCGATGGTCGATGCACCAGGAAAGTCCTCCAGGAAATGGCAGCAACCTTCCATTGGTTCTCATGAGCACCTGTCCCCGACCCGGCGTAATTTGTTCTCTCGGTTTTAAGAATCGGCACAGGCTTTGTCGCGCCAGAAGTTGTAGATTCGGATTTTCCGAGACACGGAATATCCCCCCGCCCTCCGGTAAGCCATGTGGGCGTTCGCTCTGATCGTCAAAGTTATCTCATCGTATCGCAACGGGCGTTGTTGTGAATGTTCTGGCAACGGGCGTTGTTGTGAATGTTATGGCAACGGGCGTTGTTGTGAATGTTATGGCAACGGGCGTTGTTGTGAATGTTATGGCAACGGGCGTTGTTGTGAATGTTATGGCAACGGGCGTTGTTGTGAATGTTATGGCAACGGGCGTTGTTGTGAATGTTATGGCAACGGGCGTTGTTGTGAATGTTATGGCAACGGGCGTTGTTGTGAATGTTATGGCAACGGGCGTTGTTGTGAATGTTATGGCAACGGGCGTTGTTGTGAATGTTATGGCAACGGGCGTTGTTGTGAATGTTATGGCAACGGGCGTTGTTGTGAATGTTATGGCAACGGGCGTTGTTGTGAATGTCATGGCAACGGGCGTTGTTGTGAATGTTATGGCAACGGGCGTTGTTGTGAATGTTATGGCAACGGGCGTTGTTGTGAATGTTATGGCAACGGGCGTTGCTGTGAATGTCATGGCAACGGGCGTTGTTGTGAATGTCATGGCAACGGGCGTTGTTGTGAATGTTATGGCAACGGGCGTTGTTGTGAATGTTATGGCAACGGGCGTTGTTGTGAATGTCATGGCAACGGGCGTTGTTGTGAATGTCAGGGCAACGGGCGTTGTTGTGAATGTTATGGCAACGGGCGTTGTTGTGAATGTTATGGCAACGGGCGTTGTTGTGAATGTTATGGCAACGGGCGTTGTTGTGAATGTCATGGCAACGGGCGTTGTTGTGAATGTTATGGCAACGGGCGTTGTTGTGAATGTTATGGCAACGGGCGTTGTTGTGAATGTTATGGCAACGGGCGTTGTTGTGAATGTTATGGCAACGGGCGTTGTTGTGAATGTTATGGCAACGGGCGTTGTTGTGAATGTTATGGCAACGGGCGTTGTTGTGAATGTTATGGCAACGGGCGTTGTTGTGAATGGTATGGCAACGGGCGTTGTTGTGAATGTTATGGCAACGGGCGTTGTTGTGAATGTTATGGCAACGGGCGTTGTTGTGAATGTCATGGCAACGGGCGTTGTTGTGAATGTTATGGCAACGGGCGTTGTTGTAAATGTTATGGCAACGGGCGTTGTTGTGAATGGTATGGCAACGGGCGTTGTTGCGAATGTTATGGCAACGGGCGTTGTTGTGAATGTTATGGCAACGGGCGTTGTTGTGAATGTTATGGCAACGGGCGTTGTTGTAAATGTTATGGCAACAGGCGTTGTTGTGAATGTTATGGCAACGGGCGTTGTTGTGAATGTTACGGCAACGGGCGTTGTTGTGAATGTTATGGCACGGGCGTTGCTGCGAATGTTATGGCAACGGGCGTTGTTGTGAATGTTATGGCAACGGGCGTTGTTGTGAATGTTATGGCAACGGGCGTTGTTGTGAATGTTATGGCAACGGGCGTTGTTGTGAATGTTACGGCAACGGGCGTTGTTGTGAATGTTATGGCAACGGGCGTTGCTGCGAATGTTATGGCAACGGGCGTTGTTGTGAATGTTATGGCAACGGGCGTTGTTGTGAATGTTATGGCAACGGGCGTTGTTGTGAATGTTATGGCAACGGGCGTTGTTGTGAATGTCATGGCAACGGGCGTTGTTGTGAATGTTATGGCAACGGGCGTTGTTGTGAATGTTATGGCAATGGGCGTTGTTGTGAATGGTATGGCAACGGGCGTTGTTGTGAATGTCATGGCAACGGGCGTTGTTGTGAATGTTATGGCAACGGGCGTTGTTGTGAATGTTATGGCAACGGGCGTTGTTGTAAATGTTATGGCAACGGGCGTTGTTGTGAATGTTATGGCAACGGGCGTTGTTGTGAATGTTATGGCAACGGGCGTTGTTGTGAATGTCATGGCAACGGGCGTTGTTGTGAATGTTATGGCAACGGGCGTTGTTGTAAATGTTATGGCAACGGGCGTTGTTGTGAATGGTATGGCAACGGGCGTTGTTGCGAATGTTATGGCAACGGGCGTTGTTGTGAATGTTATGGCAACGGGCGTTGTTGTGAATGTTATGGCAACGGGCGTTGTTGTAAATGTTATGGCAACAGGCGTTGTTGTGAATGTTATGGCAACGGGCGTTGTTGTGAATGTTACGGCAACGGGCGTTGTTGTGAATGTTATGGCACGGGCGTTGCTGCGAATGTTATGGCAACGGGCGTTGTTGTGAATGTTATGGCAACGGGCGTTGTTGTGAATGTTATGGCAACGGGCGTTGTTGTGAATGTTATGGCAACGGGCGTTGTTGTGAATGTTACGGCAACGGGCGTTGTTGTGAATGTTATGGCAACGGGCGTTGCTGCGAATGTTATGGCAACGGGCGTTGTTGTGAATGTTATGGCAACGGGCGTTGTTGTGAATGTTATGGCAACGGGCGTTGTTGTGAATGTTATGGCAACGGGCGTTGTTGTGAATGTCATGGCAACGGGCGTTGTTGTGAATGTTATGGCAACGGGCGTTGTTGTGAATGTTATGGCAATGGGCGTTGTTGTGAATGTCATGGCAACGGGCGTTGTTGTGAATGTTATGGCAACGGGCGTTGTTGTGAATGTTATGGCAACGGGTGTTGTTGTGAATGTTATGGCAACGGGCGTTGCTGTGAATGTTATGGCAACGGGCGTTGTTGTGAATGTCATGGCAACGGGCGTTGTTGTGAATGTTATGGCAACGGGCGTTGTTGTGAATGTTATGGCAACGGGCGTTGTTGTGAATGTCATGGCAACGGGCGTTGTTGTGAATGTTATGGCAACGGGCGTTGTTGTGAATGTTATGGCAACGGGCGTTGTTGTGGATGTTATGGCAACGGGCGTTCTTGTGAATGTTATGGCAACGGGTGTTGTTGTGAATGTTATGGCAACGGGTGTTGTTGTGAATGTTATGGCAACGGGCGTTGTTGTGAATGTTATGGCAACGGGCGTTGTTGTAAATGTTATGGCAACGGGCGTTGTTGTGAATGGTATGGCAACGGGCGTTGTTGCGAATGTTATGGCAACGGGCGTTGTTGTGAATGTTATGGCAACGGGCGTTGTTGTGAATGTTATGGCAACGGGCGTTGTTGTAAATGTTATGGCAACGGGCGTTGTTGTGAATGTTATGGCAACGGGCGTTGTTGTGAATGTTACGGCAACGGGCGTTGTTGTGAATGTTATGGCAACGGGCGTTGTTGTGAATGTTATGGCAACGGGCGTTGTTGTGAATGTTATGGCAACGGGCGTTGTTGTGAATGTTATGGCAACGGGCGTTGTTGTGAATGTTATGGCAACGGGCGTTGTTGTGAATGTTACGGCAACGGGCGTTGTTGTGAATCTTATGGCAACGGGCGTTGCTGCGAATGTTATGGCAACGGGCGTTGTTGTGAATGTTATGGCAACGGGCGTTGTTGTGAATGTTATGGCAACGGGCGTTGTTGTGAATGTTATGGCAACGGGCGTTGTTGTGAATGTCATGGCAACGGGCGTTGTTGTGAATGTTATGGCAACGGGCGTTGTTGTGAATGTTATGGCAATGGGCGTTGTTGTGAATGGTATGGCAACGGGCGTTGTTGTGAATGTCATGGCAACGGGCGTTGTTGTGAATGTTATGGCAACGGGCGTTGTTGTGAATGTTATGGCAACGGGCGTTGTTGTAAATGTTATGGCAACGGGCGTTGTTGTGAATGTTATGGCAACGGGCGTTGTTGTGAATGTTATGGCAACGGGCGTTGTTGTGAATGTTATGGCAACGGGCGTTGTTGTGAATGTTATGGCAACGGGCGTTGCTGTGAATGTTATGGCAACGGGCGTTGTTGTGAATGTCATGGCAACGGGCGTTGTTGTGAATGTTATGGCAACGGGCGTTGTTGTGAATGTTATGGCAACGGGCGTTGTTGTGAATGTCATGGCAACGGGCGTTGTTGTGAATGGTATGGCAACGGGCGTTGTTGTGAATGTTATGGCAACGGGCGTTGTTGTGAATGTTATGGCAACGGGCGTTGTTGTGAATGTTATGGCAACGGGTGTTGTTGTGAATGTTATGGCAACGGGCGTTGTTGTGAATGTCAGGGCAACGGGCGTTGTTGTGAATGTTATGGCAACGGGCGTTGTTGTGAATGTTATGGCAACGGGCGTTGTTGTGAATGTTATGGCAACGGGCGTTGTTGTGAATGTCATGGCAACGGGCGTTGTTGTGAATGTTATGGCAACGGGCGTTGTTGTGAATGTTATGGCAACGGGCGTTGTTGTGAATGTTACGGCAACGGGCGTTGTTGTGAATGGTATGGCAACGGGCGTTGTTGTGAATGTTATGGCAACGGGCGTTGTTGTGAATGTCATGGCAACGGGCGTTGTTGTGAATGTCAGGGCAACGGGCGTTGTTGTGAATGTTATGGCAACGGGCGTTGTTGTGAATGTTATGGCAACGGGCGTTGTTGTGAATGTTATGGCAACGGGCGTTGTTGTGAATGTCATGGCAACGGGCGTTGTTGTGAATGTTATGGCAACGGGCGTTGTTGTGAATGTTATGGCAACGGGCGTTGTTGTGAATGTCATGGCAACGGGCGTTGTTGTGAATGTTATGGCAACGGGCGTTGTTGTGAATGTTATGGCAACGGGCGTTGTTGGAAATGTTATGGCAACGGGCGTTGTTGTGAATGGTATGGCAACGGGCGTTGTTGTGAATGTTATGGCAACGGGCGTTGTTGTGAATGTTACGGCAACGGGCGTTGTTGTGAATGTTATGGCAACGGGCGTTGCTGCGAATGTTATGGCAGGGGGCGTTGTTGTGAATGTTATGGCAACGGGCGTTGTTGTAAATGTTATGGCAACGGGCGTTGTTGTGAATGTTATGGCAACGGGCGTTGTTGTGAATGTTACGGCAACGGGCGTTGTTGTGAATGTTATGGCAACGGGCGTTGCTGCGAATGTTATGGCAACGGGCGTTGTTGTGAATGTTATGGCAACGGGCGTTGTTGTGAATGTTATGGCAACGGGCGTTGTTGTGAATGTTATGGCAACGGGCGTTGTTGTGAATGTCATGGCAACGGGCGTTGTTGTGAATGTTATGGCAACGGGCGTTGTTGTGAATGTTATGGCAATGGGCGTTGTTGTGAATGGTATGGCAACGGGCGTTGTTGTGAATGTCATGGCAACGGGCGTTGTTGTGAATGTTATGGCAACGGGCGTTGTTGTGAATGTTATGGCAACGGGCGTTGTTGTAAATGTTATGGCAACGGGCGTTGTTGTGAACGTTATGGCAACGGGCGTTGTTGTGAATGTTATGGCAACGGGCGTTGTTGTGAATGTTATGGCAACGGGCGTTGTTGTGAATGTTATGGCAACGGGCGTTGTTGTGAATGTCATGGCAACGGGCGTTGTTGTGAATGTTATGGCAACGGGCGTTGTTGTGAATGTTATGGCAACGGGCGTTGCTGTGAATGTTATGGCAACGGGCGTTGTTGTGAATGTCATGGCAACGGGCGTTGTTGTGAATGTTATGGCAACGGGCGTTGTTGTGAATGTTATGGCAACGGGCGTTGTTGTGAATGTCATGGCAACGGGCGTTGTTGTGAATGTTATGGCAACGGGCGTTGTTGTGAATGTTATGGCAACGGGCGTTGTTGTGAATGTTATGGCAACGGGCGTTGTTGTGAATGTTATGGCAACGGGCGTTGTTGTAAATGGTATGGCAACGGGCGTTGTTGTGAATGTTATGGCAACGGGCGTTGTTGTGAATGTTATGGCAACGGGCGTTGTTGTGAATGTTACGGCAACGGGCGTTGTTGTGAATGTTATGGCAACGGGCGTTGCTGCGAATGTTATGGCAACGGGCGTTGTTGTGAATGTTATGGCAACGGGCGTTGTTGTGAATGTTATGGCAACGGGCGTTGTTGTGAATGTTATGGCAACGGGCGTTGTTGTGAATGTCATGGCAACGGGCGTTGTTGTGAATGTTATGGCAACGGGCGTTGTTGTGAATGTTATGGCAATGGGCGTTGTTGTGAATGGTATGGCAACGGGCGTTGTTGTGAATGTCATGGCAACGGGCGTTGTTGTGAATGTTATGGCAACGGGCGTTGTTGTGAATGTTATGGCAACGGGCGTTGTTGTAAATGTTATGGCAACGGGCGTTGTTGTGAACGTTATGGCAACGGGCGTTGTTGTGAATGTTATGGCAACGGGCGTTGTTGTGAATGTTATGGCAACGGGCGTTGTTGTGAATGTTATGGCAACGGGCGTTGTTGTGAATGTCATGGCAACGGGCGTTGTTGTGAATGTTATGGCAACGGGCGTTGTTGTGAATGTTATGGCAACGGGCGTTGCTGTGAATGTTATGGCAACGGGCGTTGTTGTGAATGTCATGGCAACGGGCGTTGTTGTGAATGTTATGGCAACGGGCGTTGTTGTGAATGTTATGGCAACGGGCGTTGTTGTGAATGTCATGGCAACGGGCGTTGTTGTGAATGTTATGGCAACGGGAGTTGTTGTGAATGTTATGGCAACGGGCGTTGTTGTGAATGTTATGGCAACGGGCGTTGTTGTGAATGTTATGGCAACGGGTGTTGTTGTGAATGTTATGGCAACGGGCGTTGTTGTGAATGTTATGGCAACGGGCGTTGTTGTGAATGTTATGGCAACGGGCGTTGTTGTGAATGTTATGGCAACGGGCGTTGCTGCGAATGTTATGGCAACGGGCGTTGTTGTGAATGTTATGGCAACGGGCGTTGTTGTAAATGTTATGGCAACGGGCGTTGTTGTGAATGTTATGGCAACGGGCGTTGTTGTGAATGTTACGGCAACGGGCGTTGTTGTGAATGTTATGGCAACGGGCGTTGCTGCGAATGTTATGGCAACGGGCGTTGTTGTGAATGTTATGGCAACGGGCGTTGTTGTGAATGTTATGGCAACGGGCGTTGTTGTGAATGTTATGGCAACGGGCGTTGTTGTGAATGTCATGGCAACGGGCGTTGTTGTGAATGTTATGGCAACGGGCGTTGTTGTGAATGTTATGGCAATGGGCGTTGTTGTGAATGGTATGGCAACGGGCGTTGTTGTGAATGTCATGGCAACGGGCGTTGTTGTGAATGTTATGGCAACGGGCGTTGTTGTGAATGTTATGGCAACGGGCGTTGTTGTAAATGTTATGGCAACGGGCGTTGTTGTGAATGTTATGGCAACGGGCGTTGTTGTGAATGTTATGGCAACGGGCGTTGTTGTGAATGTTATGGCAACGGGCGTTGTTGTGAATGTTATGGCAACGGGCGTTGTTGTGAATGTCATGGCAACGGGCGTTGTTGTGAATGTTATGGCAACGGGCGTTGTTGTGAATGTTATGGCAACGGGCGTTGCTGTGAATGTTATGGCAACGGGCGTTGTTGTGAATGTCATGGCAACGGGCGTTGTTGTGAATGTTATGGCAACGGGCGTTGTTGTGAATGTTATGGCAACGGGCGTTGTTGTGAATGTCATGGCAACGGGCGTTGTTGTGAATGTTATGGCAACGGGCGTTGTTGTGAATGTTATGGCAACGGGCGTTGTTGTGAATGTTATGGCAACGGGCGCTGTTGTGAATGTTATGGCAACGGGTGTTGTTGTGAATGTTATGGCAACGGGCGTTGTTGTGAATGTTATGGCAACGGGCGTTGTTGTGAATGTTATGGCAACGGGCGTTGTTGTGAATGTTATGGCAACGGGCGTTGTTGTGAATGTTATGGCAACGGGCGTTGTTGTGAATGTCATGGCAACGGGCGTTGTTGTGAATGTTATGGCAACGGGCGTTGTTGTGAATGTTATGGCAACGGGCGTTGTTGGAAATGTTATGGCAACGGGCGTTGTTGTGAATGGTATGGCAACGGGCGTTGTTGTGAATGTTATGGCAACGGGCGTTGTTGTGAATGTTATGGCAACGGGCGTTGTTGTGAATGTTATGGCAACGGGCGTTGTTGTAAATGTTATGGCAACGGGCGTTGTTGTGAATGTTATGGCAACGGGCGTTGTTGTGAATGTTACGGCAACGGGCGTTGTTGTGAATGTTATGGCAACGGGCGTTGCTGCGAATGTTATGGCAACGGGCGTTGTTGTGAATGTTATGGCAACGGGCGTTGTTGTAAATGTTATGGCAACGGGCGTTGTTGTGAATGTTATGGCAACGGGCGTTGTTGTGAATGTTACGGCAACGGGCGTTGTTGTGAATGTTATGGCAACGGGCGTTGCTGCGAATGTTATGGCAACGGGCGTTGTTGTGAATGTTATGGCAACGGGCGTTGTTGTGAATGTTATGGCAACGGGCGTTGTTGTGAATGTTATGCCAACGGGCGTTGTTGTGAATGTCATGGCAACGGGCGTTGTTGTGAATGTTATGGCAACGGGCGTTGTTGTGAATGTTATGGCAATGGGCGTTGTTGTGAATGGTATGGCAACGGGCGTTGTTGTGAATGTCATGGCAACGGGCGTTGTTGTGAATGTTATGGCAACGGGCGTTGTTGTGAATGTTATGGCAACGGGCGTTGTTGTAAATGTTATGGCAACGGGCGTTGTTGTGAACGTTATGGCAACGGGCGTTGTTGTGAATGTTATGGCAACGGGCGTTGTTGTGAATGTTATGGCAACGGGCGTTGTTGTGAATGTTATGGCAACGGGCGTTGTTGTGAATGTCATGGCAACGGGCGTTGTTGTGAATGTTATGGCAACGGGCGTTGTTGTGAATGTTATGGCAACGGGCGTTGCTGTGAATGTTATGGCAACGGGCGTTGTTGTGAATGTCATGGCAACGGGCGTTGTTGTGAATGTTATGGCAACGGGCGTTGTTGTGAATGTTATGGCAACGGGCGTTGTTGTGAATGTCATGGCAACGGGCGTTGTTGTGAATGTTATGGCAACGGGCGTTGTTGTGAATGTTATGGCAACGGGCGTTGTTGTGAATGTTATGGCAACGGGCGTTGTTGTGAATGTTATGGCAACGGGTGTTGTTGTGAATGTTATGGCAACGGGCGTTGTTGTGAATATTATGGCAACGGGCGTTGTTGTGAATGTTATGGCAACGGGCGTTGTTTTGAATGTTATGGCAACGGGCGTTGTTGTGAATGTTATGGCAACGGGCGTTGTTGTGAATGTCATGGCAACGGGCGTTGTTGTGAATGTTATGGCAACGGGCGTTGTTGTGAATGTTATGGCAACGGGCGTTGTTGTGAATGTCATGGCAACGGGCGTTGTTGTGAATGTCATGGCAACGGGCGTTGTTGTGAATGTTATGGCAACGGGCGTTGTTGTGAATGTTATGGCAACGGGCGTTGTTGTGAATGTTATGGCAACGGGCGTTGTTGTGAATGTTATGGCAACGGGCGTTGTTGTGAATGTTATGGCAACGGGCGTTGTTGTGAATGTTATGGCAACGGGTGTTGTTGTGAATGTTATGGCAACGGGCGTTGTTGTGAATGTTATGGCAACGGGCGTTGTTGTGAATGTCATGGCAACGGGTGTTGTTGTGAATGTCATGACAACGGGCGTTGTTGTGAATGTTATGGCAACGGGCGTTGTTGTGAATGTTATGGCAACGGGCGTTGTTGTGAATGTTATGGCAATGGGCGTTGTTGTGAATGTTATGGCAACGGGCGTTGTTGTGAATGTTATGGCAACGGGCGTTGTTGTGAATGTCATGGCAACGGGTGTTGTTGTGAATGTTATGGCAACGGGCGTTGTTGTGAATGTTATGGCAACGGGCGTTGTTGTGAATGTTATGGCAACGGGCGTTGTTGTGAATGTTATGGCAACGGGCGTTGTTGTGAATGTCATGGCAACGGGCGTTGTTGTGAATGTTATGGCAACGGGCGTTGTTGTGAATGTCATGGCAACGGGCGTTGTTGGAAATGTTATGGCAACGGGCGTTGTTGTGAATGGTATGGCAACGGGCGTTGTTGTGAATGTTATGGCAACGGGCGTTGTTGTGAATGTTATGGCAACGGGCGTTGTTGTGAATGTTATGGCAACGGGCGTTGTTGTAAATGTTATGGCAACGGGCGTTGTTGTGAATGTTATGGCAACGGGCGTTGTTGTGAATGTTACGGCAACGGGCGTTGTTGTGAATGTTATGGCAACGGGCGTTGCTGCGAATGTTATGGCAACGGGCGTTGTTGTGAATGTTATGGCAACGGGCGTTGTTGTAAATGTTATGGCAACGGGCGTTGTTGTGAATGTTATGGCAACGGGCGTTGTTGTGAATGTTACGGCAACGGGCGTTGTTGTGAATGTTATGGCAACGGGCGTTGCTGCGAATGTTATGGCAACGGGCGTTGTTGTGAATGTTATGGCATCGGGCGTTGTTGTGAATGTTATGGCAACGGGCGTTGTTGTGAATGTTATGGCAACGGGCGTTGTTGTGAATGTCATGGCAACGGGCGTTGTTGTGAATGTTATGGCAACGGGCGTTGTTGTGAATGTTATGGCAATGGGCGTTGTTGTGAATGGTATGGCAACGGGCGTTGTTGTGAATGTCATGGCAACGGGCGTTGTTGTGAATGTTCTGGCAACGGGCGTTGTTGTGAATGTTATGGCAACGGGCGTTGTTGTAAATGTTATGGCAACGGGCGTTGTTGTGAACGTTATGGCAACGGGCGTTGTTGTGAATGTTATGGCAACGGGCGTTGTTGTGAATGTTATGGCAACGGGCGTTGTTGTGAATGTTATGGCAACGGGCGTTGTTGTGAATGTCATGGCAACGGGCGTTGTTGTGAATGTTATGGCAACGGGCGTTGTTGTGAATGTTATGGCAACGGGCGTTGCTGTGAATGTTATGGCAACGGGCGTTGTTGTGAATGTCATGGCAACGGGCGTTGTTGTGAATGTTATGGCAACGGGCGTTGTTGTGAATGTTATGGCAACGGGCGTTGTTGTGAATGTCATGGCAACGGGCGTTGTTGTGAATGTTATGGCAACGGGCGTTGTTGTGAATGTTATGGCAACGGGCGTTGTTGTGAATGTTATGGCAACGGGCGTTGTTGTGAATGTTATGGCAACGGGTGTTGTTGTGAATGTTATGGCAACGGGCGTTGTTGTGAATGTTATGGCAACGGGCGTTGTTGTGAATGTTATGGCAACGGGCGTTGTTGTGAATGTTATGGCAACGGGCGTTGGTGTGAATGTTATGGCAACGGGCGTTGTTGTGAATGTCATGGCAACGGGCGTTGTTGTGAATGTTATGGCAACGGGCGTTGTTGTGAATGTTATGGCAACGGGCGTTGTTGTGAATGTCATGGCAACGGGCGTTGTTGTGAATGTCATGGCAACGGGCGTTGTTGTGAATGTTATGGCAACGGGCGTTGTTGTGAATGTTATGGCAACGGGCGTTGTTGTGAAAGTTATGGCAACGGGCGTTGTTGTGAATGTTATGGCAACGGGCGTTGTTGTGAATGTTATGGCAACGGGCGTTGTTGTGAATGTTATGGCAACGGGTGTTGTTGTGAATGTTATGGCAACGGGCGTTGTTGTGAATGTTATGGCAACGGGCGTTGTTGTGAATGTCATGGCAACTGGTGTTGTTGTGAATGTCATGACAACGGGCGTTGTTGTGAATGTTATGGCAACGGGCGTTGTTGTGAATGTTATGGCAACGGGCGTTGTTGTGAATGTTATGGCAATGGGCGTTGTTGTGAATGTTATGGCAACGGGCGTTGTTGTGAATGTTATGGCAACGGGCGTTGTTGTGAATGTCATGGCAACGGGTGTTGTTGTGAATGTCATGACAACGGGCGTTGTTGTGAATGTTATGGCAACGGGCGTTGTTGTGAATGTCATGGCAATGGGCGTTGTTGTGAATGTCATGGCAACGGGCGTTGTTGTGAATGTTATGGCAACGGTCGTTGTTGTGAATGTTATGGCAACGGGCGTTGTTGTGAATGTCATGGCAACGGGCGTTGTTGTGAATGTTATGGCAACGGGCGTTGTTGTGAATGTTATGGCAACGGGCGTTGTTGTGAATGTCATGGCAACGGGCGTTGTTGTGAATGTTATGGCAACGGGCGTTGTTGTGAATGTTATGGCAACGGGCGTTGTTGTGAATGTCATGGCAACGGGCGTTGTTGTGAATGTCATGGCAACGGGCGTTGTTGTGAATGTCATGGCAACGGGCGTTGTTGTGAATGTTATGGCAACGGGCGTTGTTGTGAATGTCATGGCAATGGGCGTTGTTGTGAATGTTATGGCAACGGGCGTTGTTGTGAATGTTATGGCAACGGGCGTTGTTGTGAATGTTATGGCAACGGGCGTTGTTGTGAATGTCATGGCAACGGGCGTTGTTGTGAATGTTATGGCAACGGGCGTTGTTGTGAATGTTATGGCAACGGGCGTTGTTGTGAATGTCAGGGCAACGGGCGTTGTTGTGAATGTTATGGCAACGGGCGTTGTTGTGAATGTTATGGCAATGGGCGTTGTTGTGAATGTTATGGCAACGGGCGTTGTTGTGAATGTCATGGCAACGGGCGTTGTTGTGAATGTTATGGCAACGGGCGTTGTTGTGAATGTTATGGCAACGGGCGTTGTTGTGAATGTCATGGCAACGGGCGTTGTTGTGCATGTTATGGCAACGGGCGTTGTTGTGAATGTCATGGCAACGGGCGTTGTTATGAATGTTATGGCAACGGGCGTTGTTGGAAATGTTATGGCAACGGGCGTTGTTGTGAATTGTATGGCAACGGGCGTTGTTGTGAATGTTATGGCAACGGGCGTTGTTGTGAATGTTATGGCAACGGGCGTTGTTGTGAATGTTATGGCAACGGGCGTTGTTGTGAATGTTATGGCAACGGGCGTTGTTGTGAATGTTATGGCAACGGGCGTTGTTGTGAATGTTATGGCAACGGGCGTTGTTGTGAATGTTATGGCAACGGGGGTTGTTGTGAATGTCATGGCAACGGGTGTTGTTGTGAATGTCATGGCAACGGGCGTTGTTGTGAATGTTATGGCAACGGGCGTTGTTGTGAATGTTATGGCAACGGGCGTTGTTGTGAATGTTATGGCAACGGGAGTTGTTGTGAATGTTATGGCAACGGGCGTTGTTGTGAATGTTATGGCAACGGGCGTTGTTGTGAATGTTATGGCAACGGGCGTTGTTGTGAATGTTATGGCAACGGGCGTTGTTGTGAATGTTATGGCAACGGGCGTTGTTGTGAATGTTATGGCAACGGGCGTTGTTGTGAATGTTATGGCAACGGGCGTTGTTGTGAATGTTATGGCAACGGGGGTTGTTGTGAATGTCATGGCAACGGGTGTTGTTGTGAATGTCATGGCAACGGGCGTTGTTGTGAATGTTATGGCAACGGGCGTTGTTGTGAATGTTATGGCAACGGGAGTTGTTGTGAATGTTATGGCAACGGGCGTTGTTGTGAATGTTATGGCAACGGGCGTTGTTGTGAATGTTATGGCAACGGGCGTTGTTGTGAATGTTATGGCAACGGGCGTTGTTGTGAATGTCGTGGCAACGGGCGTTGTTGTGAATGTCATGGCAACGGGCGTTGTTGTGAATGTTATGGCAACGGGCGTTGTTGTGAATGTTATGGCAATGGGCGTTGTTGTGAATGTTATGGCAACGGGCGTTGTTGTGAATGTTATGGCAACGGGCGTTGTTGTGAATGTTATGGCAACGGGCGTTGTTGTGAATGTTATGGCAATGGGCGTTGTTGTGAATGTTATGGCAACGGGCGTTGTTGTGAATGTCATCGCAACGCGCGTTGTTGTGAATGTCAGGGCAACGGGCGTTGTTGTGAATGTTATGGCAACGGGCGTTGTTGTGAATGTTATGGCAATGGGCGTTGTTGTGAATGTTATGGCAACGGGCGTTGTTGTGAATGTTATGGCAACGGGCGTTGTTGTGAATGCTATGGCAACGGGCGTTGTTGTGAATGTTATGGCAACGGGCGTTGTTGTGAATGTCATGGCAACGGGCGTTGTTGTGAATGTTATGGCAACGGGCGTTGTTGTGAATGTCATGGCAACGGGCGTTGTTGTGAATGTTATGGCAACGGGCGTTGTTGGAAATGTTATGGCAACGGGCGTTGTTGTGAATGGTATGGCAACGGGCGTTGTTGTGAATGTTATGGCAACGGGCGTTGTTGTGAATGTTATGGCAACGGGCGTTGTTGTGAATGTTATGGCAACGGGCGTTGTTGTGAATGTTATGGCAACGGGCGTTGTTGTGAATGTTATGGCAACGGGCGTTGTTGTGAATGTTATGGCAACGGGCGTTGTTGTGAATGTTATGGCAACGGGGGTTGTTGTGAATGTCATGGCAACGGGTGTTGTTGTGAATGTCATGGCAACGGGCGTTGTTGTGAATGTTATGGCAACGGGCGTTGTTGTGAATGTTATGGCAACGGGCGTTGTTGTGAATGTTATGGCAACGGGAGTTGTTGTGAATGTTATGGCAACGGGCGTTGTTGTGAATGTTATGGCAACGGGCGTTGTTGTGAATGTTATGGCAACGGGCGTTGTTGTGAATGTTATGGCAACGGGCGTTGTTGTGAATGTTATGGCAACGGGCGTTGTTGTGAATGTTATGGCAACGGGCGTTGTTGTGAATGTTATGGCAACGGGCGTTGTTGTGAATGTTATGGCAACGGGCGTTGTTGTGAATGTTATGGCAACGGGCGTTGTTGTGAATGTCATGGCAACGGGCGTTGTTGTGAATGTTATGGCAACGGGCGTTGTTGTGAATGTTATGGCAACGGGCGTTGTTGTGAATGTTATGGCAACGGGCGTTGTTGTGAATGTTATGGCAACGGGCGTTGTTGTGAATGTTATGGCAACGGGCGTTGTTGTGAATGTTATGGCAACGGGCGTTGTTGTGAATGTCATGGCAACGGGCGTTGTTGTGAATGTTATGGCAACGGGCGTTGTTGTGAATGTTATGGCAACGGGCGTTGTTGTGAATGTCATGGCAACGGGCGTTGTTGTGAATGTTATGGCAACGGGCGTTGTTGTGAATGTTATGGCAACGGGCGTTGTTGTGAACGTTATGGCAACGGGCGTTGTTGTGAATGTTATGGCAACGGGCGTTGTTGTGAATGTTATGGCAACGGGTGTTGTTGTGAATGTTATGGCAACGGGCGTTGTTGTGAATGTTATGGCAACGGGCGTTGTTGTGAATGTTATGGCAACGGGCGTTGTTGTGAATGTTATGGCAACGGGCGTTGTTGTGAATGTTATGGCAACGGGCGTTGTTGTGAATGGTATGGCAACGGGCGTTGTTGTGAATGTTATGGCAACGGGCGTTGTTGTGAATGTTATGGCAACGGGCGTTGTTGTGAATGTCATGGCAACGGGCGTTGTTGTGAATGTCATGGCAACGGGCGTTGTTGTGAATGTTATGGCAACGGGCGTTGCTGTGAATGTGTGCGTTTCTGTGCGTTGTGTTCATGTCCTTGTGCGGGTCTGAACGGGATCGCCTCCGTCCCCCTGCACGTCTCAGATGGACCTCAAGATGAAGCAGTACATGCAGCTTTTTCAGGAGTGCCCCAAGGGTGACAGTGATGTGGGACAACCCGGACCGCCAGAGTACGATGCGCTGTGTGAGGTATGCCCCCGGGCAGTAAGGGGCCGACCAGTGTGTGTGTGTGTTGTGCCGCCTTAACAATGTCGCCTCTCGCCGTCACCAGAAAGTGCGCGGAACGTTTGGTGCGGGGAATTCGGGGGTGCGTCCGATTTCACCGCATAAAATCCTAGCCAGCCCGCCCTACCCGGCCAGCGGTTTCCGGCGGTTGCCAATCCTGCGCCGCGGTGGCCATGCCGCAGGGAGTCGCAATGAATCACCCCCTGAATGCCACCCCCTGAACGAGCCCCTCCATTCGTGCAGGCACCCACCATCAACGCCCTGTGGAGTGCCGTCATTGTGGAGGAGCTGGTTCGTTTGGGGGTGACGCACTTCGTGATCTGCCCGGGATCCAGGTCCACGCCGCTGGTGGTGGCCGTGGCCCGGCACCCCGCCACGACCTTCGTTGTCTGCAATGATGAGCGGGGGGCGGCGTACTACGGTGTGGGCTATGGGAAGGCCGAAACCGATGGCAAGGTACGCTCCCCGTCCCGGGTTTTGCGGGTCCAGGGCGGAGGGGATGGCGTTCGGCGAGGGCTGGGGGGGGGTGTCAGGGATGGGACAGCTGTGGAAGAGGTGAGTACAATCAGGTCGTATGCGACGCAACGGAATGCAATGCGCAGCACCGCACAACGGTACGGCGCAGCACAGCACAACACAACACAACATAGCACCGCACCGCACAGCACCGCACAGCACAGCACCGCACCGCACCACACAGCACAACAGAACGTAACACAACGCAACACAAGCACAACATAACATAACACGGCACAACACAGCACATCACCGCACAACACGGCGCCCTGCAGCACAGCACAGCACTTCCTGCAACTTGCTTCGCGGCCAGACGACAACCTGCACAGTCCAGCGCTGTGGTAACACGTCGTATGATTGCGCATGGGTCGCTGGCATTGTGGTATGTCAAGACAAACGTACGGAGGAGGGGGGGTGCAGTGCGCTTGGTACGCGCCTTCTGACCGTCGGTTACCCTCCAACCGCCGTCGGTTACCCTCAAACTGTCGTCGGTTACCGTTAAACTGTGGTCGGTTACCCTCAAACCGCCGTCGGTTGCCCTCAAACTGTCGTCGGTTACCCTCCGACGCCAGCATTTTTCTTCCCGCGCTTCGGGGCCGCCCTGGAGCTGGGTGCAGCCATGGGGGATGGCCTCCTCCTCGCTGCAGGTGATGCCGGCGTGCATCATCGTCACCAGCGGCACCGCCGTCGCGAACCTCCTGCCCGGCGTCGTGGAGGCGAGCCGCGCGCGCGTGCCGCTGCTGGTCATCTCCGCCGACCGCCCGGGGGAGCTGCACGACGTCGACGCCAACCAGACCATCCCGCAGCCGCGGATCTTCCAGCCCTTCGTGGCCTGGGAGAAGGACTTCGCCGCGCCGACCGCCGAGTACCCCCTTGAGGCCCTCCTGACCGACGTCGACCACGCGGTGCTGCGGACGGGGGCGACCGGCGGCACAGGGTACGGCGCCCCCGTGCACCTCAACCTCCAATTCCGCGAGAACCTCGCGCCGGACGCCGGCCCCCCCCGCGGGGCCCCGCACCTCGCCCCCGCCGCGGCCGACTTCGTGGGTTGGCAGCGCCAGGCGCTGGTGAAGAGCCCGGGGGTGGCGCGGTGGCGGGCCGCGGCCGGGCCGTTCACGGTGTACGCCCCGGCGCCGCGCGCGCCCCCCGCGGCGCCCGGCCCCGGCCTCCCCGCGCCGCTCGTCGAGGCCCTGTCGCCCGCGCAGGGCCCCGCGGCGCTGGTGGTGGGCGAGCTGCGGACGGCGGCGGAGTCGCGCGCGGTGGCCTGGCTCGCGGAGGCGCTGCGGCTCCCGGTGCTGGCGGACGTCTGCGCGTCGCTGCCGGGCCGCCGGTACAGTGCCGACCAGCTGCTGAACTGCCGGTGGGCGCGGGCGGCGCTGCGGGGGGTCCGGGGCGTGCTCCGGCTCGGGGGCCCGATCGTCAGCGCGCGGCTGGACGCGTGGGTGAAGGAGGCCGCGGCGCAGCGGTCCGGGCCGCACGTGCGCGTGGACAGCCGGTGGGGCGCGGCCGGGGGGGCGCGGTCGGACCCGGCGCACCTCGCGACGGCGTACGTGTGCATGGGGCTGCCGGAGCTGGCCCAGGCCGTCTGCGGGCACCTCCTCGGGGCGCCGGCCGGGCCCGCGGCCCTGGGGCCGCCGTCGGAGCAGCAGCGGGCGCTGTGCTCGTTCGTGGACAGGCTTGGGCGGGCCGTCGCCCGCGCGCAGACGGAGGAGCTGCAGGCCCTTGAGGAGCTGACGGAGCCCTGCATTGCGCAGCAGGTGTCCCCTGCGTCTGGGGCTGGGGGGCGGGGGGGTTCTAGTGCCCCCTCCGCCCCGCAGTCGAACACCCCCCGCCCTCCCCCTCGTGACCACACCGGGGGGGACGCCGCCGTGCGGGAACCAGTGCTGAGTGGGTGGGTCAGACGCGAAAACCAAGTTGGTGTACCTAAAATTGATCTCCAATTCCGGGCCTCTTGAGTAAATTTCATGTTCTTTCCGAGTACATTCTTCTGATGTGGGGGGGTAGGGGGTAGACACATCCCGCCACATTCAGCACAGCCCCAACACACCCTCACCACTGGGCTCCGCGAACGCGGAAACGACACCAGCAGGAGCACCGGCCGCAGCGGCCGACAGAACGCAGCGACCCGACGCAACATGCGAAGGGACGAACGGGTGACTGTCCAGGACTCCGTAAAGAAACAACGACCCGACGGAATGTCACACGGGGGGGGGGGGGGGGCAGTGAGTGCACCATCCGAAGAGATGGACCGGAGTGGGAACCTGCCCCCCCAACAACCAGGCAAACGAAGAGCCACCCCAAAAATGAGAACCGCCTTGCGTTTTCCACTGAGCGTGCCAAAGACCAGAACCGCCGTGGATCCGGACAAGCACCGTGCAAAAGATGCGCACCGGCATTGGCCGTTGCCCGGATCTTCTTTTTGTGCGCCAGTCAGTCCGAATCGTCGGTTGCTTCCGAATCATGCGCATCCACAGAATCCTGACAGTTTTGGCATGCAAAGCCCATCGAAGAGATCCATTTTCCCGATAGTACACGAGGGACGCGTTCTGGGCAGAAGGTTAAGACCACCCCCAAAACAGGCCTAAAACTCCCAAAACTCCTAAAATTTGCAAAACTCCTAAACCTCCTAAAACTCCTAAAACTCCTGAAACTCCTAAAACTCCTAAAACTCCTAAAACTCTCAAAAATCCTAAACCTCCTAAACCTCCCAAAACTCCTAAACCTCCTAACACTCCTAAACCTCCTACAACTCCTAACACTCCTAAAACTCCCAACACTCATAACACTCCTAACACTCCCAAAACTCCTAAAATTTGCAAAACTCCTAAAACTCCTAAAACTCCTAAAGCCCCTAAAACTCCTAAACCTCCTAAAACTCTTAAGCCTCCTAAAACTCCTAACACTCCTAACACTCCCAACACTCCTAAAACTCCTAACACTCCTAACACTCCTAAAACTCCCAAAAGTCCTAAAATTTGCAAAACTCCTAACACTCCTAAAACTCCTAAAACTCCTAAACCTCCTAAAACTCCAACAACTCCTACAACTCCTACAACTCCTACAACTCCTAAAACTCCTAAAACTCCCAAAACTCCTAACACTCCTAACACTCCTAACACTCCTAAAACTCCTACAACTCCTAAACCTCCTACAACTCCTAAACCTCCTAAAACTCCTAAACCTCCTAACACTCCTAAACCTCCTACAACTCCTAACACACCTAAAACTCCCAACACTCATAACACTCCTAACACTCCCAAAACTCCTAAAATTTGCAAAACTCCTAAAACTCCTAAAACTCCTAAAGCCCCTGAAACTCCTAAACCTCCTAAAACTCTTAAACCTCCTAAAACTCCTAACACTCCTAACACTCCTAACACTCCCAACACTCCTAAAACTTTTAACACTCCTAATACTCCTAAAACTCCCAAAAGTCCTAAAATTTGCAAAACTCCTAACACTCCTAACACTCCTAAAACTCCTAAAACTCCCAAACCTCCTAAAACTCCAACAACTCCTACAACTCCTAAAAGTCCTAAAACTCCTACAACTCCTAAAACTCCTAAAACTCCCAAAACTCCTAAAACTCCTAACACTCCTAACACTCCTAAAAGTCCTAAAATTTGCAAACCTCCTAACACTCCTAACACTCCTAAAACTCCTAAACCTCCTAAACCTCCTAAACCTCCTAAACCTCCTAAAACTCCTGACACTCCTAGCACTCCTAAAACTCCTAAAACTCCTAACACTCCTAAAACTCCTAAAACTCCTAAAACTCCCTAAACTCCTAACACTCCTAACACTCCTAAAGCTCCTAAACCTCCTAAAACTCCTAACACTCCTAAAACCCCTAAAACTCCTAAAACTCCTAACACTCATCAAACTCCTAAACCTCCTAAAACTCCTAACACTCCTAAAACCCCTAAAACTCGTAAAACTCCTAAAACTCCTAAACCTCCTAAAACTCCTAAAACTCCTAAAACTCCTAAAACTCCTAAAACTCCTACAACTCCTACAACTCCTACAACTCCTAAAACTCCTACAACTCCTAAAACTCCTAAAACTCCTAACACTCCTAACACTCCTAACACTCCCAAAACTCCTAAAACTCCTACAACTCCTACAACTCCTACAACTCCGAAAACTCCTACAACTCCTAAAACTCCTAACACTCCTAAAACTCCTAACACTCCTAAAACTCCTAAAACTCCCAAAACTTTCAAAACTCCCAACACTCCTAAAGCTCCTAACACTCCTACAACTCCTAAAACTCCTAAAACTCCTGAAACTCCTAAAACTCCTAGAACTCCTAAAACTCCTAAAACTCCTACTCCTCACCTCCTAAAACTCCAACAACTCCTAACACTCCTAACACTCCTAAAACTCCTAAAACTCCTAAAACTCCCAAAACTCCTGAAACTCCTAAAACTCCTAAACCTCCTAAAACTCCTAAACCTCCTAAAACTCCTAAACCTCCTAACACTCCTAAAACTCCTGAAACTCCTAAAACTCCTAAAACTCCTAAAACTCCTAAATGTACCCCCAACAAGGCAGCCACCGGCTGGATCAAAGTTAAGAATCAGTCCTTATTGTGGGGGGGGGGGCCGGGGTGTCCAAGGGTCGATCCCCGACGACCATCCATTCCCCTGCCGTCTGCCAGTGGGACGTTTGCCCCCCCCCCCCCCCCCTCTCCCGTTCCTTTACCCTTCCTGCGTCTCACCCCCTCAGGTCTGCGGCGCCGTCCTGCGGCACCCGGCCGCCGCGCTGTACCTGTCGTCCTCGATGCCGTGCCGCGACGGCGACGCCTTCGGCGTGCTGCCCGCGGCCGCGGCCCCGCCCTCCGGGCCCGGCCCGCGCGTGCTCTGCAACCGCGGGGCCAGCGGCATCGACGGCGTCCTCAGCTCCGCCATCGGGTACGCGGTGGCCGCGGGCGTCCCGGTGTCGGTCCTGATCGGCGACCTCGCGACCATCCACGACCTCAACGCCCTCGTGCTCCTGCGGTCCCTCGCCCGCGGCGAGAACTGCCGCCTGCAGCCCCGCGGCGCCCTCGCCCCGGCCCCGCCCGGCCCCGCCCCCCGCGTCCACATCTTCTGCGTGAACAACGCCGGGGGCGGCATCTTCTCGTTCCTGCCGATCAGCCGCCACGCGGACGTGTTCACCCCCTGCTTCGCCTCGCCGCACACCCTCGCCCCCGCCGCCGACGCGGCCCCGATGCCCCTGGCGGCGGCCGCGCAGGCGCTCCTGGGGGACCCACCCGGCGCCGGGGCCGGCGACGCCGTGCGCGGCGACGTGACCACGCAGGCCGCGCTCGCGGACCGCGTCGCGCGCGCGCACCGCCCCGGCGGTCCCGCGGTCACGTTCACCGAGGCGCTCCCAAGGCTCAGCCACGCCGACAACGTGACGCACCACCGCGCGCTCGGCGCCGTCGCGGACACCGCCGGTCAGAGGCTCCTGGACGCCGCGGTCGCCGCGCTTGCGACCCAGCTCTCGTGGGACGCCACGCTGTTGGGCCCGCAGGCGGCCGGCGGGCCGCCTGCACAGGTCGTGGCGCTCCTGCACGGCTGGATCGGGTCCAAGGAGGAGTGGGCGCCGGTGATGCGGGCGTACGCGGAGAGCGCGAGCGACCGACCGGTGCTGCTGCTGGCCGTCGACCTCCCGGCGCATGGGCAAAGCCTCGATGTTGGCGCCGGGACGGAGCTGCCGCTGCCGGACGCGCTGCTGTACTCGCAGGAGTTGTTCGTCGAGACGCTGCGGGCGCTGCTGGAGCACGTCGGTGCCGGGACCGGGACCGGGACCGGTCCCAAGCCTCTGCTCGTGGGCTACTCCCTCGGCGGGCGCCTCGCGATGCACTTCGCGGCGGCGTACCCGGAGCGCGTCGGGGGGCTCGTGGTCCTCTGCGCGCACCCGGGGCTCCCGGAGGCCGACGCGAGCGCGCGCAGCGCCCGGTGCCGCGCCGACGCGGCGCAGGGGCAGCGCCTGATGGCCCTCCGGGGGCCCGGCGCCGCGCGCGCGTTCCTTGCGGAGTGGTACGGGCCGGGCCCCGTGTTCGCGGATCTCCTGGCGCGGCGGCCGGAGGCGTTCGCGGCGCTGTGCGCGGCGCGGGAAGGGGCGCTGGTGTCGCGGCCCCAGGGCATCGCCGGCACCCTCCTGCACATGTCGCTGGGGTTCCAGGCCGACCTCGTGCCGCCCCTGCGCAAGTGGAAGGCCGCGGGGCTGCCGTTCCACTACGTCTACGGCGCCCTGGACCGGAAGTACGCCGCCCTGGCGACCGGGGAGCCTCTGCGGGCCCTGGGGTCCGTGCATTGCGTGGCGGACGTTGGGCACGCGGTGCTGGCGGAGAGCGATGGCTCGCAGGTGCCTCCCCAGCCCCGTTTGTCCACAGCCTGTGCCCCGATGGTGACCGTCCTGGGGGTTCCCGACGGGCCCCGTCCGTCGATCACCCCCCCCCCACCCCCACAGGGCATGTCGGGTTTTCACTTCCGGGGGGGGGGGGGGTCAATAGAGCCCCCCAAAACTTGGGGGGGGGTTTGGGAAAGGGCTCAATTGACAGGCACCATTAATCAATCATTATGAAGTCTGGCGCCAAAGGCGCCGAAAATTTTTTTGAGCATTAAACTTGGTCGATTTTTTTTTCAGCAAATATATGGCAAATGATGACTTTTCTGAACCCCTCGACGCGCTGATTCCAAAAATCCCATTTTCTTTTTTTTTCTGAATTTTGGGTCTGGGTCACCTCCAAGGCCCGGGGGGTCAGTCTCGGTAGGAGTTTGGGGGTCCTGTCAATTGAGCACTTTTTGGGGGAGGGGGGGGTGCGGCCGGAGGGCTCTATCGACCCCCCCCGGAAACGAAAACCCAGCCTCCCCAGGGGGAGAGAGAGGCCGCGTAGCTCAGCCGTCATGCGCCCTGCACCTGAAGTGGGAGTCCCCAGTTCGAACCCCCTGTGGGGGGGGGGCGGGGGGCACTGGGTGGTGAGCGCCGGGGCCGCCCCGGCGCGGCGCGGGTGCGACAGCCGGGCATCCGCGGGTCAAGCCCTACGGTCCTTGTAAACACGTTGGTCGGGCCGCGGGAAACGCCCGGGATCTCCACTCCCCCCACACCCTCACCACTGGGCTCCGCGAACGCGGAAACGACACCAGCAGGAGCACCGGCCGCAGCGGCCGACAGAACGCAGCGACCCGACGCAACATGCGAAGGGAAGAACGGGTGACTGTCCAGGGCCCCATAAAGAAACAACAACCAGACGGAATGTCACACGGGGGGGGGGCGCCGGGGGGGGGGGGGGGGGCACTGGACCCGTCCCCCCCCCCTTTGTGATTAGGCCAAAATTTTCTCCGGGCTTTCGGCCAATCAAAATTTTTCTCTGGCACTTTTGGCGTCAGTTAGTCAGATATGTGTGTATCCGCACGTATACGCGTATACATGCATAGGCATATCCGTATATGCAACGTATACGCGACGTATACGCGTATACATATACGCGTTTACGTATAGTCTGTAGACACTTTGCGTAGCTTGTAGACACTGTGCACGTTCACGTTTACCTGGGTATAGTCTGTAGACACTGTGCGCCACAGGTAGACGCGGCCTGCTAAGTAGACACTGTCGGCATGTTGTAGACGCGAAGGGACAAGATTTGGGAAGGAGGCCGAAGGCCCCCTTCCTGAAAACAACGCTCCGCTAACGGCGTTTACCTGTGCACAAGGGCATGTATATGTGTATACGCGACATATACGAGTGTACGTATACGTGTACACGTGTATACGCGAAAACGTATACGCGACGTGGTGGACCCCCCCCCCCTAGACCCGCCCGCCCGCCCGCCCATGACCTCTGCGATCCGCCCACGCCCTCCGCTCCCCTGCAGGTGGCCCACGTGCTGGCGCAGTGCCTGCGCGCCGCGGACGGCCCCGCCCCCTCCGGCCCCGTGCCCACCCCCCCGACCACGTGCCTGACCGTCGCGCGCGCCCGGCTCTGCCCCTTCAGTCTGCCCCTCACCTCCCCCCTCACCACCTCCGCCTGCAACGGCCCCCCCACCACCCTCCACTCCCGCTCGGGGCGGCTGCTGCTGGTCCAGGGCACCGCCGGGGCCAGTCCCGCGGTCGGGATTGGGGAGCTGTGCCCGCTCATCGGCCTCCCCGCGGACCTGGCGTCCGAGGCCCAGGTCGAGGGGCTGTTCTCGCAGCTGCAGGCGGCGCAGGCCCGCCTGCAGGGCCTCCAGGTGGTGCTGCCGGTGCGCGCGGGCGCCTGCCACCCGCTGTCGTCGCAAGGCGCGCAGGGCATCGCGGCCGCCGTCGCCAGCGCGGCCGGTCGCGCGTGCGGCGGCGAGGGGCACGTCACGGTCCGCAGCTGCGTGGAGCAGGTGTGCTGCCTTCCAGGACCCCGTTTGCGTCGGGGTGAGTGGGGGGCAGTGATGCATCAGAAGGGAAGGGGCCTCAGAGGTGGCCCCAGTAGCGGTTAGGCAGGCGGTTGGAGGAGGTTGCCAAAGCGATTGGGGGCGGGTACTGTCGGTTACAAATGCCATTTAGCCCGGCACTTGGCCGTCAGGGGGACAGCGGCTGGGCATAGGCTGGCCCCCCCCTTCCAGTGCATCCCTGGCGGCCCCCAAGGGGGGCGCGCTTCCCTCTTCTTGTGGCTGTGCACAGGGACGTATTGGAGCGGCCGACGACCATGGGAGGACCCCTCCCCCCCCTCCGCCGCTGGACCCCGAGTTTGTAGTGGGAAACAGTGACATTTACGGAAGGAGGGGCTCTGGCCTGGCAGTCTTCTTCCAGGCGTCGCTGTGGGGGGGGGGGGGGGGGGGGGCTGCGTGGGGGTTGGGGCAGGGGGGAGGACCGCCAGGGAGTGTCCGGGCCGGGCCGGGCCTCCCGTGTTTGGGCGGTTCCCGTCCATGGCCCTCGGGGGGGGGGGGGCGGTGCACGGGTACGGCGCGCCGCCGCTGTGGGCCTCATCCCCCCGGGGGACCATCCCGGGGAGCGCCCATAGGGGGCGCAGCGTGCGCGGTCTCGCGGCGCACTGCGTCGCCGTGCGTGCCCCCGCGCTCCGCGGGGCATTGGCGTGCGGGTCCGTGGAACACGGCCCCGGGGCGTACCCCCCCTTGACTTGATTTGGTTTGACGCATGTGCCCCGGTTTGGCAACAGTCCGCCATAACCCCCGAAGTATGCGTCCCCCGTACGATGCAGTGCCCCCCCCCCCTCCCTGAACGTTGAATGTTTTATGTACACTAACTTTAACCGGACCTGTACCCACTGGGGTTTTCAACCTGAGGCCCCCACAACGCCCGACCACGTGTGGCCAGATGGGGCCAGCTACTCAAGCAGCACGGGGAGGGAGTGACCCCTGACCTGCATGTACGCCTAACCCACTAGAGGCCGGACGGCTAACGTGGCCAGCGGAGGTAGGGTCGAGGGATGAACACCAGTTCGCCGGACACTCAACGGACGCGCCACGAGTTGGCCAGATGGACAGAAGGCGATGACAGTCGCGGGGCAGGCGCGGCCAGAGCCTAATGCGGACACTGCGACCCGACCATATTGAGGCCCCCCCCCCGGTCCATCCCCCCAAGTGGGTTTGTTTGGGGGGGGGGGGGTCCAGGGGCTGCCCGGGCCCCAAAGGCATGCGGTCCTGTGCCTTGGAGAAGGGCCTGTCACGCTGGCGGAGGGTGAGACCGGCAACGGCCACGCCAACGCCAAACGTCCTCCGCATGCGCACGTCCATTGGCAACGTGCGGTCTGCCTGTCCCCCCGCGCACCTCAGCCCCAACGCTTTTGGGGGGTCTGGTGGCGGGTGAGGGTGTGGGGGCATGACCACATCCGACCGGCGCACCACCACCGGCCGCGGGATTGCGGTGCCCGCCCTTTGGCCCCCGTCATGTGACCCCCGCAGCCCTTTGGCCCCCGTCATGTGACCCCCGCAGCCCTTTGGCCCCCGTCATGTGACCCCCGCAGCCCTTTGGCCCCCGTCATGTGACCCCCGCAGCCCTTTGGCCCCCGTCATGTGACCCCCGCAGCCCTTTGGCCCCCGTCATGTGACCCCCGCAGCCCTTTGGCCTCCGTCATGTGACCCCCGCAGCCCTTTGGCCCCCGTCATGTGACCCCCGCAGCCCTTTGGCCCCCGTCATGTGACCCCCGCAGCCCTTTGGCCTCCGTCATGTGACCCCCGCAGCCCTTTGGCCCCCGTCATGTGACCCCCGCAGCCCTTTGGCCTCCGTCATGTGACCCCCGCAGCCCTTTGGCCCCCGTCATGTGACCCCCGCAGCCCTTTGGCCTCCGTCATGTGACCCCCCGCAGCCCTTTGGCCCCCGTCATGTGAGCCCCGCAGCCCTTTGGCCCCCGTCATGTGACCCCCGCAGCCCTTTGGCCTCCGTCATGTGACCCCCGCAGCCCTTTGGCCCCCGTCATGTGACCCCCGCAGCCCTTTGGCCTCCGTCATGTGACCCCCCGCAGCCCTTTGGCCCCCGTCATGTGACCCCCGCAGCCCTTTGGCCCCCGTCATGTGACCCCCGCAGCCCTTTGGCCCCCGTCATGTGACCCCCGCAGCCCTTTGGCCTCCGTCATGTGACCCCCGCAGCCCTTTGGCCTCCGTCATGTGACCCCCGCAGCCCTTTGGCCTCCGTCATGTGACCCCCGCAGCCCTTTGGCCTCCGTCATGTGACCCCCGCAGCCCTTTGGCCCCCGTCATGTGACCCCCGCAGCCCTTTGGCCTCCGTCATGTGACCCCCGCAGCCCTTTGGCCCCCGTCATGTGACCCCCGCAGCCCTTTGGCCCCCGTCATGTGACCCCCGCAGCCCTTTGGCCTCCGTCATGTGACCCCCGCAGCCCTTTGGCCCCCGTCATGTGACCCCCGCAGCCCTTTGGCCCCCGTCATGTGACCCCCGCAGCCCTTTGGCCCCCGTCATGTGACCCCCGCAGCCCTTTGGCCTCCGTCATGTGACCCCCGCAGCCCTTTGGCCTCCGTCATGTGACCCCCGCAGCCCTTTGGCCTCCGTCATGTGACCCCCGCAGCCCTTTGGCCTCCGTCATGTGACCCCCGCAGCCCTTTGGCCTCCGTCATGTGACCCCCGCAGCCCTTTGGCCCCCGTCATGTGACCCCCGCAGCCCTTTGGCCTCCGTCATGTGACCCCCGCAGCCCTTTGGCCTCCGTCATGTGACCCCCGCAGCCCTTTGGCCTCCGTCATGTGACCCCCGCAGCCCTTTGGCCCCCGTCATGTGACCCCCGCAGCCCTTTGGCCCCCGTCATGTGACCCCCGCAGCCCTTTGGCCCCCGTCATGTGACCCCCGCAGCCCTTTGGCCCCCGTCATGTGACCCCCGCAGCCCTTTGGCCCCCGTCATGTGACCCCCGCAGCCCTTTGGCCCCCGTCATGTGACCCCCGCAGCCCTTTGGCCTCCGTCATGTGACCCCCGCAGCCCTTTGGCCCCCGTCATGTGACCCCGGCAGCCCTTTGGCCTCCGTCATGTGACCCCCGCAGCCCTTTGGCCTCCGTCATGTGACCCCCGCAGCCCTTTGGCCCCCGTCATGTGACCCCCGCAGCCCTTTGGCCTCCGTCATGTGACCCCCGCAGCCCTTTGGCCCCCGTCATGTGACCCCCGCAGCCCTTTGGCCTCCGTCATGTGACCCCCGCAGCCCTTTGGCCTCCGTCATGTGACCCCCGCAGCCCTTTGGCCCCCATCATGTGACCCCCGCAGCCCTTTGGCCTCCGTCATGTGACCCCCGCAGCCCTTTGGCCTCCGTCATGTGACCCCCGCAGCCCTTTGGCCTCCGTCATGTGACCCCCGCAGCCCTTTGGCCCCCGTCATGTGACCCCCGCAGCCCTTTGGCCCCCGTCATGTGACCCCCGCAGCCCCTTGGTCCCCGTCATGTGACCCCCGCAGCCCTTTGGCCCCCGTCATGTGACCCCCGCAGCCCTTGGGCCTCCGTCATGTGACCCCCGCAGCCCTTTGGCCCCCGTCATGTGACCCCCGCAGCCCTTTGGCCCCCGTCATGTGACCCCCGCAGCCCTTTGGCCTCCGTCATGTGACCCCCGCAGCCCTTTGGCCCCCGTCATGTGACCCCCGCAGCCCTTTGGCCTCCGTCATGTGACCCCCGCAGCCCTTTGGCCTCCGTCATGTGACCCCCGCAGCCCTTTGGCCTCCGTCATGTGACCCCCGCAGCCCTTTGGCCTCCGTCATGTGACCCCCGCAGCCCTTTGGCCCCCGTCATGTGACCCCCGCAGCCCTTTGGCCCCCGTCATGTGACCCCCGCAGCCCTTTGGCCTCCGTCATGTGACCCCCGCAGCCCTTTGGCCTCCGTCATGTGACCCCCGCAGCCCTTTGGCCCCCGTCATGTGACCCCCGCAGCCCTTTGGCCTCCGTCATGTGACCCCCGCAGCCCTTTGGCCTCCGTCATGTGACCCCCGCAGCCCTTTGGCCTCCGTCATGTGACCCCCGCAGCCCTTTGGCCCCCGTCATGTGACCCCCGCAGCCCTTTGGCCTCCGTCATGTGACCCCCGCAGCCCTTTGGCCCCCGTCATGTGACCCCCGCAGCCCTTTGGCCTCCGTCATGTGACCCCCGCAGCCCTTTGGCCCCCGTCATGTCACCCCCGCAGCCCTTTGGCCTCCGTCATGTGACCCCCGCAGCCCTTTGGCCCCCGTCATGTGACCCCCGCAGCCCTTTGGCCCCCGTCATGTGACCCCCGCAGCCCTTTGGCCTCCGTCATGTGACCCCCGCAGCCCTTTGGCCTCCGTCATGTGACCCCCGCAGCCCTTTGGCCCCCGTCATGTGACCCCCGCAGCCCTTTGGCCCCCGTCATGTGACCCCCGCAGCCCTTTGGCCTCCGTCATGTGACCCCCGCAGCCCTTTGGCCTCCGTCATGTGACCCCCGCAGCCCTTTGGCCCCCGTCATGTGACCCCCGCAGCCCTTTGGCCCCCGTCATGTGACCCCCGCAGCCCTTTGGCCTCCGTCATGTGACCCCCGCAGCCCTTTGGCCCCCGTCATGTGACCCCCGCAGCCCTTTGGCCTCCGTCATGTGACCCCCGCAGCCCTTTGGCCCCCGTCATGTGACCCCCGCAGCCCTTTGGCCCCCGTCATGTGACCCCCGCAGCCCTTTGGCCTCCGTCATGTGACCCCCGCAGCCCTTTGGCCTCCGTCATGTGACCCCCGCAGCCCTTTGGCCTCCGTCATGTGACCCCCGCAGCCCTTTGGCCTCCGTCATGTGACCCCCGCAGCCCTTTGGCCTCCGTCATGTGACCCCCGCAGCCCTTTGGCCTCCGTCATGTGACCCCCGCAGCCCTTTGGCCTCCGTCATGTGACCCCCGCAGCCCTTTGGCCTCCGTCATGTGACCCCCGCAGCCCTTTGGCCTCCGTCATGTGACCCCCGCAGCCCTTTGGCCTCCGTCATGTGACCCCCGCAGCCCTTTGGCCTCCGTCATGTGACCCCCGCAGCCCTTTGGCCTCCGTCATGTGACCCCCGCAGCCCTTTGGCCTCCGTCATGTGACCCCCGCAGCCCTTTGGCCCCCGTCATGTGACCCCCGCAGCCCTTTGGCCTCCGTCATGTGACCCCCGCAGCCCTTTGGCCCCCGTCATGTGACCCCCGCAGCCCTTTGGCCTCCGTCATGTGACCCCCGCAGCCCTTTGGCCTCCGTCATGTGACCCCCGCAGCCCTTTGGCCTCCGTCATGTGACCCCCGCAGCCCTTTGGCCTCCGTCATGTGACCCCCGCAGCCCTTTGGCCTCCGTCATGTGACCCCCGCAGCCCTTTGGCCCCCGTCATGTGACCCCCGCAGCCCTTTGGCCCCCGTCATGTGACCCCCGCAGCCCTTTGGCCTCCGTCATGTGACCCCCGCAGCCCTTTGGCCCCCGTCATGTGACCCCCGCAGCCCTTTGGCCCCCGTCATGTGACCCCCGCAGCCCTTTGGCCTCCGTCATGTGACCCCCGCAGCCCTTTGGCCTCCGTCATGTGACCCCCGCAGCCCTTTGGCCCCCGTCATGTGACCCCCGCAGCCCTTTGGCCTCCGTCATGTGACCCCCGCAGCCCTTTGGCCTCCGTCATGTGACCCCCGCAGCCCTTTGGCCTCCGTCATGTGACCCCCGCAGCCCTTTGGCCCCCGTCATGTGACCCCCGCAGCCCTTTGGCCCCCGTCATGTGACCCCCGCAGCCCTTTGGCCTCCGTCATGTGACCCCCGCAGCCCTTTGGCCTCCGTCATGTGACCCCCGCAGCCCTTTGGCCTCCGTCATGTGACCCCCGCAGCCCTTTGGCCCCCGTCATGTGACCCCCGCAGCCCTTTGGCCTCCGTCATGTGACCCCCGCAGCCCTTTGGCCCCCGTCATGTGACCCCCGCAGCCCTTTGGCCCCCGTCATGTGACCCCCGCAGCCCTTTGGCCTCCGTCATGTGACCCCCGCAGCCCTTTGGCCTCCGTCATGTGACCCCCGCAGCCCTTTGGCCCCCGTCATGTGACCCCCGCAGCCCTTTGGCCCCCGTCATGTGACCCCCGCAGCCCTTTGGCCTCCGTCATGTGACCCCCGCAGCCCTTTGGCCTCCGTCATGTGACCCCCGCAGCCCTTTGGCCCCGTCATGTGACCCCCGCAGCCCTTTGGCCCCCGTCATGTGACCCCCGCAGCCCTTTGGCCTCCGTCATGTGACCCCCGCAGCCCTTTGGCCCCCGTCATGTGACCCCCGCAGCCCTTTGGCCTCCGTCATGTGACCCCCGCAGCCCTTTGGCCCCCGTCATGTGACCCCCGCAGCCCTTTGGCCCCCGTCATGTGACCCCCGCAGCCCTTTGGCCTCCGTCATGTGACCCCCGCAGCCCTTTGGCCTCCGTCATGTGACCCCCGCAGCCCTTTGGCCTCCGTCATGTGACCCCCGCAGCCCTTTGGCCTCCGTCATGTGACCCCCGCAGCCCTTTGGCCTCCGTCATGTGACCCCCGCAGCCCTTTGGCCTCCGTCATGTGACCCCCGCAGCCCTTTGGCCTCCGTCATGTGACCCCCGCAGCCCTTTGGCCTCCGTCATGTGACCCCCCCGCAGCCCTTTGGCCTCCGTCATGTGACCCCCGCAGCCCTTTGGCCTCCGTCATGTGACCCCCGCAGCCCTTTGGCCTCCGTCATGTGACCCCCGCAGCCCTTTGGCCTCCGTCATGTGACCCCCGCAGCCCTTTGGCCTCCGTCATGTGACCCCCGCAGCCCTTTGGCCTCCGTCATGTGACCCCGCAGCCCTTTGGCCCCCCGTCAGTCATGTAACCCCGCAGCCCTTTGGCCTCCGTCATGTGACCCCCGCAGCCCTTTGGCCTCCGTCATGTGACCCCCGCAGCCCTTTGGCCTCCGTCATGTGACCCCCGCAGCCCTTTGGCCTCCGTCATGTGACCCCCGCAGCCCTTTGGCCTCCGTCATGTGACCCCCGCAGCCCTTTGGCCTCCGTCATGTGACCCCCGCAGCCCTTTGGCCTCCGTCATGTGACCCCCGCAGCCCTTTGGCCTCCGTCATGTGACCCCCGCAGCCCTTTGGCCTCCGTCATGTGACCCCCGCAGCCCTTTGGCCTCCGTCATGTGACCCCCGCAGCCCTTTGGCCTCCGTCATGTGACCCCCGCAGCCCTTTGGCCTCCGTCATGTGACCCCCGCAGCCCTTTGGCCTCCGTCATGTGACCCCCCGCAGCCCTTTGGCCCCCGTCATGTGACCCCCGCAGCCCTTTGGCCTCCGTCATGTGACCCCCGCAGCCCTTTGGCCTCCGTCATGTGACCCCCGCAGCCCTTTGGCCTCCGTCATGTGACCCCCGCAGCCCTTTGGCCTCCGTCATGTGACCCCCGCAGCCCTTTGGCCTCCGTCATGTGACCCCCGCAGCCCTTTGGCCTCCGTCATGTGACCCCCGCAGCCCTTTGGCCTCCGTCATGTGACCCCCGCAGCCCTTTGGCCTCCGTCATGTGACCCCCGCAGCCCTTTGGCCTCCGTCATGTGACCCCCGCAGCCCTTTGGCCTCCGTCATGTGACCCCCGCAGCCCTTTGGCCTCCGTCATGTGACCCCCGCAGCCCTTTGGCCTCCGTCATGTGACCCCCGCAGCCCTTTGGCCTCCGTCATGTGACCCCCGCAGCCCTTTGGCCTCCGTCATGTGACCCCCGCAGCCCTTTGGCCTCCGTCATGTGACCCCCGCAGCCCTTTGGCCCTCCGTCATGTGACCCCCGCAGCCCTTTGGCCTCCGTCATGTGACCCCCGCAGCCCTTTGGCCTCCGTCATGTGACCCCCGCAGCCCTTTGGCCTCCGTCATGTGACCCCCGCAGCCCTTTGGCCTCCGTCATGTGACCCCCGCAGCCCTTTGGCCTCCGTCATGTGACCCCCGCAGCCCTTTGGCCTCCGTCATGTGACCCCCGCAGCCCTTTGGCCCCCGTCATGTGACCCCCGCAGCCCTTTGGCCTCCGTCATGTGACCCCCGCAGCCCTTTGGCCTCCGTCATGTGACCCCCGCAGCCCTTTGGCCTCCGTCATGTGACCCCCGCAGCCCTTTGGCCTCCGTCATGTGACCCCCGCAGCCCTTTGGCCTCCGTCATGTGACCCCGCAGCCCTTTGGCCCCCGTCATGTGACCCCCGCAGCCCTTTGGCCCCCGTCATGTGACCCCCGCAGCCCTTTGGCCTCCCGTCATGTGACCCCCGCAGCCCTTTGGCCTCCGTCATGTGACCCCCGCAGCCCTTTGGCCCTCCGTCATGTGACCCCCAGCCCTTTGGCCCGTCATACCCCCGCAGCCCTTTGGCCCCGTCATGTGACCCCCCGCAGCCCTTTGGCCCCCGTCATGTGACCCCCGCAGCCCTTTGGCCTCCGTCATGTGACCCCCGCAGCCCTTTGGCCTCCGTCATGTGACCCCCCGCAGCAGCCCTTTGGCCTCCGTCATGTGACCCCCGCAGCCCTTTGGCCTCCGTCATGTGACCCCCGCAGCCCTTTGGCCTCCGTCATGTGACCCCCGCAGCCCTTTGGCCTCCGTCATGTGACCCCCGCAGCCCTTTGGCCTCCGTCATGTGACCCCCGCAGCCCTTTGGCCCCCGTCATGTGACCCCCGCAGCCCTTGG
>OZ038395.1:12309449-12640567 GCA_964036045.1 Eutreptiella sp. 'Long Island Sound 2002'
CGAGCCCGTCACTTGCCTTACCAGGAGATGGCCCTGGTGCACCAGAACCAGAACCAGAACCCCACCCCGCCCTACTGTCACCCAATACAAGCATCCCCCCTCCCCCCCCCACCCCGCCCTACGGTCACCCAATACAAGCACCCCCCCCCACACTGCCCTACTGTCACCCAATACAAGCATCCCCCCCCCCCGCCCTATTTTCACCCAATACAAGCACTCCCCCGCCCCCCGCCCTACTGTCACCCAATACAAGCATTCCCCCCCCCCGCCCCGCGCTACTGTGACCCAATACAAGCACTCCCCCCCCCCCGCCCCGCCCTACTGTCACCCAATAGAAGCATCCCCTCCTCCCCCCACGCCCCGCCCTGCTGTCACCCAATACAAGCATCCCCCCCCCCCGCCCTGCCCTAATGTCACCCAATACAAGCATCCCCCCCCCCCCACCCCGCCCTACTGTCACCCAATACAAGCATCCCCCCCCCCCCACCCCGCCCTACGGTCACCCAATACAAGCACCCCCCCCCCGCACTGCCCTACTGTCACCCAATACAAGCATCCCCCCCCCCCCCGCCCCTGCCCTACTGTCACCCAATACCCCGCCTTGCACAAGCATCCCCCCCCCCCGCCCTATTTTCACCCAATACAAGCACTCCCCCCCCCCCCCCCCCGCCCTACTGTCACCCAATACAAGCATCCCCCCCCCCCCGCCCCGCGCTACTGTGACCCAATACAAGCACTCCCCCCCCCCGCCCCGCCCTACTGTCACCCAATAGAAGCATCCCCTCCTCCCCCCACGCCCCGCCCTGCTGTCACCCAATACAAGCATCCCCCCCCCCCGCCCTGCCCTACTGTCACCCAATACAAGCATCCCCCCCCCCCCCCCACCCCGCCCTACTGTCACCCAATACAAGCATCCCCCCCCCCCACCCCGCCCTACGGTCACCCAATACAAGCACCCCCCCCCGCACTGCCCTACTGTCACCCAATACAAGCATCCCCCCCCCCCCCCCGCCCCTGCCCTACTGTCACCCAATACCCCGCCTTGCACAAGCATCCCCCCCCCCCCCGCCCTATTTTCACCCAATACAAGCACTCCCCCCTCCCCCCGCCCTACTGTCACCCAATACAAGCATCCCCCCCCCCCCGCCCCGCGCTACTGTGACCCAATACAAGCACTCCCCCCCCCCGCCCCGCCCTACTGTCACCCAATAGAAGCATCCCCTCCTCCCCCCACGCCCCGCCCTGCTGTCACCCAATACAAGCATCCCCCCCCCCCCGCCCTGCCCTAATGTCACCCAATACAAGCATCCCCCCCCCCCCGCCCTACTGTCACCCAATACAACCATTCCCCCCCCCGCGCTACTGTCACCCAATACAAGCATCCCCCCCCCCCCCCAACGCCCCGCCCTACTGTCACCCAATACAAGCACCCCCCCCCCCCGCCCCGGCCTACTATCACCCAATACAAGCATCCCCCCCCCACCCCGCCCTACTGTCACCCAATACAAGCATCCCCCCCCTCCACGCCCCGCCCTACTGTCACCCAATACAAGCACCCCCCCCCCCCCCCCCGCACTGCCCTATTGTCACCCAATACAAGCATCCCCCCCCCCCCCCCCACGCCCCGCCTTGCACAAGCATCCCCCCCCCCGTGCCCTATTTTCACCCAATACAAGCACTCCCCACCCCCCACCCCCGCCCTACTGTCACCCAATACAAGCATCCCCCCCCCCCCCCGCCCCGCCCTACTGTGAGCCAATACAAGCACTCCCCCCCCCCGCCCCGCCCTACTGTCACCCAATAGAAGCATCCCCCCCTCCCCCCACGCCCCGCCCTGCTGTCACCCAATGCAAGCATCCCCCCCCCGCCCTGCCCTAATGTCATCCAATACAAGCATCCCCCCCCCCCCCCCCCGCCCTACTGTCACCCAATACAACCATTCCCCCCCCCGCGCTACTGTCACCCAATACAAGCACCCCCCCCCCCCCCACGCCCCGCCCTACTGTCACCCAATACAAGCATTCCCCCCCCCGCCCCGCCCAACTGTCACCCAATGAAACCATCCCCCCCCCGCGCTACTGTCACCCAATACAAGCATTCCCCCACCCCGCCCTACTGTCACCCAATACAAGCACTCCCCCCCCCCACCCCGCCCTACTGTCACCCAATACAACCAGCCCCCCCCCGCGCTACTGTCACCCAATACAAGCATCCCCCCCCCCCCCCCCCCGCCACGCCCTACTGTCACCCAATACAAGCATCCCCCCCCCCCACCCCCCGCCCTACTGTCACCCCATACAAGCATCCCCCCCCCCCCTCCCCCGCCCCGCCTTGCTGTCACCCAATACAAGCATCCCCCCCCCCCTCCGCCCCGCGCTACTGTCACCCAATACAAGCATCCCCCCCCCCCCCCCCCACCCCGCCCTACTGTCACCCAATACAAGCATCCCCCCATCCCGCGCTACTGTCACGCAATAGAAGCATCCCCCCCCCCCCCCGCCCCGCCTTGCTGTCACCCAATACAAGCGTCCCCCCCCCCCCCGTCTCCGCCCTACTGTCACCCAATACAAGCACCCCCCCCCCCCCCCCGCCCCGCCCTACTGTCACCCAATACAAGCATCCCCCCCCCCCCGCCCCGCCCTGTTGTCACCCAATACAAGCACTCCCCCCCCCCCCCCCCCACGCCCCGCCCTACTGTCACCCAATACAAGCACTCCCCCCCCCCCCCCCGCCCCGGCCTACTGTCACCCAATACAAGCATTCCCCCCCCCCGCCCCTGCCCTACTGTCACCCAATACAAGCATTCCCCCCCCCCAAGCCCGCCCTACTGTCACCCAATACAAGCATCCCCCCCCCCCCCCCGCCCCGCCTTGCTGTCACCCAATACAAGCGTCCCCCCCCCCCCTCCCGCCCCGCCCTACTGTCACCCAATACAAGCATTCCTCCCCTCCCCTGCCCTACTGTCACCCAATACAAGCATCCCCCCCCCCCGCCCCGCCTTGCTGTCACCCAATACAAGCATCCCCCCCCCCCTCCGCCCCGCCTTGCTGTCACCCAATACAAGCATCCCCCCCCCCCCCCACCCCGCCCTACTGTCACCCAATACAAGCATCCCCCCCCCCCCACCCCGCGCTACTGTCACCCAATACAAGCATCCCCCCCCCGCCCTCCACGCCCCGCCCTACTGTCACCCAATACAAGCATTCCCCCCCCCCGCCCCGCCCTACTGTCACCCAATACAAGCACTCCCCCCCCCCCCCCCCGCCGCGCCCTACTGTCACCCAATACAAGCATCCCCCCCCCCCCCCGCCCCGCCCTGTTGTCACCCAATACAAGCACTTCCCCCCCCCCCCACGCCCCGCCCTACTATCACCCAATACAAGCACTCCCCCCCCCCCCCCGCCCCGCCCTACTGTCACCCAATACAAGCATTCCCCCCCCCCCGCCCCTGCCCTACTGTCACCCAATACAAGCATTCCCCCCCCCCCCGCCCCGCCCTACTGTCACCCAATACAAGCATCCCCCCCCCCCCCAGCCCGCCCTACTGTCACCCAATACAAGCATTCCCCCCCCCCCCTCCACGCCCCGCCTTGCTGTCACCCAATACAAGCGCCCCCCCCCCCCCTCCCGCCCCGCCCTACTGTCACCCAATACAAGCATTCCCCCCCTCCCCTGCCCTACTGTCACCCAATACAAGCACCCCCCCCCCCCCCCCCCGCCCCGCCCTACTGTCACCCAATACAAGCATTCCCCCCCCCACCACGCCCCGCCCTACTGTCACCCAATACAAGCATCCCTTCCCCGCCCGCCCCGCCTTGCTGTCACCCAATACAAGCAATCCCCCCCCCCCCCGCCCCGCCCTACTGTCACCCAATACAAGCATCCCCCCCCCCCCCCCCCCACCCCGCCCTACTCTCACCCAATACAAGCATCCCCCCCCCCCCCCCCCCCACGCCCCACCTTGCTGTCACCCAATACAAGCATCCCCCCCCCCCCCGCCCCGCCCTACTGTCACCCAATACAAGCATCCCCCTCCCCACGCCCCGCCTTGCTGTAACCCAATACAAGCATTCCCCCCCCCCCGCCCCGCCCTACTGTCACCCAATACAAGCATTCCCCCCCCCCCACGCCCCGCCCTACTGTCACCCAATACAAGCACTCCCCCCCCCCCCCCGCCCCGCCCTACTGTCACCCAATACAAGCATCCCCCCCCCCCCCCGATTGTTAGGGGTAGCCCAGCAGGCCCCCCGCCTCTCGCAGTTCGTTGCACCCGCCCTCTTCACCCCCAAACCCCCCCATTCAAAGCGCGGAAGAACCCCTCCTCAAAAGGCAACCACGTACCGGCCGGCATCTGCCCTCCGCCGGGATGCCCCCCCCCGGGGGTCGTGGGCAACGGCCCGTCCGGTTGCGGGCCGAGGGTTCGCTGAATGTCCCTCAGGGGGCGTGAGGGAGCCCTGAGGGAGGCGAGGGGTCCGTCGCTTGCCGCGCCCTCCCACGGGGAGGGGGGGTTGGGGCAGACCACGTGACCGGCTGCATATCACCATAACCCCCCCTCCCCCGTGTCCAACGAACGCTCCCGCTCGGACCGTGTTTGTTTGGTGCCTGATTTCATTAGGGGCTGAGTTGGGGGGGTCCGTGAATTGGGTACCGAACAGCGTGTCCACCGAACGGTCCTGTTCGGACCGTGTGTTTTGAGGACCTCATTGTTCGCTGGACAGGGGGGAGGGGGACGGGGAGGGGGGGACGGGGGAGGGGGAGGAGGCTCTTGCACTCGGCAACGGTTTGGTTGCAAATGTCAGCGCCCGGACAATAGCGTGTGGCATGCAGCCCCCCTACGCATTGTACTCTTGCCCCAGCTCTACCCCCCCCCCCCCTCCAGGGGACAAGGGGAACGGCGCGCCCGGATGGTACCCAGGCCCCCCGCTGAAGCGGTCCCTGAATGCCCCTCAGGCCCCAAAAGGCGTTCAGGTGGACAAGGGCAGTGGCAGGGCACGGGCGCAGAGGGCGGTGACTCTGCCAGGCACAGCCCCGTGGGTTGTGGATATGCATCCGAACAAGCGGCCGGGGGGGCTAAGGGATGGGGCGGACGGGGAGCGCAGGCCGGGCAAACGGGTGCGATGCCGCAGACCTGATGGAGTGTGGGATGAGGTCAGGATCGTGTTGGTCATGTGGAGCCTCGCCCCCCCCCCCCCACCGGAAAGGGAAGTAGAGAGGGAAGGATAGGCCTTTTGGGGGAGCGGAAGGGCACCGGGCGGTGAGGGGCCGCTGGGCACCACCGCCTGCGGAGGGGGAGGGTCCGAGGGAAGGGCAGTGAGTGGGCGATCGGCCAATGGGCCCCGCAGACCAACACACACCAAAGGCGTCATGCCAACCCCCCCCCCCCCCCTTCCGGGGGTGACGCTTCAGTCCGTCTCAAGCGTGTCTGTCTGCCCCCAACGGCCCCCGTTAGATCATCAGCCCTTGTCCCCACGCGGGGGGGGGGGGTTTACCCGTGAGGCCTGACCCCCCCCCCTCAGGACCCCCCCCCCCCGCCCACGCCGCGGGGGTTGGGGTCTAGAAGTGCACTGCAGACCCCCCCCCCCCCCGGTGCTTGCCCCCCACCGCCTTTCCCATCCCCCGGTCATCTCCGCCGCGCAGGCCCCGCGGAGGCCGGGGACGCCCCCAACACGGTCTCCGTCACGATCACCTCCATCTTCGACAGCGGCGTATCGCTGTGCTTCAACGCGGTCCTGGCCGCCGGCATTGCGCAGCCGGGCCCGGCACACCCCCACGGCCTGTCCACGCACTCCCGCCTCCAGTGCGACGTCACGCACCCGGCGGCGTTCTCGGCGCTGGTCCGCGGGCACCGCGTGAGTGCCCTGGCCTGCGAGCGCCTGCTGTTGGACACCGCAGACTACTACTGGGCCCAGAGTGGGGGGGATCAAGGAGAGCCTTGACCGCCCAGCGCCCGAGTGCGGGGGAGCCCTCGGGTCAGGCGGGGGGGGGCGCGGGGGCACAGGGTAGGGCCTGGCAGGTACGGCGGAGGTGAGGACGGGGAGGTCGTCAGGTTGGGTGAGTTCCGTCAGGTGCGGCCTCCGGGCGGACCAGGGCTCCTTTGAACAACTCGGCCCCACTTTGGGGGGGGGGGGGGGGGCTGTGTGCCTCCCCCCCCCCCCCCCCCGGGACCCAACACCCCACCTCAACCCCCTGTCGTTGGAATATGGGGCCTAATTTTCTTCTGGGCTTTTGGCCGATCAACAACTTTCTCTGGCGCCTTCGGCGCCAATGAGTTTAGACCAACCATTTCCTTCGGCGCCTCTAAAAGCTCAGCCCCACTGGGGGGGGGGGGGGGGCTGGACCCCCATCCCTAAAAAGAAGCCCTGGCGAGGGCACGGAGTGTAGTCCGTGTTGGGCATTGCAGAGATCGCCACATCATAGCAATCGCTCAGATCTTCAGATGATAGAGATCACTGCCCTGTGCTGTCGTTGCCAGCACCCATTTCGCCCCATGGCCGCCAGCCCTGTCGTCAGGGCCGCCCCCATAGTGCCACAGCCCGCCTTCATGTGGTGAGTGGCAGCCGCGCATGCTGGGCTCCGTCAAATCCCCGAGTTGTGCTGTCCAGGCGAAGTGCGTGACCCGCTCCCCGTCTGAGACTTCAGGGTTTGCACGCCCGCATGCCATAGGCCTGCACTCTGCCATCGTTGTCCGATGTCCCGTGGGGGATGAGGCTCACCAATGCTTTGGGGGACAGAACGCGGTGCTGCTGAAGCCTGGCGCCATTCCCAGTGTGGGCCCCTGTGAATACGCTCTAATACCGACACATGCATGCCGATGGTCGTTGCTGTGGTGAAAGCCAACCGGAAGTGTCAACAGCGACGCTGGTGTCCCGTTGCGGGTGGTGCTGACATTGCCAATCTTCATCCGAGGCCGAAGTGTTAGTCATTTCGGGCCTCCGTGAGCATCGCCAGGGGACTGTGTCGTCATTATAATTGTGCCTCAACACAAAACGTCTTTGAGTACTATCCGAATGTGCGCGCGGGGCCGTTTGACAGGCCCTGTCATTCACAGGGCCGAAGGGACAACGCAACGCGGGGTGCGCGCGCTTGCCGTGGGACGCTTTGGGAAACTGCACGCAACCTGGCAGGAGCGGAACGAGCAGAGGGGGGAAGCGTGAACCCGGGCGTTTTCGGTTTTTTTTTGGGTGGGTGGGGGTATCGGTATTGTGCTCAAGGCAGTCGTTTTGCGGCGGTTTGCGCGGGTGCCGATCTGCGCAGATCGGCGCCCATCTGCGTGATCGGAAGTAACATCTGAGAGGACAGGCGCCAGTAAGGCCTTCTTCCTTCGGTACTTTGAAAGAATGGAGTTGTTCTACGCTGAGCAAATGTTGCAATTGGGTGCAATCGTCATTTCTGATGATCACACTTACAAGGTGGTGAAACGTATGGTGCGAAAGGAAGGTCGCAAATCTGTGCTTCTGTACCGGGCACTATGCATTGTTCTCAATGAGGATGGACACTCCCTCGCTTTGAAGTAGGTGTTGCCGAACGACGACAAGCACTAACATGGTGTTTTCACGAACCGGTGAAGGCGGGTCAAAGGTGCAATTTGAGACGTGCGTCCGAAATTATTCGTACCTCGATGCTTGGTTGGAGATGTTTGAGCCTAGTGAGCCCCCGGCTCTGGCAAAAATGCCAACTGGCAACCCTTCTTCTACAACCGCAACGCAAAGCCCAATGGGTCCCCTTCCTCCGGCTCCAACAACTCTTGTCGTCCAGAACCCTCCAAGTGTTGTGGCCCCGGCTTCTCTTTGAACCTGCCTATGACCCAAGTGTCCCAAGGTGCAATCCCTTCTCCTGCCGCTTCACCACCTACAACATTGCAACTACTTGACCTTGCACACTACAATCAACAATTGGGATACCGACAAGCTCAAGCGGAGGCCGTCATGGCCCGGCGTAGGCAAATCATTCATGGGGATTTGTGCACAAGGATTCACTTCTATGACACTCTACCGGTGCAACACAAGTTGAACTATTGGGACCAACATTACAAGCATCAATAATGGGGTTTGGACTTGCCCTGGTAGCCCTACCGGAAAGTTAATGTGGCTGGATTTTGGGTTTCCTTTTCCCTCACCAGCAATGTTTCACTTGCCCCCCTTCCTTCCCTCCAAGGCTCCCTCCCCACAAGGGTCTTCAACCCCCGGTGCCCACGGTTCTTCAACCCGGCTTTTGGGAGGTCGTCTTCAACCCAAGTGAGCACACTTCCGGTATCGGACCATCCCCACGGTTGGAGTGTGACGTTTAGTGATGTCGACTGGCGTGGGGTCATGTGGAGTGGAGCCTCAAGAGGTGCGCGCGGCGCGCTTGGGTTGTGCGCGCGGCGCACGTCCTCCCGCAGAGCCGTAGCAAGGGCTTTGTCCACGAAATCCCCTCTTCTCGATCCCAGGCTGAATTCTGGAGAGCCATCAGATTCCGAGTTGTAACCCGTTTCCTCCTCCAGTCATTCAGTGAGGACCGCTTATAAGGACCGCTTTCTTCCTTCATCTCTGCCCCGCCCCCAACACAGGCGACCCCCGCCCAGGGGCTTTGCCGGCCACCTGCCAGCACGCACGGCGCATCCTCCGCGTCCAACCGCCAACCGCCGGTGGTGACTTGCCAACCGCCATCGGCGGACCGATGTCCGGTACCCTGCGCCCCGTGCCCTCGGGTTTCCCTCGGGTACGGCCACGGTGTTTCTTTTTGGGAGGGGCCCGAGCCGTTCTGCAGACGGTCAGGCCCCCGGAGGCCTCCCATCCAGGCTGCCTGGCGCTGGACATTGGAGGGGAAAGGCCCATGGTCATGAAGGGCGCCCCCCCCCCCCCCCCCATCCCCCCCCTTTTCACCCGATTTGCCCTCCCCCCGACTGGAGCTTCCTGCCGTTGGGGTGCACTGTGATGCGCAGCTACACGTCGTCCTGCTGCACCAGCGGTGGCTGGGGCACGCTCCCGGGTTTGGGACGAGGCCCTCTGCGCAAGTGTGACAACGTCTGTTTGATGCAAAGGGGGGGGGGGCAGAAAGCAGCAACCCGACGCAACATGCGAAGGTACGAACGGGTGACAGTCCAGGGCCCCGTAAAGAAACAATAACCCGACGGAATGTCACACGGGGGGGGGGGGGGGGGCAACGTCTGTTTGATGCGAAGGGGGAGGAGGTGGTGCTGCGGGAGCGGAGCGCCATCGGTTACGTATCTAGACCCATGGCTGTCGTCCCTCCGGGGGGGCAGGGCAAGACATGGACATGCATCTGCAGTTCGGTGGTGGTCGTCTTTCCCCCCCCCCAGCCCCGGTCTCTGGCCCAGGGCGGTTGGCATTGGGCACGCCCGGGCGCGCCCGCACACCTGCACCGCAGGACGTGCGATAAGTAGGAGGCCCCAGGCCCCCACCCCCCACCTCCTCGCATCTGGTCACATGGTCGTGTTCTCTGACCATTCCCGGCGTGCGGGGGACTGCCTCAGGGGCTCGTTTTGCCGGCCGCCTGCCGTCTGCAGCCGCCCGTTTTGGGAGGGGGTGGAGCAGGGCCCTCTTTCTGCGGATGCATTGCCAACCGCCGTGGAGTCCCGGCCAAGCGTGGGTGACGTGACAGCGGGTGTCGGTTGGTACCCGTCCGGTGGTGCTCAGCGGGTATCTTCGGTTGCCGATGGTGCTGCTGTGCCACACGGCCTCTGTCGGTGTGTGGTCTGCTCAACTCCACTCTGCACCGCAGCAACTCTGCACTTCGCACAGGCCTAGAGCCGATGCACTGCAGCAGTGACCCAACAGTATTTGTGTGGCCACCGCTCTCGGCGCGGGTGCGTGTATTGGAAGGGGCACAGGAGTGGTATGGTTTTGTTGACAAGTCAAGGGAACTTCCAGCACCCCTTTTCTTGCGTTTTTTTTTGGATGTTGGATGGTGCGAGTTTTGATCGAAAGTTTTTGTTGGGTGTCACCCGCCTTCATGGCAGCGTCCACTACCGCCTTCCTCGAAGCCTCCTTCAGACTGTCCCCCCACCTCTCGTGCACAGCCTCAATGGCACCCCCAGCCCCTCACCCCCTTCACAGATTCACTTTTCCTCTATGCCCCCCCCCCCCACACGCCATGCAGTAATATGCCTCGGCGGGAAATGAAAACAATGCCAGCAATTCTGATTCAGAATAATCTTCTGGTGAGCGGGCTTCACCAGCTTGCCATGACCTGAACCCCCCCCCCCCTAAAAAAAAAAAGGAACGGATGGCGTGCAATGCCTGTGCGGGTTGCACGCCAGGGCCTCATTCCCCCGCCCGTCCGAGCGCAGGGGTCCCTAACTCCCATGAGCATCCTGCCCCTCCCCCTTAGCGCTCGGCACGGCCCGGTCTTGGGCACGGTGACCCCCTGTCTGACCGTCAGTTTTCTGACCACAGCCCTTATGGTCAAGAATGTACCCCCCCCCCCCCCTGTCCAAACGCCTGTGCCCAAGTGATTCGAGAGGGTGACGACCACCGTTGATGTATGGCCCGGCAACGCCCACGTCCAAGCCACACGGGGCGTTGGTCCCGGTGCCATGTGTGCGGTCTGATCCGGTGGTTTGAGATGCGTGAGGACCATATTTTGTGTCAAGGCAGCGGATGGGGGCATGGGGGCCTTCGTGGGGTGCGGCTTTCCGCATGTGCCACGCACCGTGTGACGCGCCCGCCACGCCCTTATCCAAGCAATAACGGGTGTTGGTCCCGTCAATTTCTGGCAATTTCCGCTGCCCGGACAAGTCGGGGGTGGGGGGCGGTACGCTGCCATGTGTGCCTCGCGGGGGTAGGGGGGGCATAGGGGCTGGGCCGTGCTGGTGCCGGGCTTTCGTTCTGCTCAGAACTGCATTCCACTTGGCATTGCAGCCCGCCTCTGTTTGGGTTGATGTGATTCTCAGTCACGGCCAACGTTGTAAGACCGAGCAGGGCCACGGAGATTTGGGGCAGGGCAACCGTTTTTGTGGTGGTTTCACAATCGGGTCTTCTAACGGACCTCGATGCACCCCCCCCCCCCCCCCCCCCAGCCCACTCTTGTGTATCAGTGCCGGGCGGGGCTGGGGATGCACCACAAGACGCTGCGGTGAGGCACCGTTGGGGCATGCACCCGCTGGAGGGGGATGGCGGTGGCGAGGGACCTCATGCCACGTGGGCCACTGAACGGGCACAGCGCTGCTTCCACGCGTCTGTGCCCTGCGTCGGGCGCGGGAAGCTTTCCATTCCTCGGAACAGTGTGACACTGGCAGACCGCCAGTTCGCTTTGGTTGAGGACGTGCGGCGGCGTCCAGCACAGAGTTATATATCGTGTCCTTGAGGCAGGGATGCCGGTGTGTACCCCCCTTTGGACGGGGAGTCCCCCTTGAACATCCCTCCGGGGGTCCCCTGGAATGGGTTGCCTGGCACCTGTTCAGCTCCGTCCAGGGGAAGTGCTCCAGTCAAAAGTAGTGGCGTGCGGAGTGTCCGGGGCACCCGCAAGACCGCAGCAAGAGGGGGATCATTCGGGGCCTGCTGCCCCGCCCTTTTGCTCTGTGCATGTCCACTGTGCACCGCGCAGCCCTTGATCCCTCGGGGGCGGGCGAGGGACCTGTCATTTTGGCCATGCCTCAGCGGGTCCCGGCGAACATGGAATTCTTTGTGCGCGTCGCGCCGCCGCGCGTGTCGCCATTGCGGCACCGTTTGGGTCAGTCGCGGGGGACACCCCGGCTGCCCCATAATGTCAAACCTGCGTTTTGCCCCCTTTTCCAGCAAAGCCCAACCCACTCAAATTTGGTCCCGGCGAAGACGGAGACACTTTTGCGTGTCGCGCCGCGCGGGTTGTGAAGGGGGCCTACGGAGGTTGTGCTTCCCCTCTATCTTCCATCGTTTTTGGCGGGGCTGACGGCGTGTGCACTTCATGAAGGGCGTTGGGGGTGTGCCATGCGCACTTCTCGTACGGCACTGCACCCCCGACCGATAGGGGCCCCCGGCCAACGACTGTGCCAAGGCGGCGGTGTGGAAGGGGCGGCACTGCACCAGGGCCCTGTGTGCATGGGACCTGCCAGGCAGTCGTCCCCTCCTTCACTGCGGCCCGGCCTGCGCGGTCGCAGGGACGGGCCAAGGGCCAAGGAACACACGCTGCAGATCCCCCTCCCCCTTGCGCAAACAATCCCCTGTCCTCCGAGCGGCACCGGGCCATAAATCGACGATGGTCGTCCCCGTATGGCAAAGGACCCCCCCCCCCCCCTTTGAGACCTGCCGTACTGCTGAGTGACTCTGGCGGGCAGCGACCATCGCTGATTTATGGCCAAGCGGCACCCGGACTCAATGATTGTGGTGCTCGGCAGCGTGAAGCCGGAGGGGGGCAGCCACCGCTGTTCTGACCGCTAAGGTACAGGGCACTGCTGCCGCACATGTCATGGCTCTGATGGTTCGTGGGGAGATGCCAGAGGGTACGGGCAATCGCTGTTCATTACAGCACAGCAACACTCGGTGGTTGAGAGTCTCGTGCCGCGGCAATTGAGACGTTTGTGAGGCGCTCACCGCTTGTCCGCTGATTGCACCGAGACTGAGATGTGTGGCGGCGAGAGTCCGTAGGGTGGCGACCATCGCTGTGCGGGCACTGGCCATGCGCTGGGGGTTGTTCCCGCAAATGCGGGAACCGTGCATTTGCTGTCGCGCTGTTTGGGACCCGGCATGGGTGTGTTTTGCTGCGGTTTGACGGATGGAAGGTGTTTGCTTGGGAATGCCATGCACGCAGTGCGCACGCAGTGTGAAGTTTTGGATGTCGGCAAATACTCGAACCCTAGTTTTGGCCCCCTTTCACAAGTTTTTGGTTCCGTACCAGGGTTTTTTTTGGCTTCCCAAGCATTTAGAATGTGGCATATTTGAATTGTCAACCATTTCCCCCTAGAAGAGGCCCATCGACAAAGTGTACACCGTCGACACGACCCGGATCTCGACGTCGTCATTGTCGACACTGCAGCGAGCCTGGTATCCGTAGAGGCAGTTCAATTCGCCCTGCAGAGTACTCTTCCCGACAGTTCGATTCGACCTGCAGAGTACTCTTCCCGACAGATAGTATGTGCACCAAAACCTTGGTCGCCTTCAAGGTGATTCTCAAACGGAGATGCTCAAGATCATCGATCGGTATGGCCACGTCCACAACTGCAAAGAAGTCAACGTGGTCACCTTCGCTCGAAGGCTCTCGATCGCCGATACTCGATGGTGGCAAGTCGACACCAGGACCGGACAGTTCTTCTTCGACGATGCTGTTGGTGATAACTACAACCAGAAGTATCGATGGACACCTGGCCAACCCTATGGTATTGACACCTTTCAGTCTTCCCCCTAGTAAACAGGTGACAGGTATTCTTGGGTGAGTATCCTAGCCTTTGCGTGCGCAATATGCACGCAGTGCGCACGCAGTGCAAACACTTAGCCCTTGGCTGCCCATCTGGGCCGCCTGCAGCTCCCCAACCGGTCCATTTTCAGGAACAATGTTCTGGCCATGCGTGCCATGGAGTGGTGCATGAACAACGTCTGCCGAACCTTTGTTTATGCAACAAACAATAGTTCAGTGCCCAAGTGTGATCTTTGGTTGTCTTAGAACTCTCGCCGACCCCGAAGTCAGTAGGTGCTTTGACTGGTGCATGGTGCCTGTGGGATGGGTGCACAACCGATAGTATGCACGAAGTCGCCCCCCCCTACCTCCCCCCCCTACCTACCTACCCCCCTAACCCCCCCCCCAACCCCCCCCCCAACCCCCCCCCCCCCCCCCTACCTCCCCCCCCTACCTTCGGCTCGCTTCGCTCGACAGACGGCTCGCTTCGCTCGACGCGGGGGCCAGCCCCCGCACCCCCCTTAAATAACATGACTCCTGCGGTGGCCACAGACCGCCTTTTGTGTGCACCGCCTTGTGTGTGCACCGCCTTTTGTGTGTACCGCCTTGCCTGTGGCCCCTTAAATAACAAGACTCCTGCGGTGGCCACAGGCCGCCTTTTGTGTGTTCCGCCTTGTGTGTGCACCGCCTTATGTGTGTACCGCCTTGCCTGTGGCCCCTTAAATAACAAGACTCCTGCGGTGGCTACAGACCGCCTTTTGTGTGTTCCGCCTTGTGTGTGCACCGCCTTCTGTGTGTACCGCCTTTCTTGTGGCCCCTTAAATAACAAGACTCTTGCGGTGGCTACAGACCGCCTTTTGTGTGTTCCGCCTTTTGTGTGTTCCGCCTTGTGTGTGCATCGCCTTCTGTGTGTACCGCCTTGCCTGTGGCCCCTTAAATAACAAGACTCCTGCGGTGGCCACAGACCGCCTTTTGTGTGTTCCGCCTTTTGTGTGTTCCGCCTTGTGTGTGCACCGCCTTCTGTGTGTACCGCCTTGCCTGTGGCCCCTTAAATAACAAGACTCCTGCGGTGGCCACAGACCGCCTTTTGTGTGTTCCGCCTTGTGTGTGCACCGCTTTCTGTGTGCACCGCCTTGCCTGGGGCCCCTTAAATAACAAGACTCCTGCGGTGGCCACAGGCCGCCTTTTGTGTGTTCCGCCTTGTGTGTGCACCGCCTTCCCCCCCCATACCCCCCCCCTACCTTCTCGACCCCCCCCCCTACCTTCTCGACCCCCCCCCTACCCCCCCTGCCCCCCCCCCCTACCTCCCCCCCCAACCCCCCCCCCTACCCCCCCCAACATAGGGTTCACACCATCCAAGGACAACCTTCCATATATTCAACTGGGCATGGTCCGAACGGCAGATCTCACGTTTTTGGGATGGTCGGCGAAGGCACACTCCAACATTCAGCGAGTGGCCCCGCAGGTGGCCCCCCCGACAAACCGGGACCGCCTGCCGTTGTGGCACTCGGTGTATTTCCGAAATGAGTCCCGCTGCCCCTACTACAACACGAAATTGATCCGGCAGGGGGTGCTGACGTGGGGTCAATTCCAAGCATTGGAGGACGCAAGACTGTTCAATGCACTGCCTCGGACATGGAAAGGGGTCTACAATCATGGCGGACGACTCCTCAACAAAGTCCCGTCAAAAGGGGGGTATGATACCCCTGCAGTCCACACCCAAAACTGGACCAGGGCATGGCTGCTCCAGTTTTACGCCTCTCAGCCAGGGGTCCGCGACCCGCAAACGCCGGAGGTATGGGAACAGTTTGCACAGGCACAGCTACCGCCGAGGGCTCAAGACTTTGTGCGCAAGGCATTGTGGCACAAACTGACCGTACATGCAAGAGTCTACAAGAGGTCAGGCACCGACAAGTGCCCGTTGTGCTCACAAAAGGAGACGGTTAAACATGCGATGGTCGAATGCCCCATGTTCAAAGCGGCAGCGGTGGTGATACAGCATTACTATGGCCAGGTGACAACTGAAAACGGGACATCCACAGTTCGAGATATGATGGAGTCCGACGACCAAGAATGGTTGCTGAAGACCAACCAAGGCTGGGCGATGTGGTCAGCAAGAAGTGCCCATTGGCGATATCGATGCGAAGTCAAGGCAGGAGCGTCGCCAGTGTTCACGTCATACCTTACAACATGGCTCAGGGAGCTATGTGAGTGGGTGGGATTCTACACAGGGGAGCGCAGGGAACAATGGAAAGGTTTTCAAAAGTAACTGGAGCAACTTCGAGACACCGGGGTGCAGCCGCGACAAGGGGAAGTGCAAGTACATGGGGGACTGCATGCGTGGTGGCAAACACACACGGAGTGCTTCACCCAAGAAAAATCAGCCGACAACCATAGTTGGGGGGTGTTGCCTGAACCGTGCGCGCACCGTGCGCGCACCGTGCGTCCTTTTGCGTATTCTGTGTCCACCAGATCCACAATGCCTGAATCTGAGCTGCCCTAGCTTGTCGCCGGACTGCCTGTGTACTACCACCGCTCCAACGGGGATAGGGTGTCGGCCACTGTCGTTGACCCTTCTCCAAGAGGTGGGAGTCGCGTCTCTATTCGGTACGAATTGGGTGGTGAAGAGGTCTTGTACGAGCATGCACCCGAGGAGCGGTTGGAGTTTGCAATTGTGACTGCTGAGAGCCCCGATTCCCCCCAACCTATGCACCATGAGGCGCCGATGGACGCTTTGCTGGAGCCCCAATTACCTGAAGTGGAAGCTGAAGCCCCTAGAATTGATGATCATGAGCCAGAATGCTGTGGCGGATGAAATTGAAATTCCCGTAACCCAACCAGTGTTGTCGCTTGTGTTGTCGCCTGTGCATGGTTTGTTACGGAGGTGCGTGCAAGGTGCAGAAATTGGGAGCCTGGAACCTGTGACAAGCATCAGATTCAAAAAAAAAAATTCCCGGTACGCCAATAGGGGCTGCAGGGTGCAAAAAATAGGACCCTGGAACCTGTGACAAGCATCAGACTAAAAATTGAAGAATCCTGGTATGCCAGTATGGACTGCAAGGTGCAGAAATCAGGACCCTGGGTGTGTTTCTATGGGGGCCATTCAACGGGGTACAAGTTGGGCAACCATCCCAAAAACATTGAACCGTGCGCGCACCGTGCACGCACCGTGCGCGCACCGTGCGACAACGCCCCCTTGGCAAAGGGCAACAGAACCACGTCCGAAGCGCCCGAGGCAGGCAGGCCCGGGAGTGCTACAAGGAGTGCAAGACCTGATTGCAGAATTGGTGGAGAAGGGCTACAAGATAGTGTACACTGATGGGTCGTCAAAGAGACTGAGCCACAAGGACATGCGCAGGGCTGGGGGATTTGGCGTGTTCGCGGCGGAAGACGACCAAGGACCAGAGGTACGCTTCTGTGGCTACGTACCAACACATCACAGGCAAACAAACAACGGGGCAGAGCTTTGGGCAGCCGTGGAAGCCTTACAGGGATTCTGGGTGCCAAAACTGGCAATTCTCACCGACTCGCAGTACCTGCAGTTGGGAGCGACTGGCAGGGCCCAACACTGGAAGTCAAAGGGATGGACAACCTCATCTGGAAAACTGCAAGCCCACGTCCCAGTCTGGGAAATCCTGCTCCGGGAAATGGCGACGCCGGGACGAGAAGTCAGGTGGGAACATGTCCCAGCACATGTCAACGTGCAGGGAAATGGAATGGCGAATGGATTGGCCATGGAGGGCATGTGTTCCAGCCCACTATGGTCACAGCATGCTGCACCAACATCATCATCGGGGTCAGACTCTACGGTAGGTTTGAGGGGAGGGTCGGGGTCAGAGTCAGAGGGCACAAGGGCACTCTGGTCTTCCTTGGGTATGGTACCCATGGACAGTGATGAACTGACAGGGGAAGCATCCGGGGAGCCAGCGCCACGTGAGATGGGACCGTACTCCTCAAGCAGTACAGAAAGTGAGGAAATGAGGACAGGGCACACAAACCAGGGAGTGCTGTCGAGTGCACTGTCAGCAGCAGACACACTGTCCTTCAGCACTGATGTGAGTGACACCAGGCGACAGCGCAAGAAGCGACGGCTCAGGAAGCGCAGGAACCTAGGACAGGGTCGATAATGACGAAACCAGTAGCCCCTGCACAATGGTGCAGACACCTCGCACAGTCTGAAGCACCTGTGTTCTGACGCAGAGTTTGCAACACATGAGCTGCGTCTTGTCGCAGTAGAGCCTGCAACACACGAGTCGTGTTCTGTCGCAGTGAGCAGCAACACGCACAGGAGAACACCAAGCAGCTGAACGCCGCGTCCTGTCGCGGACAGGCACCCAGGCGTCATGCCGTCTGGGAGGACGCAGCAGGAGAAGGGAACTCACCAGCAGCGGTATGGCCCGTACACACACATCCAGCCAACCCCAAAGAAGGTCAAGCCTCAGCAAGAACGCCAACGTTTCAAGGTGCAAGCACTGAGTCAGCTGGACGCCATTGCGAACGAAGGACTGCAAGCAGTTGAAGCAGAACTGACCAAAATGGCCTGGGCCCGCAATCAGCAGATCTGGATCCGATTGGACCAACCACATGACACCAGGATGCGTTGTGAGATTGTGGACAACCATGGGGAACCACTGCAGATGAGCAATCAGGAGCTCTACTCGGTGATGGTCCAGATCAACTGGACCCTGAAGACCCAGGCTTTGGCGAACATGCAGGTCCAGTGGCAACCCAAAAGTGCAGGCAAGTGGCACCCGTTCCAGTGGGAGGCGATCCTCCACTGTCCGACAGCAGAAGGGCATAGAGCGGTGCCCTCCTCGGTAAGCAGAACTGGCGATTGCATGCATGTGTGGCTGACAGGCCGAGCGGACCTCTTGCGACTGTTCCAAAGAACGCTCTTCAGGCAGGCGGACCCGGTACCCGGGGACGCTGTGCGGTTCCTTTACACACTGCTGAACACACCCCCATGCGAAAGAAGATATGCATGACAGGGGGGTGACAACAAGGAGAAGAAGAGTGAAGCGCATGGTGCCATGGTGCCATGGCACCATGGTGCAAATAACCCATCGTCGTGGCCCAGTGGATACACCGCACCTCTTCTGTCCCGTGGAGGATGGTTCGAACCCCGGGGGGGATAGAGATGCACCAAGCAACCCGAACCCCCTTTTTTTTATAGGGCGCGGGAGAGAGGGAAAGAGACACAGAGTTAGAGAGAGAGAGGGTAGAGCACGGTGAGAAAGGAACAGAGAGGCGCAACAGTAGAGGAAGAGCAGGGGAGAGCACGAGAGAATGGGAGGGAGAGAGTAGGAGAGAGACCCACAGAGCGAGAGACCGGGGCTAACCGGCGCAAAGGGAGGTGGTGGGTTCGAGCTGACCAGGGTTCGGGCTGAGCAGGGTGGGTTCGAGCAGAGCGAGGTGAAAGGGACGCCACGGAGACACGGAACAGTCAAGAAATGAAAAAGCAGGGCGCCGTAGCGCCCCCGAGCCACAGGCACAACATGTTGTCACGTGTTGCACAGCCACAGCACGACTGGGGCGGCGAGAGTGCGGCCCATGTGAGGAAGACGAAAGCAAGAAGGCATGAATGTGTGGGCGGCATGCGCATGCAGCGTGGGGAGCAGACGTGGTATGCGCCACACGCATAACAGCAATGATTTGTTGAGTTGCCTGACAGACGGAGCGCATGCTGAAATTCTGAGACGCCTTTGCGCCAACCAAGGCGCCATTGCGCCCCTAAGGATGGAGTATGACACGACCTCACGACCTGCAGGGCAAGGGTTAGAGACTAACCGGCACTGTGGGTGGGTGGTGGGTGCGAGCTGACCTTGATGTCCAGAGGAACAGTGCCAATGCACAGCCAGCAGCCACCTGGTGTGGTACAGAACTGGTCTGCGCTGCAGTACAGCAAGCAAAACACTGAACAATGTGGTTATGACCATGCGCCTGTGACACGGGGGCGTATGCGAGCCCAGTTTCCGTTGCCTCATGGCCCCCCCCCAACCCCCCCCCCTACCCCCCCCCCAACCCCCCCCCCTACCTCCAAGGTAGGGGGGGGTGACTTCGTGCGATATATGCACAACCACTAAACAGACAACTGGTCTTGTTCCTGCGCTCTGTCGTGCGTTTGCCACTGTTTGCGCAAGGGTGGGGGGACGGCCCTTAAAACAGTACCGTGGGGCGATTTAGGCCGGTGTCTTGCTTGTTCTCTGTGGGGATCGGCCATGTCGTAGTCTTGTGCTTTCTGGCTGCCCTCGGGATGGCGAATGAGTTGATGACCCAATTCCATGTCTCCTGCCACCCCCCCCACCCCCCCCCCCGTCCTGCTCTGTGTGCCCGCGTTACAGGGTGCAATCCCGCAGGTTTTCATGTTGGGGTTGCTTGTTGTCTGGGAATTGCCCTTTGGAGCAGTGACTGCTGTACTGCAAAAGGAGTCCCCACAACATGCTGCAGGCCCGTAGGGGGTTCTTCAGGGAAAGGGGCTCAACAGCGTCAACATTGCTTCATTGTCATGGGTGTGATGGAGATGGTGACATGGAAAGGGGTTCCAAACCCAATGCTGAAGTCTTCAAAGCTTACCAAAGTGATTACACCGGATGGTTAGGACGCCCTCTCCCTTGACCCTTGATTCGCTTGAGGGAGTCCCATTGCACAGCTATTTTTTTTTTGTGCTCCTCCCCGTGCCTCTTCACTGTAAGAATTCTATGCAGCCACATCTGGTACGGTATGGTGTGCTGCAGCACACAACGCAGGGCTACAAATCATGCTGCTGCGCAATCGCATTTCCTGAAACTGGCTGTCTGATTGTGGCGCAGTGGTACATACACCGGCAAAGTGCAATTTGCACGAAACAATGTACAGCTTGCCAACCTTTTCTGTGCGGCTTGTCCCACAGGTTTCGACTGAACCGGACCAGCCTTGCTGCTAAGCCCCCCCCCCCCCCCCTGACCCACCCACCCCAAGAGGGAGGGGGCTGGTCACTTGCCTGTTCAACAAAAAACCAAGTGGGCACATTTGACGCCTTTTCCACTCCCTCTTAGGCTGTGTTTGCCTGTCGTTAGTACTTCAGCTGGGGCAGGTTGCTTTGTAGGCAAGTGCATGCGTCCCTTTGTGAACCATTCTGCCCATTAGACCACCAAAATATTCCCTGTTGTGCGTTGTATCGGTGAGCCTGTGATCGCTCTTATCAAGGGCCCATTGGTGAACAGTATCGACACATGCCGTACAAGCGTGGTGATACTCAGATTTGGCATGACCACGCTCCCATGAAGCACATCACTGCAGCGCATCACTGTGTGTGTTTTCTCCTCAATATGCTCTCAAGAAAGCAGCAATGCCACCCGCTGGCTTTAAGTTCTGAAAGTCAGGTGTCCACTGGATACCAGGCTGTGCTACTTGAATTCCTGAACCACTCTCTGAAATGCCGTTAGGTTATGTGTTGTATTGTGTGTCTAGTCCATGTTGCATGGCTGGGCATTCTTTGCTCACCAGCCCCTTGCAGATTTATATTTTCATGCTTTGCCTTGCAGTCTGTCTCTGGCTTCACCTTGAGGCACAGAGATGTTCAGATTTGGAAGCACCTGGGTGATGCATAAACAGCATTGCAATTTACTATTGCAGATGCAGTGTAAATCGGAGGTCTGGGCTGCAGGGAATTTCATCTGAAGGAGCAGATCAGGCGCAGATTAGGTTAAGGGTCATATTTAGTCTGAAAAGGCAAGGCAAGGAAAGGCAAGTGACTTATTTCTGACACATTGCTGATGAAGATTGGCAGCTGTTTCTGCCCTTGAATGTAGCACATTTGCAAGCCCTTCATGTCACCTCCTGCATTGCACAGCATTTCACATCACATGCGTTCAACCCACACACAAACAATGCAAATGCTCATGGAACTTGCAAGCAATTCTGTACCATGCAGTTGTTCATTTCATTGTCTTAGGGGGCAAAAGGTGCACGGTGCGCAGTTTCATTTTATGCAGTGCTAGCACCCCATGCTTTGTGGTACTGGGGGCATCATTTTTAACTAGGTATTTTGGAGGTGTTGCCGAATACAGTGCAGCATAATTTTCCTTTGTTTGTACTGGTCTTCGCTACATGTTGTCCGTTGTTGGTGGATATTGGATTATTATGATGGGTAATCCCCGGATGTCTCATACATATGATCAATGTCACTCCCTACATGGTCTTTTCGTCCTGGGTCACAATTCCATCACAAGATCCCACACACTCCTTAGCAGGATGCCCTCGTATTACATTTCATTACCCCCCCCCCCCCTTGTATAAGCTACGCCCTTGTCCAAGCTACAGTAGGCGTAGGGACCGTATTAATTTGGTACCTAATTTTAGTTCGGTACCAAACGTAGTGCAGCCACATAAGTCATGCGTTTGGTGACGAATTTGCGAGTCACATGAAGCCATGGACACATTTGTTGTGAGTGTTTGCCCACTTGAACCCACAGAGCTCTGATTTTGGGGATATTTGTGCATTCTATTACCCTTTCTTGCACCAGCTCACCATGCCATCCTGTCTTTTTGAACCTGGGCGCCCGATGTTGGTAGTTGTATGTGTCGCGCACAAGCTACGCCCGTGTCCAAGCTACAGTAGGCGTAGGGACCGTATTAATTTGGTACTTTGGCGTAGCTTATACAGGGGGTGGGGTACAAAGAAAATACACTGCGCATTCAACCAGCCACTTTGGCTTCCTCCAAGCCCTTCAGCTACAATTCTGTCACACACCCCAGCATCCATTGACAATGATAGGTTCGTGGCCATGTTTGGGGGCGCACCAGCTCATGGATGTTCAAGAATCATCACAAAATCTCTATAGATCTCTATAGACTTCTTTTTAATTCCCTGATTTCACCTGCAGGCTGTATAGGAAATGTCGTCTAGCTAGCACACAATGGGAACCACCACATTTCAATACCTCGAGGACATCTACTAGCAATATATAGCTACAATTGTTGTATTAGGGGGAATATTTGCACTGCACGCGCACTGCGTGCTACTTTTAGATTATGTTCCCCCCCAAAGAGCCCCTAAGCACACCCCTCGGAAACGCCCTTAGAATTAGGTGACCCAAACTGCCCCAGCTCAAGTAGGTAGGTAGGTAGGTAGGTGCACTCGGTCGTGGAGAGGCGCCCCATGGTTCCCCGTACCATCGCCTCTGTGACGGTACAGGAAGAGGCTCTGCGCTTGAAGAGGGAGGCCCCATGATGCCCCTAGGGGCCCCGAGTATCTGAAAGTATGGGTCTCTAGTACAACCAGGCGCCCAAATAGTTGCACTGCGCTTAAGGCGCCCGCATTAGTCTCACTTCACGATGGACACATTTGTGTTGGGTAGTTGTTGTTGTGCAATATTATGTGTTTGCACTGTTGTGATCTTCAACTGTAAGCGTCTTTGCACATTTGCAAGCATGATGCAAGCCATTGGAGTTAGAAGCAGGTTGGAGCATTTGTAAGTTTTGGTAAGTAGTTGCGAAGTTGAAGAGCTGTAGAATGGCCGATGTTTTTGTTTTAGGGTGCAAGGTGAGAGAATACGGAGGCATGTCAGCATTTGGCGGCACGGGACACATCACACACAACACATTTGGGAGCACACACCACGGTGTGAACAAAGGCATCTCTTTACTGCACCTCTAGCGGTTTTTTTTATTCAAAAATGATGAATAACGATGAGCATGAAATTGAATAGGGAGGTTTGGGGAAATGCAAATAGGGCTAGCAGCATTGGGATATCGACGAAATCCCGGAGGATATGGGAAACCAAGATGCATGTGCAGCATGCAGGCAAGTACACGCACACACACATACACACACGCGCGCGCAATGCGGAAATGCTAGCACCCGAAAATGCTCTGCGCGCAGATGCATAATCCATTTTAAAAACAACAAATCTACTACTAGATTGTACCAATATTTTTAAAACAAACTATTGGCACGATCTAGTTTCCGAAGGCGGAATCAACAAGTTGGTGCAAAAAAAGGAGTGGCAATTGGGAGCCACGGCAACCCAACAATTGAGCGAATATTGATTTGATGTGCTCATTGCAATCCAAACAAGAGGCGTTGCCAAAGCGAACAAATCACCACACATTTTTAATTAGCGGCATAGGTAATGATGCTCAACAGGCCATGGTTGGTGCAAGCATGTGCTGATGGTCATTTTTAATTGGTCAAAGGTGGCCCATGCGCAGCATTTGTGTATTGATATATTACTACACCCCTCTCCCCTTAAATTTAGCTAACAACAACAACAAGCAAGCAACAACACGTCTCCGTGCCGTTTTGGCCATTGCTCCGTCCCAACGCTTCGGATCTTGTCCCTATGTAGCCATCTTGGAGCCTAGGTGGTGGCCTTGCCAAATCCAAGTCTTGAGCCAAAAACTCACCGGTGGCGGCCCGGGGCGGTGGCGCCAAGTCGGGAGGTGCCCTCCCAAACCTGCGCAATTTTTGGCCAAAAACAGCCAATTTTCGCCCAAAACGGCCCTAGTAAGGGTTCAAAACAGCCAAACGAAGGCAAACGGCTGCTACACTCCACGTGCGGCTTGACTTTCTCGTGACCAAGGGACGTTTGGTGCCCTCTAACTCCACGATATGTCCGAGAAACGGCCCAAAAAGGCGCCAAAAAGCCCCAAAAACTGCGCAATGAGCACCAGCACCCCGAAACCAAGAACGGGCCGTATCTTGGGCTACGTGGCTCAAAAACGAATTCCGAGGGCACCTAGTCCACCCGCAACCCCCCACTTTTTATGGTTTCCAAGCCTCAGAATCGCCCAACGATGCACGTAGACCCCCGTACCAGTGGTCACTTGGTGCAGCCGGAGGGCCGGCCAGCCCACACCGGCACGCACAGTGGGGGCCAAAGGTGGGTCCACCAGGGTCCCCGGGGCGAAAAAAAAGATTTTTTCCACAGTTGTTCCTAGACCACTTGGGATGCTCAAACAAGTGTTTTTAGGCCGTTTTGAGCCCGTGGTGGCGCGTTTTGGGCCATGGAAAATCCCAAAATACCTTGAAAATGGGCCGTTTTGGGACCAACAATGCGTCAAAAATGGGTGAAAAACGCGTTTTTCCAAAAGTGATCCTGGACCATTTATGATGCTCAAACAAGTGGTTTTAGCCCATTTTGAGCCCGTGGCGACAGGTTTGGGCTCATGGAAAATCCCAAAATGCCTTGAAAATGGGCCATTTTGGGACCAAAAATGGGTCAAAAATGGGTCAAAAACGCGTTTTTCCAAAAGTGATCCCAGACCATTTGGGATGCTCAAACAAGTGTTTTTAGCCCGTTTTGAGCCCGTTTTGACCGAGGTTAGCCCCTTCCACCACATGTATGCACCACTTTGTGCCCTTCGCACGTATCTTAGAGCCGTGTGGTGGAGCCACCTAGAGCTGGGAGAGGGGTGTAGATTGGAGGATATATATATATATATATATATATATATATATATATATATATATACATATATGTATGTATGTATATATATATATATATATATATATATATATATATATATATCTCATGTATGTATATATATATATATATATATATATATATATATATATATATATATATATATATATATATATATATATATATATATTACTACACCCCTCTCCTCTTAAATCTAGCTAACAAGCAACAAGCAAGCAAGCAAGCAAGCAACAAGCAACAAGCACTTCTCCTTTCCGTTTTGGCCATTGCTCCGCCTCATCGCTCCGGGCTCTATTCTACTCTAGCGGTCCTAGAGCCTAGGTGATGACCTTGCCAAATCCAAGTTTTGAGCCAAAAACTCACCGGTGGCGCCCCGGGGCGGGGGCGCCAAGTTGGGAGGTGCCCTCCCAAAACTGCGCATTTTGTGCCAAAAAAGAGCCTTTTTTGGCCCCAAAACGGCCCCGAAACCCAGTCATAACGGCCAAACGAAGGCAAACGGTTCCTACACTCCACGTGCGCCACCATTGCCCCGTGAACAAGAGCCCTTTCTTGCCCTCTAGCTCCACGATATGTCCGAGAAACGGCCCAAAAATGGCCAAAAATGGCCTAACTGTGCGTTATTTGTGTCCAACATAGCCAAATCCAAGAACGGGCCGTATCTTGGGCTACGTGGCTCAAAACCAAGTTCCGAGGGCACCTATTCCACCCGCAACCCCCCATTTTTTGTGGTTTCCAAGCCTCAGAATCACCCAACGATATCCCTACACCCTCGTATCAGTGGTCACTTCGTGTAGCCGGAGCGCAGCACAGCCCGCGCACAGTGGGGGTCAACGGTGGGTCCACCGGGGTCCCCGGGGCGAAAAAATCATTTTTTCCAAAGTTGTTCCCAGACCATCTGGGATGCTCAAACACGTGTTTTTAGCCCGTTTTGAGCCGGTGGTGACGCGTTTTGGGCATTGGAAAATCCCAAAATGCCTTGAAAATGGACCGTTTTGGGACCAAAAATGGGTCAAAAATGGGTCAAAAGCGCATTTTTCCAAAAGTGATCCTGGACCATTTGGGATGCTCGGACAAGTGTTTTTAGCCCATTTTGGGCCCATTTGGACGGGTTTTGGCCCATGGTAATCCCAATATTCTTTGAAAAGGGGCCGTTTTGGGAGCAAAAATGGGTGAAAAATTGGTCAAAAACACATTTTTCCTAAAGTGACCTTGGACCATTGGGGGTGCACAAACAAGTGTTTTGAGCCCATTTTGAGCACGTTTTGATCGAGTTTAGTCCCTTCCGCTACGTGTATGCACCAAGTTGTACCCTTCGCACGTACCTTAGAGTGTAGCCACGTAGAGTATGGGAGAGGGGTGTAGATTAGAGGATATATATGTATATGTATATATATATATATATATATATATATATATATATCTCCGGGCTGCTTAGTGGGCCTGTCACTCACCCAACCCCCATCATACGAACTCGTTTTTGTACCCGGGTGATTTGGGATAGTGCAATGATTGTTTGTAGATGGCTATGGATCTGAGAGGAATTGTTCTGGCTTGTAGCGGTCGAAAGGCTTTACGTGAAACACAATTCGCATTTACTTTACTTCGTGGAGGGTGTGGTGCACGCTTCTACGCCAGTAGGGATTCTTATAGGTTATTAAGCATTCATGTAGGCCAATGGGAATTCTTCTCGGTCAATGAGGATTCTTCTAGGTCATTGATCATCCTTCTAGGCCGATGAGGATTCTTTTGGGCCATTGAGGTTGGTGAATTTTTTTACAAAGAAACCGTAATGATGCTAATGTGTGAACGTTGCGGATGAAATAAGATTCTGATTCAAGGAGGGTGCAATTGTACCGCCATTATAGCAATTGCCCTTGAGTGTGTGTGCCAAGTCTAGGACAGAGCAATTTAGATGATTTCGAGTTGGACCTAACTTTTGAAATCGGATTGAAAAGCAATGTCCACTGAGAAAGGCACAAATGATGTCACAAGTTGAGTACAAATCAAACCCCCATTGCAATGGAAACTAGCCGTGATATATGTTGTTTTCTGATGGCATGGTGTTGCAAGGTCTAATGTGTCGGAGAGGAGCACCAATTAGAGAACAAGCTAACCTTATCAAAGAAAATTGAGGAAAGCAAGCGACACCTTTTGACAACACAGACCATTCAGGGTTGGTAGACATGAACATTTTGGCTTGGTGAACCTAAAGATGTACACAAGTGCAAAATAGGTAACGAAGAATGACGGGCTCTTTAATTGCACAAACAAACGTGGCTCCTTTCCAAAGAGGTATAGACGGTCTCTTAACATATGACACTCTTGTCGAAAAGTCAAAATATGTACTTTCTTCTTAACACAATTGCACAAGCACAATGCAAGAACACAATGCAAGGGTCACATGATCGGAAACAGGGCCAAATGACACTGTGCAAAGGAAAGAAAAATCACATTCACCGAGTCAATGAGGCACAATCAAATACATTCCAAAATGACTAAACACCATAGAAACCTATCAAAACACTGGATGAAAATTTAGATCAAACACGTTGATGTCCGCATTTGCCCATGATATGCGGCAATCTCCACTACCTTAGCCTTTCGTTAAAAATGTATGAAGTCTGAAAAAAAATTGCAAAGTAACCTCAAAAAATCTCCTACCTCCAAAACTTGTTTCGTATAAAACGTATGAAGTCTGAAAAAAATTGCAAAGTAACCTCAAAAAATCTCCCACCTCCAAAACCTGTTTCGTTAAAAATGTATGAATTTTGAAAAAAAAAAGTTGCAAAGTAACCCCAAAAAATCTCCCAGCTCCAAAACCTGTACTTTAGTTTGAATTCTTGTGTGCAAATAGGTTTGAAGTATGAAAATTAGAGTTTTGTTTTTGTAAAAAGGTTGTGAAAAGAGCACACCAATTTTTGAACCAATATCAATGTGAAAATTGTGATGTTTGAAAATAGTCTTTGTACTATATTTTCAACGCGCCCATGAGGAGCAACAAAATGTATGCAATGCAACCATTCCCTCTAGCTTGCGCCTTCAGAAACCGGCATATTGGAAAAAAATATTTTCTTTCAAGTGCTACTTGAAATGCAATAAAAGTATTGTGTACAAACCAGCCAGGTGACCATGTGACTATGAAGAATTTGTTCACAAACAAATGGGTTAAATGATGAAAAGGTGTTTTGCGCATGTTGAAAAAATAAAGGTCCGGCCAGCCAAATGCCATTTTGGCACTATTTTAGTAAATCGCACGGAACATCCCAGCTTGGCCCGTCATTTCAAATACACTTTTTCCAAGCTGAACCCATTCAAATTTGCTCTTGATGAAAACAGAATTTTTTTCCGTGTTCGGATTCTGTTGGCTTTGTGACCAACCTATTCCCATGTAAAATGTGGTTTGGTGGACAAAATGATCTTTGAATTCTCCGAATCATATGGTTAGCAAAGGAACCCACACACCCTCTTTCTTGTGTTCGGCTTGTCCTAGTAGTGGAGCAACTGGTCAAGCCGGGGGGCTAAATCTCCGCACCCAAGAGAAATGTGACACCCACGCGGTGCATACCTGTAAATCTGTAAGTGATTGCACCCAGCTGAGAACCTGATACCTGTTGGTTTGTTCGAAGATTAAGCTGCATTGTCCATTACAGTGGTTCAATGGCCTGATCCTAAAACAATCATCTTCTTTCCCCTCAAAACCACAAGGTCGAATAGCTGCAAAAATTAGCAACGAATTCTGTTAAATTGGGGTATGCAAGGGATAGAAATTCCACAGAGGGCCCCTTGTTGGTATTTTGGGCTTTTCCAGCATGAAAAAACGAATATTATGGAGATTTGGGTTGCCCAGGATTTTTTTTTGCAACTCAAACTGTCCATCAAAGTGAATGTGACCTCTCGGGCAACAGCCCGAGTCAAAGAGTAGGCATATAGAACGAACGAGGGTCCCACATGCAGCATCGTGCCAACATGTTCCAGTTTCATCTGGTGGACCTACTTTTTGCATATGCACTGGTGTGTGCCACGCCTTGGCCAGGATTATCTCCAGTACAGTACCCCCCTTCCCCTTGCATAATACATCTTCGTGGTCACGATGACCCGCTTGTTCCTTCGTGCTACAGTCCATGCACAAAGCTTTCGTTCATTCTCGGGGTACCTTGTCTTTCTGCCTAATCCATGACTGAAATTACGAAAACCTTGGCCAGCCAGCAAACGCACAGGAGAAGCTCAATATCCCACCTTCTGTGTAAATTTGCGTCCAACGCTGGTCTGGGTTGATTTCCAATCATCTTGCCTCAGTTCCAACCACTTTATGAACCTGGAATGAGGGTGGGGTGGGGAGCTGGGGTGCCACAACGGGCCTGGGGGGAGGAGGCGGCAGACATAAGGCAAAAAGACAATTTCTCAGACTTCAAATGAATGTGCAACAACAGTGCATCAGGCTCATTGTGGCTACCACCGACCCTGCATCACGATAAACCGGCGGGATGCTGCGAGACAGCAGTCATTGCGATTAGTGGTAGAACCATATCCACAGCTGGTGGTCAAAAGGCTTGAAAAGAGCCTGATGTAAACCATCAATTCTGTTCCAGGACCAATGCTGAGTGGCAAACACTGAATGAAGAAGCATCACACCTTTTGTAACACAGAAGAACGAACCTCCAAACTATCAGGGAGATTGATTGGCGAAATTGTTAGACTTTGCTCGATTATGAACATGCTTTGGCGCGTGCGGCGCATGCAGGGACGGGTGGCAACAACAGCCACCACAGCGTAACTTTCAAACGCTGCTCCGGACCCAAGGTTGCATGCCGCCACATACCTCAATGTAAATCACAAAAAACGCAAAAAAGGAAAACCTGAGAGACGAGCGACATACAACATGAAAATACAAAAGAGAGGGTACGAGAGAGCATGACACAGCATGTCAAGTTGCACAAGAAGATTCCTGAAAAGTTCTGGAAGATATGGAGGATCACCGGGCAAATCTCTGAGGGGATACTGAATGACCGTCCAATCTTAACCACTTAAATCTGAACCACTTCAAAGCAGCAGGGTCAAGTGCGGCAACAAACTGAAGGCTGAAATTGACAGCCGCTGCAAACCCACAGGGCATTTACTTCCCGGTGGCAACTGAGGCATTTCCTGCCTCAGTTTCGGCAGGAAATGGTGTGCCCAAAGCACTTCTGGCATCCACAGCACAGGGTAGTGAACGACATTGCCAGATTTCACCCCACGGTCTGGGTGCAGTTGGGCTTGACCAAAGCACGACAGGCCGCATGGGGACGTGAGTGCAATGCAGCGCACCAACAACCTGAACAGGAACATCTCATTCTCGACGCCAATGAGGATGGGGGCCATGGTCCATTGCCGAATCCACAGGGTATAAGCGAATGTCATATGATTGGCTCATCCAATAACAGTGGCACAGCCGACGAGGGGCCAGGGCTCGAGTGCTTGGGGTAACGTCCGGTCTGAAGAGAGCATCCCGCTGTTGGCCTTCCACAACAACACTCATTTAGTTGATAAAATACAAAATATAATCAAATGACAGCATGTACATCTGGCAGCAGATTTAATCCTCTGCAAGAAATCAAAATCTATAATTTGTTGAACCCCCCCGAGCCGAAACACAGGTAGCCCGTTAGTTCTCCTTGCCCAGCACAATGGGCCGAATGAACATCCAAGATTCAGTGTTGGCGGTCGCCATTTCATTGTGGAATCCAAAAATTCAGTGTAATCAAAATTGTCACTCGGAATCGCAAAGTTGGAACACCAAGTGGCACGTTGGGGCAAAGCTGTCGTCGCAGCCACAGATGTGTGCTTACTGCGTCGCCGTGCGCAGAGTGCGCGCACTGTAGAGAAACTCCCCCTACGGGCAAGGTGAAAACTACTCAACACACCTCTATCAATACATCTCCCTCTTCGTCTCCCCATCCACGCACACAGATCATGTTACTTTTGCCACTGCTACTCGCTCATCATTACTGAATGAACATGATAGACCTCATATATATTTGAGCTGTGAATGTATGAAATTTCTATGGCTTTTGGCAGGGCATCTCGCCATCGCTCATGGGTGCGGTACAGGCTGTTCCAATCGCAGAACCAGGTAGATATTGTCAACTGAAATGGTGAGCGAAATATAAATATTCACGTTCCGTTGTGCCGAAAGGCTTTATATATAGAGTCTCGCAGGAAGACACACTGGGAAAAGATTCGCATTACTGCCCACCTTCTACGACATGTGTTATTTGCGATGCTCGGATCATTCGTAGCCCCATGCATCACCATATTTAGCACCCTCAATCACCGTCCCGGTGCGTGCCTGGCACACGTTCCCTGTGAGACCTTTTGCTCCATTGAAATGCAGAGGGGGGGAGGCGGTTTTGGACCCGACCACCTCCGCCTTGGTTTTCAATCATTGTAAAGACGCCCTGCTCACTACCCTTGCCCCCGAGCCTTGGCCAGTCCCCGCCTGCCTGTGCGCGGCAGCTCCCCCACAGCCCCTCGGGAGCATGGCCAAAGTGACTCGTTCTCCACCCCCTGTCGGATGACTCAAGGGACTGGCTTGTCAAAATAACATTGCCCCAAATACTCGATGGGGCACGCACGGTGCTAATCAGTGTTGCAGGGTGGGGGGGGGGCGGGGGATGTGCTGCCAGCAGGTTGGGTAACACCTAATTACGTGGCAGAATGCATGGGATTGAACCAAGTGACAAACACAGCACATCCGTGTGAACTGGTACTGCAGGTGGGGGGCGGGGCTCAGCCGACATGCACGCACCATACCAGTGAATCGGGGTCTGCAGTTCAGGGTCAGAGAGCCGTCGAAAAGGCGTGCGTGCGTGGGGTGGGGGTTCCACTGGGGCACAAAGGGCAAGGCGTTGACGGGGACCGGAGTGCGGAAGGGGGCGGAGGGGGGGAGGGGGTGCTCTAGGTTTGCGATTCGTGTGAGCGGCGTGCGCGCATGTGTGGGTCAAATCATAGAACGGGACGTCGAGCTGCTGCACATGTGCCAAAGACGACGCAGCTGAGGAATACGTTGGCCAGCCCCCCCTTCACCCGCCCCATCTGCATTTCAATCCCACACGCGATCAGCAATGCGCCACGGCGGACTGAGTGCACCTTCAGAATCTAATTCCAGGCCATGTGTTGCTTGGGGTGTGTGCGCATTTGGGCGGAAATTGCCCAAAACATGTGAGGCCGAATTTTGCGTAGTTGCCCCTTTGCCCTAGTCGCATTTGTGCAAGCATCACATGTCTGCCAATTGAGGCAGGACTTGGTGAGCCCAAAGCACGAGATGCCCCCCCGCGCCCCCCCCCCCCCCAATCAACGCCCCATAGCTCCTCCGGGATCACTGCCGGGGTTTAGCTGTGTGGTTCACCGCATCGTCCCCCCGATGTAACGACCGCGCCAGTTGGCCTACTGTTGGCTCTTATCACGGTTGGTCTGGGAGACATAGAAAAAGGGCGATAAAGGGCCCGATGAAAGGCTTCATGCACACACAATTACACGGTGACGGCTTGGGTGAAGAGCGCAGGCAAAACGCACCCTACCCTCGTGAGGTGGACGGGCACGGCACAGAGAAAAGTGCGACACAAGGATACCACAACACCGAGAGGCATGCACGCGGGGTGACCGCCTCAGGCGTTGTGTCACGCGTGTCCTCTCGGCAACCGATGACCATGCGATGGGGTTCAACAACACAGAGATTAGTTTGGCTGAAGGGGAATGGGCACAACGGTGCACCTCCGAAAATCTCGTGTGCACCTTGGCTGCGGCGAAAGAGCGCGTGGCGTAACAAAAACTTTCGGGAGGCACCGGTCGCGCAAAGGTGCACGCCTTCCGGGACACATGATTGCACTGGAGGTGTTGGGGCTTGGTGGAGCGAACGTGGGCGAGGGAAAGGCAATGGTGCCACCAAACAAGATTGGGCCACAAACCGCGGCGTCCACTACCGCACAAGCCAATACACCGCAAATCATGATGGTGCCAGAATGGCGACCTTTGTTTCTCATGGTGATGAGGGACACTGAGGAGGTGGCAAGGAGGACGGGGAGGAGGGTTAGGGTTAGGGTTTATTCCAGCTTGTCACACGCACGCAAAGACAAAGCTCATCGCATGCACAAACTTGAAACACCGATGAGTATTTAAGTTGTCTCATCTCGTCGGCACGCCTTGTCCATAAAAGGGGGGGATGACGCGAGGAAGAGAATTTCCTGGCGAATTTTTGTAAGTACGACAAAACAAATTTGAAAGGCCCTTGCGGGCATCCCCTTTACAACGTGGGGGTGCTTACCAGCACCGCCTTTGATTCCACAGAGAGCGTGCCTGTGCACCAGTCTTTGGGCCCCAGTCGCACCCGTTGGACCTCCGGCTGGGTCTTGCGCGCGCAAGGTAGAATCCTCCTTCTTCGACCCACGTGGTGTACACAAACTCTCATGCCCATGGCAGGGGCGTGAGGGAGCATCCCATCGTAAACAAAAACGAATATGGTGCGGCGCCGACTAGAGGTAGGTGCTTGATGGCTTGGCATTGGGGAGTGCAGAGAAGCAAACCGAAACGGACGGGCGGAGGTGTGGTCAATGGAACGACATTGTGCTCATCATTGCAATTACCGGTAGCCGATGGAAGCAATATGGTGCTTGTCATTGCAAAATTCTTCCGACTTGCGTCGCTTGCCAACTCGGAAGTAGCTCCTTTCGGTTATAATTTGGCGCAGGGTGATAAGTAATCCCATCCAAGTCCCAACGAACGGTTTTTTGCGATGCCTTTCGGAAGCGGCCCGTCAAAACTCCATCCATCTCGCCCCATAGGTCACGTGGCTGCGAATTCCGTCGGAGGATGCTTTTTGGGTGAACAATGGCTTCGGTGCTCACTTCCGCGGCTTCAATTGACGTGTCGGCCTTTGGCACACTTTGCGGATTGGCCACACTGGAACGTCGTCCCTCACCGATGCTCGGAAGAGGCTTTCGCGTCGCGAACATTGTTGCGGAAACTGCTTGCAAAGCTCCGCCACTTGGAGCATCCCCTATAGTCGCCAAACGCAGCCGACCGACGGCCCTTTGGGGGAGACACGCCTCTGAGTCCAAAAGGGCCGCATCCTGCCTTGGCAACGAACGGGGACGGTCTTTGGAAACATCGCTTAAAGATGTCCAGGCCTCGTCCAACTCTGCAGCGGCATTTGAACCGACGGGGCGCATTGAAATCTGAAAAACATTTCGGGGGGAGGGGGCAAGGATGCATTGGAACAAAACAATGACACCAAAGCCAAGTAGCATAGCATGTTTGGTATGCTGTTTGTGGCCAAAATGTTGGGTGCAAAAGCTTGGAAAACACGAGAGCGGCAACGAAAAGGATTTGCGTCCGTTACGATACATTCTACGGCAAACTTCGTCATGACCAAGGCAAGTTACTACATGGGGGATTAGCTTCACATATACGAAAATCCGCCTGGCGATACGTATGCGTCGTTGGTAGAGTATGTTGAGGGACGCTACAAAACTTGCAAACATGTTGAAAAGGTTGAAAAAGTGGTGCCCTTTGGTTATACGATGATTGGTTTTTTGAGATTGTGGTTTGCCTCGATAAATAGATAACTATAGTTATAACAAAAATGTGCCACTAATTAAGTATGATTTCTTGATCTTGCCCTCTATTGTACACAAATCGGGGAAGAAGAAGGCTCTGTGAAACAAAGCGCGAATTTTGCATTTGCATATGAAGTTGAATTTTTACCTTTCATATTCCGTGTTTGCGCGTTTGCGTCGAGACGCGGCAGTTGCGCGCCCGAAATTTGCCGATATAATTCTTGCCGTTTCTCCCACAAGATTGGTATTGTAGGCGCGACGGGCATCATCTCAAGCAGCGGCGTTTTCTCCAAACAAACCCTCGAAGGGCGCCGTGAGAGTCGACAACACCGACAATGCTTCTGTTGGACTTCAACTTAACCGGAATAACCACCGCCTCAAAGTTGCACAACGACTCCACTTTTTTCTTCTCATTCATTTTCTTGATCCACGCGGCCTCTATTACACGACCCAGTACTGTAGAATTTCATCGAAATACAAATCCAAGAACTGTTGGCGCAGCTATGCAAAAAAAAAAAAATCCGTAAAAATTCAGAAATTGATTTTGGAAGAGTAAAAAAGTGCGTATCCAATGTGGCCCCATGTTGAAACCGAGAAATGGGTCCTTTTGTATGATTGCTACAGCGTGCATCGTTCGTAGGAGGTTCTTCGCGAGTTGAAATCCCGCTTTCCTCCCCTCATTGTTCTCTTTGTCCCCGCATCATGCATGGGGGAATTGCAACCTCTAGATTTGGCCTTCTTTTCTATTTTCTCATTTGATGGGTGAGATGGCTAAAGTGGATGAAGAGGTGGCAAAGGGTAGCCGTGATGATGAGAACAAGTTGCCCACCTCCACTTTGCAACCTGCTTCCCACCTACCACCACTCGCAATGGTCATACCGTCCCTGCACATGGTCTTAAGAGTCTGACACATTCTTACACACTCTTACTGTACACACTGTTACATTGGTTCACCAATTCATTGATTGCTCAAGCTTCGCGTCCTCAAAGCAAAGAACGTGAGGGCCCCAACTTCGGGGGCCTTGATGGTCGAAATTGGACGTCGCCTAGATTAATGAATACACTCTCCTTTCATAGGCGCGAGCCGATTTGTTCTTTGCCATTCTTCTTGCGGAATGCCCTGGTGAAGAGTCTTTGTGTATGAAAACAGTGATAGTGACATCAGAATTAAGGCCCTCAAGGCGCTCGTGTCACGTCGTCAGGTGGCAGGGAAAGGGCTGCAAGCACACGAGTGCAAGTGCTAAAGAGCAGCCACGAATGTTGCAACAAATTTCTGTGATATGAGCGTGTAAAAGCATTGGATCATTTCAGAGCAAATCTTTGGTCCGCATGCTATTTCCTTAGTGGCAAACATCTACCATACGTCCATGGCTCTTATCATTGTCGCGTCGAAGAACACGCCTCTGATTGTGCGCCATGGCGGCATCCTTACACCTACATTTACACACAGCCAGCACATCATTGTGGGGGACGCCTGAATGGCGGGCATAGGAGCCATGAGGGCGTCCCCCCTGGGGGCCCCCTTGGGGGACCCCCGGGGGGTATCACCCTTGCCCGACCTCTCTCTTGTCACCCACCGGTAGACCCCACTTTAGACGTTTGCTTTGCAATTCCTTTGTTGCTAGATTACCAGGTGTGTGTCATCTCTTCAGTCGGACAAAAGAGGAAAGCCTCCCTCACGCTTAATTATAATTCCTTACTTCGATTGAATTCTACAGTATGCTTGAGGTCCCGTCACCACGACGTTGATTATTTTTTTTTGGAGGAAAAACAAGGAAATTTTAGTGCTCGGGAAGCTGATGAGTGGCACCGTGTGGTGTGGGGCAAGGCCTCCACCTGGAGGGGGTGAATGATGATGAAGCGCTGGGTGGGGCTCCCGGCGGAACAGCTGGGTGGGGGAATTTTTGGGATGACTGGACAGTCGATGAGGCGCCGGCGCTGAAGGGCGTCACAGTCGGCGCTGCGATTTTATAACTTAAGGTTCGAATCCCTCTGGGAACAATTGTCAGATCGCTCTGCTGATGGCAGCGATCGCTCCACTGATGGCAGCGATCGGCGCCGCGTCACAGTCGGCGCTGCGATTTTATAACTTAAGGTTCGAATCCCTCTGGGAACAATTGTCAGATCGCTCTGCTGATGGCAGCGATCGCTCCACTGATGGCAGCGATCGGCGCCGATCGCTGCGATCGGCGGCGAGCGATCCAGCACTGATGCTCGAATCAGGAATCGAACCTACGCCAGGCTCAATACCACCATCAAAACTACAGCAAAACTGTCAACCACCTGTTGACTTTGCTTGTAGCTATGTGCAAAAATTTAAGTGTAAAACTTCATGTAACTTGTAACGACATAATTTAAGTTAACCTTACACAACCAAATTAAATTTAAACCTTCATTTAACCAATACTTCATAATAATAGGTGCCAAAATGATACTCAAGATCTTATTATTTGCAACCTGTGGTATACTTTCCGTATTGGCCGTTGGGGGTAAGACTGGAGCCAAGGAAGGGTACAAGATCAGTCCAAGTGGTCTTGATGCTCTTCGCCGTGTGCGTAGTACACTTGGAAAGAATACTCCGTACCCTGTGGTGACACGTACATGGGGACGCAACTTGGAGAGTTTCTGCCTTCCGGCTGTTGTTTGCTTCGACCCGATTGGCCAAATGGGAACATCATGCTGGTGTACGCAATGCAACAGCGAGCTGAAAAGAGACACCAACACCGATAGCTGGTACCACCGTACATTCCGCCTATATGGACTTCAATCCGCTCACTTGCTATTCAGCTTCAACTACGTTTGCCCCAACAAGCAATGCGTAGTGAAGACTTGTGTGGCTCATCGAAGCAAACTCAGCAAGCTCGCGGCTACGGGAAGGTTCACGGATGAGGAACGAGAACTTTGGGTGGAACTTTACCATGCTTACCGGAAACGCAGGAACGTCTTCCAAGCTATGCACCCGCGATGGATGGAACGGACCAATGAAGAAGGCATTCATGCTAGGACCATGGACCAACTTCGGAAATTCAAGCCCACCGCCCAACGTTGTGGACTTATTGGAAAGGATGATGAGGAAGTCGATACGGTGGACAGTCAAGATGCGACCCAACCTGCCAAGACGGCAACCCCATCACAAAGACCGCCAACAACATCCGCTGCTTCTTCACCTTCTACCTCTTCAACATTAAGCAACCCATCACCACCATATCCAGCAATAACAAGTGTAGCGATGAATGTTCATGGTCCTCAACCCACCTTTACAGCTTCTCCTGCTTCTGCCAGACCTCCTCCAATGGCCCCACATGTGGCCCCTTCTCTGTCTGGGTTCAGCTCTTTTGGCCAAGTGCCTCCAATGCTCAATGTAAATGACATGGTGGCACAACGTCTTCGGTATGAATTACAACAAGTGAATGCCGATATTCAACAATATACCCAACATGCAACCTTTGCCGTGCTTTCTCCGCAGCAGCTGCAACATTGGAATGGCTTGGTGGAGCGTTCCGTGTTGTTGCATGCTCAACTCCAAAACATGGGCTCTTCATAGGTGCCTTATTCATCTTATGCATAGATTCAAGTCTTCCAATCAACTTGGAGGTGTCCCCTCCACGTTAGGGTAGGGTTAGGGCTAGGGTTAGGGCTAGGGTTAGGGCTAGGGTTAGGGTTGTCGTACTATTTTTTGGCATTTGTCATTGGGGCGGGTTCATTCTTGGTGTTTTGGGGTGGCTACATGGTTACATCTACTCACTAGTCACTCTGTACCTCTTCATACAAGTCTTGCAATCAACTTGGAGGTGTCCCCTCCAGGTTAGGGTAGGGTTAGGGCTAGGGTTGGGGCTAGGGTTGGGGCTAGGGTTAGGGTTGTCAAACCATTTTTCGCCATTTTTCATTGGGTCGGGTGCATTCTTGGTGTTTTGGGGTGGCTACATGGTTACATCTACTCATCTGTCACTCTGTACCTCTGCATGCATGTCTTGCAATGAAAACCAAGGTGATTTGGTCTTTGTACGTTGGACAGGGGCGAATCTGTGCATTCGCCTCGGTCGCTTTTTTTAAAATTTTTTCTCTGTGAGGTCCAAGCCTTATGAAATTCAAATATGCATTTGTCAGCAGCCTGATTGGTCGAGCGGTCAGCACAGTTGCCTGCGAAGGGAGAAAGCGTTGGTTCGAACCCTGCCGGCGACTGCTCGTTTTGCGGCGGCGGCGCTTCCTTGGCACAGTCGCCGGCGATGGGAGAGAGCGGTGGTTCGAACCCTGCTGGCGGCTTATTGTTTTGCGGCGGCGGCGCGCGCGCTGTCAGCGCCCTTATTCCGGCGCCGCGGCGCCTTAAGTCGCCCTAAGGCGCCTTAAGGCGACGCAATGATTTCGTAGGTCGCCTTAGGGCGACGGCCCCCCCCAGGTGGAGGTAATGCCTGGTGTGGTCAGTTGGGCCATGCGTCCGCGATTTTCGCCGCATGTGCAATATGTTCCATGTTCGACTTGAATCCTATTTAATCTGCAGCCGCTTCCAACTTCGAATTTCACCAGCACTTTTTACTGGTCATTAGCGGTATTTTGCTCTCCCAATGTGCTAGTCATGATACGGCGTCAACGTTGTGATCCGCCAACCCGCGTTGGGCAATGGATTCGCAAAGCCGGTATTGATAGCTGTGTTGACGTCTTTTGGATACTCCTTTGTTGGGCTTATGGGTGTACACGGCGAATCAGCACTTTAAGGTTAGCGTGCAATCAATCCTTGCCTGAAACAATCGTAGCCTCGGAAACTTGAAGAATCTCTTGGACCCCATTTGTTCACTTTTTTTATTGAAATAAATCGAGGTTTTGATTTCACCCTTAGGAAAATCCAAGGTGCTTGTAAACCAAACAATTTCTCAATCGGATTCCCTGGATCCACACGGCACTAGCAGTGATGGCACGTGAACGCGATGGAATGGTCTTACACGATGTCACTTGGGGTGCTAAAGTACTGGCAAGACTCGTCAGCGGGCAGGACAAAGCAACAAAGCGGCGTTAGCCCATAGACGAAAAAAAATAGACACTCAGAAATCTTTATCACTCGATGTGTTGAACCAGTTTCGGCCTTACTAGGCCCTCATCAGCAACAAGCTTTCCTGTGAAGTATGCTCTTGATTATTTATTACAGTTTTGTGTGTTTTGTACAGCTTGTTGCTGATGAGGGCCTGGTAAGGCCGAAACTGGTTCAACACATCGAGTGATAAAGAAGACCATTCCATCGCGTTCACGTGCCATCACTGCCAGTGCCGTGTGGATCCAGGGAATCTGATTGAGAAATTGGTTGGTTTACCAGTAGCTTGGATTTTCCTGACGGTGAAATCAAAACTTCGATTTATTTCAATAAAACAAAGTAGTGTCGCAATTTTTTTGTCAATGTGTTGTGGGTGGGATATTATTTCATGTTTACTTGATAATCGCTTTGCTACCTCACTGTGCCGTGCCAACTATGGACACCGTGGCAACCAAACGGTCGATGTGTTGTGGTGTTGTCCGAGTGGAACAGGAACGATGGTTGCTACAAGAAGAATTTTGCATTGATTGGCGCTACGATTTCGCATGTCAAACATGGCTTTGCATGCTCGTTCTTTGTGTGGCCTGAATGATGAAAAGTCACCAATGTACAATTTGCCACAGCACGCTCGTTCGTGGCGTGCTTGGCTTTGCATTCGGTTGAATCGCCCAAATTGTGGTTGCGCATACGTCGCACAACGAACGGACGTGAAAACACAAAGTTACAACCACACAATCATGAGAACTCACACAAACACACAATCATGAGAAGCCTCCGTTTTTCTTACCTTGTCTTTTCGTTAGATCCACTTCGAAATTTGCTCCTTGCTCGACCCAAACAATATGTCGTGGCTAAGCCCTTCTAATGCGATATCTTTCGTCATGGGCTCCCTCAGCCGCATGCTCATGGGAGCAGAGCTAGAGGCGGCCAAACCCACGTGTTTCAACGTCAGTTCCATTTTGGTTTTGGGCCTTCCGGACAAACGGAAAGAAGCCATATGCCGGACCATAGCGGAAGTCTATGGTATGGAGTACATAAACGCTTGGCAAACGTTGACAACCACAAATCCCCAAACCCAAGAAGATCACGACGCAGGTATATCACAACCCCAATGCCGATTGTCCACTCGCAAGTGAGAGCATTGAAGACCACACGATTTGTTCGGAGAACTCCCCTAAACACCGCAGCATTTGTGAGTTGGGGGTATGCAATTGAAGCCACGCCCAACGCCCATCTTATTGAAATGAGGACTGTACCCGGCGCAACGAGCAATCACTAATGTCCCCTACAAACCTGTAACTCTCCTTATAGTTGTAGGAATGGGGTATCTTGAGATCCATGTTGCCTTGCGGCACGGCGCATACCGTTCGCCCACGGTGGCGAATCGCAAACACCATACGTACACAATCCGCGGGGGATTCCAACAACGTTGGTCTCTACACCTTCGCGCATTTGCACGTGAGTTTGCGCCCATTGTTACCGGCTTCACGGAAAAGTGTGCCTTTGATGCTCATCCATATTTGTGGCTGTCCAACTTGGGAATACACTGCCGGTGATCCTAGCACTTGATGACGGAGAGAGAGGAATACCGTCACGTGTTTCTAGTGGCTACCCAAATTGTGGCTACCAAACCCTCCCGTCGAGACGGGCAACTAGCCTTTGCAAAACCATTTTGCCACTGTCGAGCATTCATTTACCACGCAATGCCGCCCCGTTATGTGCAATCGTTCTTGTGATCGCCGTCCAAGGAACACGGCTAAATCAAGAATTCCCTTGAGATTGAGCAAGCGCACTACCAACACACAACCGTATCCGTTACAAAGCTTCATCAAAGGAAGGGCTTTGCCGCACCATAAAACCTTCTTCCGTGTATGATAATCAAGAGACCGACCCTAAAGGGTGAGTGCATGTGATTGGACTGGTCAACATTGATTGTGCTAGACCGTTGGTAATGTTTTTTGAACACCGTGCAACTTTTGATCGTTGCCTTTGGCATAGCGTTGCGCACATACACACAAAGACGTCCGTCGCACTCGAGACCTCCATTCATGGGAACTCGGTTTTAACAACATGGAAACACGGTCAACCATTAGCACGGATTGTGTGTTTGTGACACTTTGGAGGTTTTGCTCGTTGTTGCCTTTGGCTTTGCGTTGCACACACACGAGCGTTGGCCTTTGCATTTTGGTGTCATCAAGAGTTGACCGCGCCCTAAAGGTTGCCTTGAACACATGCCACAACCGTGAGCTATGAAAGGAGTCCACATTGACGTTATTTCCTTTTTGACACCGTGGAGCTTTTGCTCGTTGCCTTTGGCATTGCCTTTCACACATACACAAGACACAAAAACAAATAGGTTATGTACTTTTTACATTGAGCTGTTGGGTGTTGCGTTGCACACATTTGATGATGACAAACTTGCCACGGATTACGAAGGCACAATATGCAACATTTTTCTTTTAGCATGGTAGTTTCTCGTTGCGGCGCAACAAGAAAGCGGCCTAACCACGAGCAATGGAGCGTTCATGGCAGGCCGCGCTTCGATGGTGGACTATGCGACCATTGGCTCATCCCAAACCCACCCCTATGGCCCCTGCCTTGTTTCCACTTTTCTTGCATGATCTACGGCCGTGTTGCACGTGAATTGCATAGTTGTGCTTCGACATCGGATCAGGGTTATGTATGTTTTTGGGGGGGGGGGGGCATAAAATTGCTCGTACATCTAAGAGCCGGACGACAGTGACAAACCCAATTCATAAGGGTATAGTTTCCATTATGGTGCTTAGCTCGAGGGCAGGGGGTTGTTCAATCCCCTTCATTGTCCTTCCTTGCGGATGCTCAAGTGCCTTACCCCCGGGTGCACGGTGTTGAATGGGACGCGTGCTGCACGTATGATGACCAAACCCATGAATGCTCCTGCCTGCAGTTCAAACGGCGCTCGAAGCTAGCGAATCGCTACCTCACGAGTCCGTGATGAATATTTTCGGCCGTGTCATGTTGGATACTCCGGCCCAAAGCCGAGGGTGCATTTTGGACGCGTTTCCGCTATCGCAACCCGACATTTTGGCCATTGCCGAGCGCATGTCAGGCACACCGATCTGCGTATTCCATTTTGATTCCCCGTCCACATGCATGGGTGAGCATGGAATGGCCGATGGAACAACCCAGGAGCAGGTGCATATGTGGCTGTGGTTTTGCGATTGCGCGACCTCCCATACTTCAACCAACTTGCGCACCTCCCTGCCGTGTGTGTGTGCCTTGGTTACATTGGGGTTGCTGCCCTACGAGATGCCCACCTGCCCGCATGTGATACATGAATGGGAGGAAGGCCTAGTCGCGCAACTTTGTTGCTTGCTGACGAGTCAAATCTACAGTCAAACAACCGCTGGTTGCTCTGTTGGTCCGCTTTACGCGCGTGTGTGCATACCTGTGCCAATCGCGTGTATCTGCCTGCCCGCCTGCCTTGCTGGTGACAGTCGAGCCTGCTTTGCTGGTGGGCAGTCGAGCCTGCCTTGCTGGTGATAGTCGAGAATGGCAGTGTATTTGGGAAGGTTCACACACACACACACACACGTACGCACACGTACGCACATATGCACGCGCGCGCGCGCGCACACACACACACACACACTGCAACAATCCATCGCTGTAACACGAATCTACAGGGGCTTGTGGAAACTCTTCGAAACCTGGGGACAGCATTGCTTCAGGCTGTTAAACTACTGTTGAACGCACAACTCAATGTACAAATCCAGGGGGAAAGTGAGATTTGGGGAGCCCGCCCATGACGTCACCGTGACAAAGCCCCAACTACGAACGTCATGGGCTTCGCAGTTGTATGCAGGCCTTTTGCCACTCCACGGGCACGCATCTCTTTTCAACGAAATCCAAAACACTTACACAGAAAACCCATTCAAATTCGGCTGGGAAAAACAAACAAAAGTGCCGAATGCTACTTCTTTGCTAGCTCTACAGACATAGCTCACGGGTTTCTTGGAGCACTTGCAAGCAGAAGCAAACATCAAACACATGTCCGCCGTATCCCACACCCTAGACCTGCTTATATTGTACATGTCGCCTGGCTCTTGCGCAGGCAGTGAGACAGACAGGCAGGCGGGCAGGCACGCAGAGGCAGGCAAGTGACCGAAGAGGAATTCAGAAACCTCAAAAAAGCAGATCACAGCCCCCTGTGACTGTTTGACGGAACCACGCCATGGCACGCCACACCTGTGTATTGTGGCGGGGCGGTGGTGGGGCAGGGCAGGGGTTGGGTGGCCCAGCAAAGACCCCCATATCTCTTCTGGCAGTACTCGGCCCATCAGTACATAGCAGCAGCAGTTTCCTCGCATTACTTGGGGTCGATCTGGGTGTCAAAGCTCGACGTATCCTTGGGGGACGAGGCCGTACTCAAGGAGATGCACCACCGCCTGGGGGAGCAGAGCCTTTGTGCCGCGGACCTGGAGTTGGAGGACCTGATCGGGAAGCTGGGCTGTGACACCATCGAGTGTCTGGTGACAGTGTCCAAGAACCTCGTGGAGACCAGCGACCCGCGGTACCGGAAGCTGAACACCGAGAGCGCGCGATTCCAGAACACTGTGGTGTGCCGGAGGCTGCACATGATGCTCTGCACGCTGCATCTGTCTGCAATCCCCCTCGTTTCTCCCATCCACCGCGTGCTGCCGCCAGGGTGGCGGAGGCGTTGCATCCGCGCGTGGAAGCCTGCATGCGAAGGGAAGATGGTGGGAATGGCCACTTTGGACCCCTTGTACTTCGCGACATTTTTGGACGCCAGAGCATAATGGTGGACCACTCATGTTCTGGGGTTCTCATGTTCGTGTTCTCCGCGGTGGACCACTCATGTTGCGTCAAAAGGGGGAAGGGTAGATGTGAGCTGGTCCTTGGACCTTGTGAGGGACAAATCAGAATCAACAGTCTCAAATTAAATGGCCCCTTGCTTGGCATAAATTCTGTCCTTCGTGGGATGAATCTCACCAGCCATTTCTGGCATCCCTCCAAATATCGCAAAGGGATACAACATGAACTGGAGGCACACCGAACTTCGATTTCTTTGAAATCGATGGATTCTCATCAGCACCCCAGAAACCGGGTGATTTGCAAAATACGATCGACGTGTGCATGTGTGGAGGCAAACGCAAATCTGTGTGCCACATCGTTGAGTCATTGCACACGGTCTTTTTGTTGATGAGCTGCCTCCGAGCCAGCACAGTTTTCCCGGCGCGCCCACAAAAGTGGTACATAAACGGAGGGCGCGTATTGATTGATACGCGCAAGGCGGGGCGTGGCAGAAGGTACGGCCCTAGACATGTGCAGGCCCAGGTGCCCAAGAAGCGGCACGCGCACAGGCGTAGGGCAGGATGAGGCACGCGTACGCGCATTGGGCACGGGCCCAGGCACGGACCTCTGGCTTTGCATATGCGCATGTCCGTGCTGCTACCGATGCCCATGCCTGTGCCCCAGAGTTCTACTGAAACTACTCAGCACCACCCCTTGGGGGTGGAGGCACACCAACCACTGGGCTCCGCGAATGCGGAAACGACACCAGCAGGAGCACCGGCCGCAGCCGACAAAATTTCCCCACAATTCCCTTTGAAAAAATACCGCGCTCACCGATGGAAAAATGGTATTTTTTGCCACTCACCGACACACACCGCCATGGCGGCTAGTGCGGATGCTTGCAAACACACAAAAACAGTGGCCATCACCCGTCGCAGCACGCGAAGGGAAGAACGGGTGACTGTCCAGGGCCCCGTAAAGAAACCACCAATGGACTATATGTCACACAGGGGGGGGGGGTTTGAGCCCGTCACAAAAACGTTTCGAGGTGCGCTGAAATTTCACAAGTGTTTTGCTTTTTTGGGCAAATTTGGATGCTGGAGCCCAGCTGAGCCGAGATGCGTCTAGATCAACCCCCGTCGCTCTGCCCTCAGTCTCCGGCGTGTGTTCTCTGCCCGCAGTGCCCGTCTGCCTAGTCTACTTAACTATTTGGGGGGCTAGGCGCCCACTAGGCGCCAGTCTACATTACAGTCCACATTTGTCCACAATTTCTCCCTGAAAACCTAAACCGGTACGCACACCCGGAGGTGCCACCCAGCGCTTTCGGGCCTTTATGGGAACCCCTGCCCGCCTTGGGCGCCCCAACTTCAAGTCCTTCAGTCCAGGGGATGAATAGCTCCACAGACGTTGAGGCAACGTATTTCAGGGCGGAGCAGTTGTCATGCTGCGCACAGGTGGCTTCAGCCCCTTGGTATCGTGACGGGGATATGACCACTGTTGTTGAGTGTATGGCCTTTGTTTTGAGTTCATGACCACTTGTTTTTCAGTGCGTGCGGGCGCTGCTTTTGGCCCTATGGCCACTGTTTTTGTGTGGTTGCAAGCATCCGCACGAGCCGCCGTGGCGGTGTGTGTCGGTGAGTGGCAAGAAATACCATTTTTCCATTGGTGAGCTGATTTTTTCAAAGGGAACTGTGGGGAAGATCGTCGACCTCTGAAAAAATGGGGAACATGGGATTGTGAAACATTGGTATCTCGTCCCATTCTTCTCCCATTTTCCTCCCATTTTTGTCCTATTTTCTTCAATCAAATCCCGCCACAACCCTCCACAACCCACATCCCGTGTGCTATGCCGGCTATTTCCCCGTTTCCCCTGCATTTCCCCCTTTTTTTCTCCATCCCCCCCCCCCACTTCCTCGCATTTTTCTCCGTTTTTTCTCCATTTTCCCCCATTCCCCCCCATCCCCCCCATTTTTCTCCATTTCCCCCCATTTTCCTCCATTCCCCCCATTTCCCCCCATCCCCCCCCCATTTTTCTCCATTTCCCCCCATTTTCCTCCATTTTCCCCATTTGTCTCCATGTCCCCCCATTTCCCCCCATTTTCCTCCATTTGTCTCGATTTCCCCCATTTCTCCAAGCTCCAAAATCCTAGTTCAGTGAGTTGGTGAGTTCTAGCACGGATGCCTGTGTGTGACGACTGCTTTGGGGTTTATAGTCACTGTTTTCAAGTGTTGTGACTGTTGCCTTTAGGCGTACAACGCCCCCATGCAGGTACCGGCATGCTTACATGAAGTTTTTCACAGCACAGTGAAGTTTGGAGGGTGCTCACCACCAGAGATGTGGCTGATGTAAACCCCCGCCTCCGCCCAATGGTGGCCCTGGGTGTTTGGAGACAGCATTTTTTGGGAACGATGAGAAAAATGGAAAACCAGGCGAAAGTGATTGTCACCAACAACTACCATTATCCTCCACTTTAGGAGCATGGAAACATTGGTGCAGCACATCATTCAAACCAGCAGAGGTTGGTGCAATGGCACAAGGGGGGGGAGGGGGGGCGCCGCTGACGCACAAACGGTACATCCCGCTACATCCAGCACAGCTCCAGCACACCAACCACTGGGCTCCGTGAACGCGGAAACCACACCAGGAGCACCGGCCGCAGCAGCCGACAGGAAGCAGCAACCCGACGCAACATGCGGAGAGAAGAACGGGGGACTGCCCAGGGCCCCGTAAAGAAACAACAACCGGACGGAATGTCACACAAGGGGTGGCATACACAGGGTCAAGGCGTGCAACCACTTTTGCGCCACACAACGGAAAAAAGGGGCATGGATCCCCCACCGACTGGAAAGAGAGGCGGAAGAAGCAAGTGGTTGCTCCTCACCCTGCCAACAATTTTTGTGCCGGACCGTGCGATACCCAAGGCACCGGACTGCGCAAGGCTGTCCCTCCCAGAGGAAGACATGCCTTTGTCGAGAAAGTGGCTGTGATCTGGTCCACGGCAGGTGCACCTGGCCGAACGCTTTGGCTCCGGACTGCTTTGCCCCCCCCCCCCCCGGCAGGGGGATGCCCGCGGCAGTGCGGATGCCCGCAGTAGTGCGGAGGCCTGCTTGTCATAGCAGAAGGTTCAAGGGCGAGAGGCCAATAGGCGCCGCCACAGGCTAACAGAGCCAACCCCCAAGGCCTTGTGCCAACCCCCCCCCCCCCTGTGCCCCGGCGTGTGCGCGAAGAGGGGGAGGGGGCAGGTCCCTGTTGGGGGGGTGATGCTCAGGTCCACACCAGCCCTCCGTCCGCCAGCTGCCCTCCAACCGCTTTTGTAAACGCCCATACCCCCCCGCCCGTTGCAATCCCCCCCCCCACCCACCCAGCCGACCGTCACTTGGCCCAAAAAGCATCGGAAACACGAGGCGCTGAAGGCACCGAAGAGGATTTTCCTTTAAGTTACACTGGAACTGGGGTTTGGGGGGACCGTCACTTGGTGACCGTCCCCCCCTCCCCCCATGGGGGGGGGTCGGCCTGACATTAGGGGGGGGATTGCGCGGGGGGTGGGGGGTACTTGCCACGCACCCGCTTTCCCACCCGCCGTTGCCCCCCCTTTCCAAACTGCTCTAGACAGCCCTTCAGCCCCCCCTCTCCCTCTCCGCTGCAACACCCACCCCTAGTCCATGGGTATCCCGGGGGGCACCGGCCCCGTCCTTCGCACGGTGCCGCGCTCTCAGGGCCAGTACCCCTCCGCCATGCGGGTGCTGGAGCGCCTGGGGTTCGAGAACAACAACCCGGCGGAGGGGGTGGCCACGGTGGTCGCCGAGCCCCCGTACTGCATCGCCCGCACGGTCTTCCTCCTGTGCAAGAAGCGGCTGGAGATCCTGGAGGAGAAGGCCCAGGCCGCGCCGGAGCCAGCCCCGCACGAGGCCGCGGCGCCCCTCCCGGCCGACGAGCCCGACCTCGGCACGCCGGGGGATGCCTCGGAGGACGCCGCGCTCACCCCCAAGTGCTTCGACGCCGTGTGACCGCCCGCGGCCGCTCCCATCGCTCTTCGGGTCGCCGCTGCCGCGGCGTGCGTTGCTGGCGCGGCCACGCCCTCCACGCAATCGACGGCCAGGCTCACCATCGCCCACTGCCCCGGCACCACGCGTCTCCCGGGCGGCGTCCCGGTCGCGTACTTCCGCCCCGAGGCCTCCCCCGGGGCCCGCGGCCGGGGGGCGAACCCCACGCACCCGTCGGGGAAGAGCATCAGGGAGGCCGTCGCGCAGGCGGCGACGTCCGGCTCGGCGCCGGCCCCCGCGCTGAATCGCCAAACCACCACGGGAGGTAGGAATCGCCTCCTTTTTTTTGGGGGGGGGGTCCCGGCGAGTAAGGCTCAGGAAGGCAGGGGGGGGCGCAACGAAGGGCGCAAGCGGCACATGGCAGCCTAACCTATGGCCATTGGAGCCATTGCAGCCAGTGGACCCGTTTTGACCGTTGCACTCCGTTGCACTCAAACCGCCATCGACCAACCGCCACTTCCCGGCCTCTACGCTGCGGCCGCGTCGTTCCCGCGCGGCCGCCGGGCAACCAACGAGACGCGAGACGTGAACACGCGAGCAAACCTGCCGTGATATTTGGGGGGTGTTCTGAGGGGCAACGATGTGGGCGCGGATCCGAGGCGTCCTGGGGCCGGGCGGGGCCGGGGGCGGCGGATGCGCGGGCGACGCCCCGCCAGCCCCTTCCGCCCACTCCGTCTGTTGGAGCCCCCGGGGCCACTTGGTTTGTCGAATGTCATGGACTGCCCTTTCCCAGGCAATCAACACCGCACGCCTGACGCGGTCCGAGGTCATGAGGCAGGGCCCCCGCGCCGCTCCGCGCCCCCTCCGCGCCTCCCCGCCTCTGCGCCCCTTCGGACCGATGCGTCGCATACCGCCCTCGTGAGAGGCGTGGTCAGGCGGCACAGAGGTCGGATGGCGCAGCGCTCCGTCCCTGGAAGTTTGAGGAGACGTGGAGCGTTCACTGGGCAATGTGTCCACACAGGCTAAACAGGCTGAAGGTGACAGGCACTGCACTGTTGTTGGAGAAGTGGCCTTTGGCCCGCCACATAACACCCCCGCCCCCGAATTCACGCCACCGTCGCAAACCCCCCCCTTTGGTCCCATTGCAGGTGCCAAAGCGCCCTGCACGTGAATGAAACCCAAACTCGCGCGAAATTCGCGCCAAGTTCGTGCCAACATTGAGTGAAAGTCGGCTCCCAGTAAGGCAAGTGGTAAGGCCCCTGCGCACCATTCCCACCCCAACCTCCCCCGCGGTGCGTCTCGTTCATGCCAGAACCCCCCCCCCCCCCCCCCCCACACGCACTTGTCTGTTTTTTAATTAGGTCACACCCCCCGGTGTGCATTACCTCTGGTTTGCATTTGTCTGTTTTTTAATTAGGTCACACCCCCCCACACGCACATGGCGCAGTCACGGGTTTTTGACTAATCGGACATGATTGCGCAAACTGTATTGGTTTGTTCGAATCTTTCATGTCCCCGTTCAATCTGAACATCGTTTACTTTCACCAACTTTCCTTCGACGAATTCTCGGCTACGCATGTCTTTTGAGTTGGTGCTTTGCTTCCTTGTCAATTGACTGGCCCCCACTTGTGCCCACCATATTGTACCCCGTTTTTGCCCAAGCACGCTCAAATCATTGCAGGTGTGCTCAGATTTGGAAACAGGCCGGCGCGGGCAATTGTATTGATGTACTTACTGCCAAGTTTTTGCATGTTTCGTCTGACCCCCCCCCCCGGTCTGATCTGGACGGCACAGTACAATTGACCCTTGACCCTTGCCCCACCTCCGAAATCAATCAAGAAAGCCACTGCACCACTGCACCACAAAACTGAAGTTATTTTTCGTGATTTGGGATGGGGAGCAGGTGCTTCAGATCGGGTGCCAAGCGATACTGACCGTGAAGCTCATCAAGCAGAGCAACCCCTCGCGGCGTGTCGTGGGCGGTGACATGGCGCCCTGTCGAAGGTGTGGTTACAGGTGGTTAGAACCGTGGTTGCGGGGCCATTCCTGGGGGGTCCCCCGCGCCTGACCCAAACGGTGCCGCAATGGCGCTTGGCTGGCGGACCGGACGGAACGGATTCTGGCGACACGCGCGGCGGCGCGACGCGCACAAAGAATTCCATGTTCGCCGGGACCCGCTGAGGCATGGCCAAAATGACAGGTCCCTCGCCCGCCCCCGAGGGATCAAGGGCTGCGCGGTGCACAGCGGACATGCACAGAGCAAAAGGGCGGGGCAGCAGGCCCCGAATGATCCCCCTCTGCTGCGGTCTTGCGGGTGCCCCGGACACTCCGCACGCCACTACTTTTGACTGGAGCACTTCCCCTGGACGGAGCTGAACAGGTGCCAGGCAACCCATTCCAGGGGACCCCCGGAGGGATGTTCAAGGGTGACCCCCCGTCCAAAGGGGGGTACACACCGGGTGGGGGACCGCTGGGGGCGGACACCGGCGTTGCCAGGGACCGCCATCCCAAAGGGCGGGACTCCCGCTTCAAGCGCGAGCCTGGACAGGGGCTTTTTCCTGCCCAGCCCAGAGCGTCACACAACCTCCGCCTGGGGCAGCACCCGAGTGCTACAGAATGTCCCCACCAAAGAAAGGCACTACGCCGGCGTCCACCACATCTGGGCAACCTCACCCAACCTCTGTCCAACGGCCATGTTGTACTAACAGCAACAACCTGTGTTTATCGCTGATGCAGGGCGGGCCACTTTGGGCTCTCTCTGCCCGACAACCACAACACCTGTACATAGCCGAATAATCTGGTCTAGACTCCTGAAGAGCAGGGTGGTCCTCAAGAACATCCACCTCCCCCAACCCCCCTTGTGCCAAGGCTCGCCCACGGGGGCCGCTCTAGTTACTGACCCAACTTGAACCAGTGAGGACACAAGGCTCGAACACAGGGGGTTGCTTTTTCCGCAGCCAGGTGCACCCTGCAGGGGGGCAGCCCAGACCCCCACCTTCGAACACAAGGGTTGCCTTTTCCGCAGCCAGGTGCACCCTGCAGGGGGGCAGCCCAGACCCCCACCTTTGAACACAAGGGTTGCCTTTTCCGCAGCCAGGTGCACCCTGCAGGGGGGCAGCCCAGACCCCCACCTTCGAACACAAGGGTTGCCTTTTCCGCAGCCAGGTGCACCCTGCAGGGGGGCAGCCCAGACCCCCACCTTTGAACACAAGGGTTGCCTTTTCCGCAGCCAGGTGCACCCTGCAGGGGGGCAGCCCAGACCCCCACCTTCGAACACAAGGGTTGCCTTTTCCGCAGCCAGGTGCACCCTGCAGGGGGGCAGCCCAGACCCCCACCTTCGAACACAAGGGTTGCCTTTTCCGCAGCCAGGTGCACCCTGCAGGGGGGCAGCCCAGACCCCCACCTTCGAACACAAGGGTTGCCTTTTCCGCAGCCAGGTGCACCCTGCAGGGGGGCAGCCCAGACCCCCACCTTCGAACACAAGGGTTGCCTTTTCCGCAGCCAGGTGCACCCTGCAGGGGGGCAGCCCAGACCCCCACCTTTGAACACAAGGGTTGCCTTTTCCGCAGCCAGGTGCACCCTGCAGGGGGGCAGCCCAGACCCCCACCTTCGAACACAAGGGTTGCCTTTTCCGCAGCCAGGTGCACCCTGCAGGGGGGCAGCCCAGACCCCCACCTTTGAACACAAGGGTTGCCTTTTCCGCAGCCAGGTGCACCCTGCAGGGGGGCAGCCCAGACCCCCACCTTCGAACACAAGGGTTGCCTTTTCCGCAGCCAGGTGCACCCTGCAGGGGGGCAGCCCAGACCCCCACCTTTGAACACAAGGGTTGCCTTTTCCGCAGCCAGGTGCACCCTGCAGGGGGGCAGCCCAGACCCCCACCTTCGAACACAAGGGTTGCCTTTTCCGCAGCCAGGTGCACCCTGCAGGGGGGCAGCCCAGACCCCCACCTTCGAACACAAGGGTTGCCTTTTCCGCAGCCAGGTGCACCCTGCAGGGGGGCAGCCCAGACCCCCACCTTCGAACACAAGGGTTGCCTTTTCCGCAGCCAGGTGCACCCTGCAGGGGGGCAGCCCAGACCCCCACCTTCGAACACAAGCCTGGAGGGGGTATAAGGGCCGCCCCGGTGACGGGGAGGGGGGCATCGGGGTCTGTCAGGGGACACGGGGGCTGGAGTGCTGAGGTCGTTCCTTCCTGAATGCCCGACCGCTGCGGTCGTGTGTACGCAGGTACCAGGGCTGCCGCCCCCCCCCCTTCTTTCTTGTTACCCAACCCTGTGTCAACAACACCAAAGGACACCAATAGGCCAGTGGGCCAGTGTATATCGCATGAGGCAGTCGCATGCCGGTCTCTGACAACAAGGGGGAGCACCTGATGCGGTGCCGGTTGGCCCAACCAAGCAAACCCTTGGGTCCCAGACCTCTGCAAACATCCCTCCGGCCTGCCCTATCCGGCGCCTCCCAAGCGGAAAATACGCAAAATGCCCCCTTGGGAGCAACCATCCCCCTGGTTTGGGGTCTCAATGCTGAATTGTCAATTTTCCCCACCCTTGTCCAAATAGCGGAGGGAAATTATAGCCTCGCCACCAGTTAATCTACTCCTTTGGGGGCATTTTCCGAGGGCGTAACAACCAACCCATTCTGGGTAAACCCGCTGTAAAAGTAGAGCGTGGCATTGCACGGCACAGATACTCCACCTGAAACGGTGGGAGTAGATCAAGCCATCAGGACAGAGTACAGGGGCACATTGTGCTGCATCGCAAAACTGGATGGAGCGCAGTTGAATTGCTGCCCGTGAGCATCTTCACACCGACACGCATTCGTTTGAATCCCCGCATCCCTGTTGTCCCTGTTGTCCACAGCATTGCCACATGAACACTGCCCGTCCAGTGTGGTCTGCAGCATGCGGACTGCACACTGGTCGGTGAACAAACCCAAATGCACTGCTGCCCCGACCACGCCTCGTGTTTGTGTGACACTTTGCATTCAGTCCTTGGGCTGCATTCCCTGTCCAGGTCCATGTCCCTCCGCAGGGGAGGGTGCACAGGTCAAGGTGCCGTCGGCACTGCGTTCTTGCTGTGCACTCGAATTGGAAGTTCTGCAGCCTCTGGGTCTCTGGGCTTCGCTGAGCCAGAGGTAGCACCACTGATGGAGGTTTAATCAGGAACGGCGTGAAGGGGCCGCTGCAGGGGGGAAGGTGGTCTGCAAGAGCGCTTCAAGAGTGTCTGCGCAGTCCGATGGTCCAGACCCCACATTGAACAAGATCGCGCGCGCAGTCGGTGTGCTTGAATACCGCGCGACGATCCTCCAAACTGCCGCCGGTTCCCCTCCAACCGCCGCTGGCCCGCAGTTGTTGTTTTTGGCTCTTAGGGACCAGGCTTTGTATTTTGAGCGATTTCGCAAGAGGGGGGGGGGGTCTGGGTGGGTCTCGCAAGAGGCTGCTTATTCACTTTGATTTTTCCTGAGCCAATTTTTTGGATCAAGAAATTGTTTTTGGGTGGTTGGGTGTACTTCCGCCACTTCATCTGAAGTCCAGGCACACCAGATTCTGGCATGAGGGTACCCCACCCCCCCAAAAAAAATTGCCTGAGCTTAGCCTGAGGATGGCGACCATTTCGGAAGGTTATTTCTTGACCCCAGTTGTGGTCAAGGATGCAAAAAGGCGGCTTGCCATGTTTTCAGAAGGGGTCGGAGATGGCTCCAGTGTATTCCTCGCGGGCACTCGTACTGCACTTAGGGTGCCCCTCCAACACGAAACGCACACAGCGGATGCAAACTGCGCAGGGAGCAGCGTTCTGCCGCCACGAGCTCTGTGTCCTTGAACAGCGGCACAAGGGGCAGCACCAAGCACTCGGGGCAGCATTGGAGAGGGGGCGCAACCTGGCAAGCAGCACAGAAAGCAAAAGCATGTTGTGGAGACAAGGAGGTAGCACGTGTACCGCATCATGTTTGTGGGTCCGTTGTAGTGAAAGGAGGGCCTGAGCTGCTCAGAATGACCTCTGCTTGACACTGCATCACATGTCCAGCTCTTTCGATCTGGTTTTCAGCGAATGTTGCTGCAATGGGGCCCAACCCACCTACGCTTGCCCGTGTTTCCGCTCGCAGTGCTGTGCTTTTCTGATGTGCCCCCTGAGGCAGCCTTTTGCCCGGAGTGACCAGAGACCCCTTGGTTCAGTCGCACCTGTGTTCCGAGAATCTATTTGATGTGCCTTTTGGGCGTGACAGTTTCAACTGTACTCGATTATAACGCGCTGTCTATCCAGCACACAGCATGTGCTGGCTCTAGACACATTCTATATCATGGTGTGCGTACATGATTCCAGGCAGGCTTGCATGCTACGTGTTGCATGCTTGTTCCTGCGAGCCTTCGGATTATTTCAGAAGGTCAGTCAAGAAAGCAAAGATGCAACACATGTTGTGTGTGTGTGTGTGTGTGTGTGTGTGTGTGTGTACATGTGTGTGTGTGTGTATGTGTGTGCGTGTGTTTTCTTAAGCGTTCGCTTTTTTTTCCAAAGGCAGCCAGTCCTCCTCCATGCCTCCGCAATGTGCTCTGTGTTATGACTGGGAAAGTGGGAGGCGCCTGACAAGATATCGTGCGCTTGCATGTGCCAGTGGTGCCGACCGTTGTGCAAGAAGTGACGTGTCTTTGTCTGCCTTGGGTGAGTGTTCATCAGCCCAAGACGCAGCCACACAATCAGCAACAACCTTTGTTATGCTGTGCAGACACACAAGTTTTGGAACCCTGTCTCTTAGCATCATTGATGATGAGCAGGACAGACTGATGGAGAACTGAGTGTTGTGCCTGCTTGAGGGACGGGAGGCCGAACCAAAACCATCACCTGCACCCGAGTCCTCCGTTCGGCATTGCACTCGTCATCGGCATCCCAAAACCTCCTGCTTTCTAATGTCTTATCGCGCATCAGCCACACATGGAGTGGACCGCTGTGTGGCTCCTAACCACCCCCCGCCTTGTCCAAGAAACGCGCCGTATCTGTGGACAATCTGTGGCGGCGCGCCTGGTGCCGTATCTGCGACAATGTACTGTGAGAGCTCCCGGAGTGATTCCGGAGGGTGACGACCATCGTCGCTTTACGGCCAAGAAACGCCCATGTCCAAGCAACACCAGGTTTTGGTTCTGTCAGTTTGGCCATGATGGCATTTGCAGCATGTTTTGCCCTTTGGCCTTCAGGAGGGATGGGGGCCCGGGGGGGCAGGCGGCCGGGCCCGGTCCTTGTATACGACCCCCCCCCCCCACCCCGGGATTTTGAGAGATAGTGGTGTCGAGGCCACGGTGCCAATAGCGCCGAAGTATATTTGTGCATGCCTCCCTTTCATCAAACCATCGATGTTTTGAGCGCCAGATTAGCAAGACGAGGCGCTCTACAAATGTCGTTTGTTGCGAAGTGAAGATCGCATTCGGAGCTCTTCACCATGCTATTATGGGGGAGCGTTAGCGCGCCGGGCATCTGTTTTTGACCATTACCCACCCGTGCCTGTTTTTGCCCCCACCTCACCAAACAATTTGGAGTACCTTCTTGCTGTGTCTAAGAATTTGGCCCATCCTTTGTACCCAGTTCATGATGATGGCATGGGTGGTGGTTGGAAGTGGTGGGAGTGACATTTTGTGTTGTTGAATTCTCATATTTCGGCACATGCAAGGTGCATTGCAGAGAACGTTTGCGGTCTAGTGCAGTCTACTTGGGGGACTTCCCAAGGTGAGGATAAACTTGGGGCGAGAGATAAGATACTTAATACAAAGGTAGTGCGCCGGGCATGTGCCGGGCGCGCGCTGGGCAAACATTCCCCCTATCAAATACGTACCTCCGTACCCCCAAACCCCCAGACAGATCCCCCATGGAGGTATGCATGTGGTAGTCGTAGGTCGCGCGCAGGCCCCCCCACCTTGGGAACCCCGTCGTCGTCGAGGGTAAGGCCGAAGGAGTGCCAGCATTGGGGGAACGTTAGCGCGCCGGGCATCTTTTGTGACCCGTGCCCTACCGGTGGACTGTTGCCGTTGATATGTTGGGCAACATTATATGGATTTGCCCCTTCGCCCCCGGGACATCAGCAGATGTTTTGATTTGGGATGGGTATGGACCTTCTTGTACCCGAGGTGATTTCTTTGATTTCGAAGTTGGGGGCCATGATGGTGCTTATAAGGGCCGGATTCATGTCATTGTGCCATTCATTGGAAGAAAGAATGGCACTTTGACAGCCCGCCAACAATGTTACAATGATGTGCACGGGTGGTATAGGGCACGCATTGAGCAGCTGTTTGCTCGGTTGTGGCACGCAAGATGAGGCAGAGGATGAGGCAGAAGTGTGTGTGTTGTGTTGCCAGAACGCTCCACCGTCGCAGTTTGTGATGAGTATAAGGAGCACTATTGTACTCAATGTATTGACACCCACACTTGTGGGACCAATGTTATGATGCAGCTCTACTGTTCGCGATACCTCAATAACGCCTATCGCTTCTACTGGAGATCGATGCGGGTGTGCTATCCTAACCCCCCATTCTCCCAACTTGCTAAGGTGTTGACCAAGATCGCCCTTAAAGGAGCGAGAGTGGTACTGTGTACCCCAGTTTGCAACTTTCTTGAGCTGGGGCAGTTTGGGTCACCTAATTCTAAGGGCGTTTCTAAGGGGTGTGCTTGGGGGCTCTTGGGGGGGGAACATAGTCTAAAAGTAGCGCGCCGGGCAAACATTCCCCCATTGCAGCCCGAACACGATGGGAGTGCTAGACTGCAGCCCGCAAGCACGGGCGACAGCGAAAGTATTGATCAGGTCGGGCACAATGGACAGCAAGTTTACAGCACAGGCAACCAAGCCACTGTACATACCAGCCGGCAACCCACGCATCGAACAAGATGTACATACGATCGTGGAGCACCCCAGCCAAGAAGGGGCCACAATTACTGTGCAATAACCTCTAGACTAAGGGCTGAAATTGTCTATGGCGGGGACATTCAGTCAATTGATACCGACCATTGATCCCCTTGGGAACCCCCCCCGTGCAGCCGACCCCCCCCCCTTCCAGCCGGACCCACCCCCCCAAACTGCCCCCCCCCCAAATTTTGACAGATAGCTGGGGGGGCTGTCGCATCAGGACCGGTTGTAGCCCCCCCCCCCCCCCCCCTGGATGGGGGTGGTGCTCCTTGAGCTAGGCTTCCTTGAGCTGTTGTATTGGTTGCATTGACGCACACCTCAGAATTTATATTAATGGGATCTGGGCAAGGCCATTCTTGCCGGCTCTCGCTGTCCCCTGCCCCGTTTCGTTTCGCTTGGGTACAGTGCAGCTGTGCTTTGGGTAGAGGGCCAGCAGTCTGTGAGCGTATCCGTGCACTGATGCCAGGACCAGTCATGGCAGATGTGCACCAACAGCCTCTGGTGAAGGGTGCGCCCTGTTCTCGTGCCTCTCTTGTTGCCTTTTGAACTCAGTGCTCGATGCCCTTTCCCTGTCGGGGGCCACGACTGCAGGCGCTTCTGAATGAGCCGTACTCCACAAACGGCGTGTGCCGTGCACCTACATCCCCCTCCCCCTCCCCTGTGCCCCTGTCCAAGGTACAGTCGGTCTTCGGACCGCATTTATTCGGCACCCCATTTTGATTCGGTATCAAACGTAGTTCTGCACTGAGGGTTTGGATCTGACCAACGGCCTGTTGAAGTTGGAGGATGTTTGCTGCTGTTATAGCCATTCTGCACAAGGACTCCACGTGCAGTCCTCTCCTCTGGAAGTGTGCCTGCATCCCGCGTGGTGTGGCCGATCAGGCACAGGGTGGGGCAACAGGAAGCCCTCCTTGACCTGATTGGCCGGAAGGACCGCCTGACAGACAGCACAGTGCTTCTCCGCTAGTCCATCAATGACAAAGCGGCGGCGCAAATCCTCATAGATCGCCTTAGAGCCGGCGTGAACCTGCTCAGAGTGCCAAGCGTGGATGACGGGTATATGAAGTGTGCGGGGCACCACACAACGGGAACCAAAGAAAAGTCGGCCATTACGCAGACGGTACTCCGGGTACGTAGCGGCAACAGGGGTGTGATGGGCCAGGGCATGCGCCCACCACGCATGGATGACATGGCCCTGTCCCAGGTCCAGTCGGTGTCCGGGCTGTGTCAGATTGATTCTGAGGCACCTGCTGGACAAAGGGGTGGGGTGGGGGTACGGTCGCCCGCACTGACCTGGATGCCTCCCTGACCATCTCTCCGGACAACCCGCATGCATTTAGCGACCACCCAGTCTCTGGCCTCTCACATGGTTCAACCCTTCATTCCGCCTCCCATCCGCCAACTCCAACCACCTTCAGGCCCACCAACCTCCACTGCAAACCTCTACATATTTGTGCGCCTTCAATGTCGGTAAGGTGTGTGACATGTAGGCACGCCCTCTGTTAGCTTGACAAGCGATGCAGAAGTCATGCGGCCATGCGGAATTCTGGAGGGGCGTATGGCCTGTTTCGTCGCTCTTTGGGCCCCGTCGGCTTGGCGGATTGTAGTGTAGCCCACATGTTTCATAGATGATGTGTTGCCTGTTCCCTCTAGGCCAGACGGCGTGTGTACAGCACCCGTGGCTGTGTATTGCCCCGAAACTACACCCCCTGTGTACAGAGCTTGTGAAACCCTTTGATACCTTTTTCGTTGAGGGTTGTCCAGAGGACCCTACACTTCAGTCACTGGCCTCCTGCCGTGGGGGTCATAATGGGGCTCAGAGGGGGCGCCTTAAGCGCAGTGCGCGCGCAGTGCAACTATTTTGGCGCCTGGCTGTAGTAGAAACCCATAATTTGTGGTACTTTGGGCATCATAGTTGTTTGAAAGCAGGTTTTGATGCATTGGGGATATGGCGTTTTTGGATTTTCACCCTGATTCACTCATTTCTACTTTTTTGCACACCTTTTTTTGCTCATTTCCGCCACACCACCACACATTTCAGCCAGATTCAGACACTCAGATGTATACTAGTCTATCCGCATTAACTTGCTTGTAGACTGGGATTTTTTTCTTTGTGCGGGATATCACTCAACCCTATTGGCATGGATATCAATGCTCTTGTTGCCTTGTTGACTTCTGCCATAGCCTCTCAACTACCCTCAACTCAGACTTAGGCCTACCCCTTGCATCTCTGCCCCACTGGGATGGCCGGCCCTGAGCCCTGGGGCCCTACATTCCCCCTGGGACAGCACTTACAGTGTGTTATGTGAAGGGAAGGTAGTTTGCAACTTTCTTGAGCTGGGGCAGTTTGGGTCGCCTAAGGGTGTTTCCACCCTTCGGGGGGAACATAGTTGAAAAGTAGCACGCAGTGCGCCCGCAGTGCAAGGCTTCCCCCAAAGGTGGATGGGATGGTGTTGCCAGCCCCCCCCCCCCCCCCGTGCCCTCCCTCCCTTTGCGCAAGGACCGGCTTTTCCAAGCATGTGAGCCTGTGTGACCGTCGTTCTCCCAGTTTTCCGTGACCATGGTTTTTGTGGTCAAAAATATAACGCGACACGGTTGCTTGAACTCTTTGAACTTCTGGAGTCAGTAAAAAAAAAATAACGTGACACGGTTGCGCTGCATTTGTAGAGGGAAAGGGGGGCTGGAGCATGCTTGTGGTAGTTCCTCCTGCTCATACCAACATTCTGCTTTCAACTGCAATCCAATGCTGTCTGTTTTGATGTGATTTTCAGTCATGGTGAATATTGCTATTGCTGGCATAGCTGTTATGTACATCCGGCACACCGGTGAACATGTGCCCGCAGCTCTTTATGTCCTTGATGGGCAGTGTGATGATCCGAGCTGACACCCAAATGGAATTGGTCCCAACACCCATCACGGATCCTGCACCCCCAAACCAAAAAAGCATTGAAAAGTGTTGGACAGCCCATGATCTACATGATTTTTGTCCAAAAACTGCTTCAACTGCAACAATGCCGATCCAGCATCCCCGCGAGCTCTCGCCCTGATGTCCACTCCGAGATCCGAGATCTGTAGTTTTCGAGGAACAAAAGTTCTGCTGTAGCCCTGTTCTCCCCAGCTTGTGTATATTACAGACTATTTAAATTGCCTTCTGTCTTTTGTGCCATGAGTCAGTTCAAGCATGCGACGGCAGCGTCGACGGATGTAGACTGGTCATGGGAACGGTTGATCTCAGAGCAGCATGATGTCCTGGATGCACCCTGGTCGGCACTCGTGGCCGAGCCAAAACTGGCAAGAAGATCCCAGCGGAACATCGGGCGACAGTCTTACTGGCAGGATCAGCCACATGATTGTCGGAGTGGAACCACGTCCCACACTTTCCATATTTCGTGACGCACTACGTGGATAGCATGCCCATTGCATCCATTGTTTTTCTCCAGTTGTGCATGATGTGTGTCATGTGAAGGGAAGGTAGTTTTCAACTTTCTTGAGCTGGGGCAGTTTGGGTCACTTAATTGTAAGGGCGTTTCCAAGGGGTGTGCTTGGGGGCTCTTGGGGGGGAACATAGTCTAAAAGTAGCGCGCACTGCGCGCGCACAGATTCCCACACGGAAGCAGGGGAGCAAACCCCTGAAAAGTCGCAGAAGGTGCGTTGCGATGCCGTGACCATAAAAAATGCTAAGACCATTCACAAGCGCACAGGGGCGGCCAGATCGACCCAAAAGCTCGCAAAAGCCCTGGAACACTAACTGAAGGCGCAGCGTGAACTGCCGCAAGAGGAGTACACACCAGGTCAACCGGTGCTAGAAATGCAAATGCAAGTGCAAATCGGTGAGGAGCTGGCGGCTGATGTGTGGTCCATCATCCTAGATTGTGATGATCCGGGGAAAAAGGCGCTGAAGTCAGCAGACAAACACAAAAAGAAGAAGGAAAAGCTAAAGAGGGAGCACCACAAGAAAGGCAAAGGCAACGGCCGTGGGTCCAGAAAGCACCTCTCCGACTCGTCAGGTTCCGAAGAGGATTCAAGCACCAGCTCCAGCGACTCGCCATCCTCATCGTCGTCAGGAGAGACTCCACGCAAGGGTACGTCACACAGCGCCAGCGCATCGTCCTCCTGGTCGCCGGCAAAGCCCACAATGGTCATCATCGATGGCAAGGAGCACTTCCGCGGGAAGATAAGCAACAATCTGATTCACTGCTCACGTCCGCAGCAAACAAAGTGCCGGTTTTGCAAAGCCCATCACTGGTTTTGGGAAGGTCCGGCCTACGGGTGCCCGGGGCCAACATCCCAATTACTACCCCGTGCGAAGCGAGCTGGTCGCTAGGGGAGAGGCGCCCGAAAATACCTCTGGGCAGTCGACCAGCTGGAGGCAGCAGTTGCAGGCGACTATGCAAGTTCCTATGCAGCAACGGCAATGCGCGGACTCGGCATCGCATCGGTCAAAGGATACCTGCAACAACTACACAGAGTTCGGTACAGACTCGCCAAGCATCCAGGTGAATCACTGCGCAAAGCACTCGGCGAGCAGCTGCTCTGGGAGGTCCAGCAAGAGCACACGGAGTGAAATAGCAAAAAGCTGGTGTTAGGGGTCCGATTACTCGAAAAATTCAACGGGCTTCAGCCCACCATCGTCCCAACCGACTGGCTGTTCATCGACACAGTACAAAAGGTGCCGCAACACAAACAAGAAGGGCGATCAAAGCAGTGGGCAATGATGCACTGTCTCTGACAGCTCTGCCAAGCAGCCAAGACTAAGCTGGACTGGGAAGTCGTTGCGCCGTCAGCCCTCTCCATTGCCTTCGGGCTGCGCATCTCAAAGGCAGCCACGGCGGCCCCCGGCAAAGCGGAGCTCCGCTTTAGGGGCATGAAGGGCAGGGCAGGCTTACACCGTCCAAAAATGGGGCCATGGGCCCGGAAATGGGGTGATTTCCTCGCGCGATTGCGTGCTCTCTCAGGACATCACCCGCACAGACCCGCATTTTTCACCTCCAAAGCACACTTGGCGGCAGCGTTTCTCGAACTCGTCCAGAAACCGGGCTGCACATGTAAGACTATTCGCTGGAACAGCTGGCGCAGATTCGGAGCGGCCCCGCTACAGGCACTCAGACTACCGCTCCACTTGGTGCAGATCTGGGGGGGGGGGTGGAAGTCGGATGTACACTACGCCCCCCCCCCCCCCCAAATTGGACATTCGTCAAAGGTGCATGCCAGGGCCCAAGTGGCACAACAACCAGCCGGGGTGGTATGAGGTCCCCTGCCCATCCACGGCCGTCTTGGCGAGTGGGTCCGCACCGCATTGCCAGCGCCCCCCCCCCCCCCCACTTTCTGAGTGTCTATTTTTTTTCGGTTCCTTTTTGTCCATGCTTGCCGGGGCCGCGGGGCCTTGACAAACTGCCGCCGACGTCACCTGCTTGTCCTCTGACCGCATGAGTGTCCGGGACACCCAGACCCGTCTGGCCACTCCAGGCGAGGAGGTCATCGCCTTTGCCGACGCCGGACAATTGGCGTGTCTGGCAGCCATCGATGACGCCGATTATATCATCCAGGGGGAAGTGGTGTTGAAGAGTGGAGTTACAGAGGCTGCCTCCCTGTCGTTCGACCTCTTCAAGGACCGTGACTCGTCCGAAAAACTAGCTGCCGTTCTTTACGGCAGCCGCCCCAATGTCGTGCTCGTTGGGGAAATGACAGAATATGACAAAATTCAAAATGCAACCAAGAGGCTGCTTACCGATTTGCCTATGCCGGGACGCTTTGTTGCTATCCTGCTTGAACGTGTTAGCGATGACGATGACAAACCATCGTTTCTCAATTGAGCGCTCGCCCTCAATTCCACCCTACTGTTCGGGTGCGACAAGCTGCAAATGGCAGACAGGTCTCTCATGCACATGCGCACACATGGTGGATTTGATGTCTGGATAGCGAGCAGCACCAGGGACTCCAGGAACCTGTCGCCACCCCCAACCTACAAGCTTTTGCGACTTATGACACCTGGGGCAGAAGTCGATAAAGTGGTGTTTCATGAGCCAGATGTGCGGGACAATAAGTATGCCATCCAGGTCCACAATGACCTGATCAATGGTCTGTTGGGGTCTATCGCCTTGAACTCTGAAGAAGTCCACCTCCTTCCACGAACAGACCCACGGAACTCAAAATTGTTCTTCACGGAGTTGAACGAGGAACAAGTGAATACCGTGGTCTCGCAGTTCGGATCCAAGCCAAGGTTTCAGATCCAGCCAGTGGAATGGTATCGTGGGGCAAACTTGACGAACATGTCTGCTGTCTATGAGGTCTGGATAAAGAAGACACACAAGGAAACATGGTCGCCCATGCTGTATGCATCCGTTCTTGCAATGTTCTGGACGATCCCAGGCGTCTTGCAATCACAGTCACCAGTGAAACTCCACGTGTTGGGCCCAAGTAAGCTACTGCTGGGTCTCACAGAAACTGGGCATTCGCTACTGAAGACCAGGTATCGTGAACTGGTGGCAGCCATTGGGGCTGTTTTCAAGGACCTAAAGACAGGGCAGTTCCTCGACCGAGACATCATCTCCAAGCCTACTGTCCCGTCTACGTGGAAGAAGGAGCTGGTGGGCACAGTGTACATCTTGGATGTGGCGCCCTGGTGGTACCTCTCGGATCTGACGGAGCCTCTCGCTCCCTCGGTACAATGCCGGTATATTGCGGACCGTGTGAGGTGGAGCGTTGGAGAAGTGCGCACGGCCACATGGCGACTGACCGCGGAAAGTGTGTCGCAACTGATTGGGAAAGTCTACTTATCGGATTGTGGAATGCCCCCAATGTTTGTGATCTCAGAGGCGGACTATGAGGCACGCAAAAAGCATATCACAAACCGCCCCAGGAATAGGGATGATGCCAAAACACGCAAACAAGGCCTAATCACGGCGGGTGAAATGGCCAAGGCAATGGAATTGGACGATCAAGTCGACAAAGTCATCAACTCACTCAAAAGAAAACAGCACTTGAAGGAGGATGAGGCTTCGTCGTCCAGTGGAGTGGCACATTGATGTCCGCATCAAGCATCCCTCTGAGCAGCAGCTCAGAGTCTTATCTCAAAATGTCAATGGATTTCAAACGACAGTAATCCTGAGAAAGCGAAAAAAAACTCGAATAGTGGCCTTAGGGTCACTACTTCGGTCCCTGGAGGTGGATTTCTTCGCCATCCAAGAGCCTCATTTCGTCACGGCGGAGGATCGTCAAGCGGGCGCGCGGTGTCTGTCAAAGTACGGATACGACCTGGATGGACCACTCCATGAAGAAGGACGGGGAGGAGTGGCACTGGCGTGGAAAACATCCACCTAGACCTTACAGGCTATGCAGTTGCTGTCCCCCAGAGCGCCGAAAGCCTCACTGTCGACTGGTCCTATGGAGATCACTCTAGTGGTGGTGCACTTCCACCACAAGCACACATGGCGGCAGTAGCAGTGGAAAGAAATTGCCAAGGAGTTGCATGGACCTAACCGAATCTTATGTGCTGATCACCATAGCTTGGTAGTGAAACATAGGGACGCCTTTGCGCCTGCAGAGTTCGAACATGACACGTCTTTACGTGCCAGAGAGCAAGAGGTCGCGGCCTTGGCGAAAGCGGGCCTGCATGATGTTTGGGTGGACATCCATTGTCCAACTCTGACGGATATCAAGGACAAAGAGTCATTATGTCCAACGGGCTTCACGTACGGCTACCCTCGGGAAGGAGAGCGACTCAATCCACAGAGATTGCGCCGCATAGACCGAATCCATACGACGTCGGAGTTGTTAAGCTTGGCGACCATCGTATACCCCATGTTTGCTGCCAACTCAGACCACAAAGCGATTCTGGCTGAGTTCACGCCCCCCTCCTTCGAAACAGAGGGCACAACTCCCAGATTCTGCTGTCCAGAAGCTATCCTCCAAGACCCTGAGGCAATGGAAGAGCTGGAGACCTCCCTGAAATCTATTACCTCGACTGGAGACCAATGGTGGGAAGATGCGCTGGGCTGCATCCAAAAAAAGGTGGTTAATTATCAACGGGAGCACAAAAACAAGAAGCAGTCGGTCGAACTACAGGCACTGCGTCTCTTACGTGTCTCATCGAGGGACTCAGTCACACCGGCGGTGTACCAGTTCCTCTCTTCATTGGGTATAGCAGCAACAGAGGCAACGAAAGCCTACACCCTCTTGGTTGGGGTGTATGAAAAGGCACAGCTTGACCGAACGGGCATGGAAGCGCTCTCCAAACTCAAGGGGGTGATCGCGTCAGGGGAAACATCTGGGGATTTGAGAATGCGACGAAATGAATTGTACCGGCTGATGAGAGAACTGCAGGAAAGAAAGAAACTCCAGCAGCTGGTGTCTCAGGCAGGCACTGCAATACGCGGGGCAAAGACAGTGGCTCAAGAGCTAGTTGCACACTGGGACCGAGTATCCACCCCAACCGGAGCCACGGAGGAAGAGTGTGTGGCTTACCTTAAGGCGTTAGGAGTGGAACAGCGGCTGCGCAAAGCAAGTCGACTGCTGTTCAAGCAACTCTCCCCTGACATAGTACATGAGGGCCTCAAGAGATTGAACAGCAACAGTGCCCCGGGACTGGACGGCTTCTCGGCAAAATTCTTCAAGAGATTCTCAGAAATTTTCGAACCACAAATGCATGAGTCACTGCAACGTTTTCTCAACGCGGGTACCATGCCGGAGACATGGGAGACATGGACGTCGGGAGTGGTGACAATGATCTCCAAGACGAAGGCAATGCAAACTCCAGACTCTCTCCCACCAATCGCATTGCAAACAACACGATAGAAGTGGCTCACCAACATTCTCCTAATTTAGCTGGAGGATGTGCTTCTCCACTGCATCCCGGCACAGCAAACGGGCTTCCTTCCTCACAGAAGTATCCTCGGACATGTCTATGGTTCGCGGGCTCTCTGGGATGGTTTGCAGGAAGGAGCGGCGTTGTCAATGGACTTCAAAAATGCATTCCCCACGATGTCACACCAGGTGGTGGCAGCGGCACTGGGTCTAATGTGCATACCGTTCCTGTACATCCGACTGATATTGCATCTTCTGCGTGCACCATATCTGTGTGGGCAAAGGATACGTCCCGGGGTTATACCACTACCCGTGCGCGGGTACGCGCCAGGGGGACCCACTCTCCCCAGCGCTGTTCTCCCTGGTGGCGTCCTTTGTAATTTTTCTGCTACAAGACCTAGACCCAGGACTAACTGTCATGATGTATGTGGATGACCTCATCATTTTTCTTGACGGACAGGCCAACCCACAGTTGCTGGGGAAAATACGGACAGTGGTGTCCTGCTTTGGACAGCTTTCTGGACTGAAGGGCAATCTGAACAAAACAGCGGCGATAGTTCGAAATTGTGGGGGACCGGCGTGGAATGCTTTCGAGAGATCGGGGTGGACGTCAAAAACTTCGTGAAGTACCTTGGGGTACGGTTGGGGAATATACGACACCACCAAGATGACCAGGGATGGCGGTTGACAATAGAACAGGCCTTTGCACCGGCACTACAAGAGGCCCTTCGGCGCGCAAGGGTGGTGTCCACGCTGCAACTGTCGATGGACGAGCGCGCCTTCATACTGACATCATGGATTCTACCAGTGGTGGCCTGGGTATCCAAGGCATACTATGCCCCAACCCTGGTGATCAGACAGCTGAAGTTAGTCTACCACGTGACCGTGGGCACCAACAGTTGGGGAATCACCCTGCCAATCCTCTCGCGACCACGGTTGCAAGTGGGACTGGCGCTGCCAGAGCCCGAGCTGTTCCTCATGCACCAGGCAGCGGCTCCGTTCGTCAGCCTATTGGGAGAGCCTCACAAATATCCCAACAAGGCAATTGAGCCCTTCTATGCATGGGCGGCGTCAATTGGGTTTACACCGTCCAAAGACAACCTTCCATATATCCAGCTGGGCATGGTTCGAACAGCGGGACTGACGTTCCTGGGATGGTCGGCGAAGGCACACTCATATCTCCAGCGGGTGGCCCCGCAGGTGCCCCCCCCCAAAAACAAGGACCAGTTGCCACTGTGGCACTCTGTCTACTTCCGGAATGAGTTCAACTGCTCCTACTACAACGTGAAGATGATCCGGCGGGGCGTACTGACGTGGGGTCAATTTCAATCTCTGGAAGATGTGAGGCTATTGAATGCCATCAACACAAGGAATGAAGAGGTGGTGGCATCGTGCACTCCAAGATGGGGATCTCGTCGACCCTGTATATGCACCGCACCCGCAATCACATGTGCCCAATGTCGCCACGAGAAAAGGCAAGTGGTTGGATGCTATCTTGTGTTCCCCACTGTTCTGGGGTGTATGCTAGCCCACAGGGTACCAGGTGCGGACTATGGCCTCGGGAGGGGATCATGATGCAGTGATCATGGACACCACAAACCCGTTATACACATCAGCTGCAACAGCGCCTGTCCAAGGGTCTGTGCGCATGTGGTCACGAGGAAAATTTCAGGCATTTCACAGGCACATGTCCAGGTGGGCAGAGCAGGTGGAAGCGCAAGAAGGAACAAGGAAAAGACAAGAACAAATATTCGCATAAATGAGCCAGTTTGTGGAGCGGCGGGCACCGCCACCGAAAGTAATGGATCCTAATGAACAAAGACTCAAAGAGGCCTGGGAAAGCTCACCCCAATCCCATAGGGCAGCCAAGGACTGGTGTGAATATCAAGCACTAAAGTTGCTCAGGATGGCAAACAGAGGACTACGACAGTTCCGGAAGGCAGCAACATACATACGGGATGCGAGTTCTTTACCGAATCAAAACTGTGGTTACTTACGCCGTTTCGCATGGCACAACGGCAGCCAGAGGAGCAGTCTGCACAAAAACTCCTGCCCAAATTTGCCGGAAATCCGCCATGCGACCCCGAACAATGTAAGGAGATACTACACAAGGTAGTGACCCAAAAAACGGGCTTCCAAACAGCTCCACCATCATGGGAAGCCTTCCAGAAGGTAGTCAAGCAGCCCCAGAAAAAAGCAGCAGGACCAGATCAAGTGGCGCCACACCTTGTGTCATGGCTTCCCCTGGACCTGCAGTGGGAAGTGTACCAGGCGGTGCTAGAGGTATGGGTCACGGGAGAAATACCGCAACACTGGTTGGAGGGAAGGATAACACTGTTATATAAAAGGGGGGACCCTTCCCAGGCGGCAAACTATAGACCCATAGCGGTGTCAGGGGCCATGTATTTGATACTGGCACAATTACTGTTGGGTGCTCTGAAGGACCCAATAGAACAATCACTATCGGCACGCCAAGCGGGGGGGAAAAAGGGGAAAACGCCGGCACAACATGCACTGGCAATGTTGACCAGGCTGCATGCGAAGGACAATGAGGAGGCTTATGTTTGCCTAATTGATATAGCCAAAGCCTACCCGAGCATGCCGCACCCGGCCATAACGTACGCCTTGCAGGCAACTGGGACACCACAACACCTCATAAAAATGATAAGGGGCATCTACCACAGGAGCACGTAGCAGTATGGGTCATTTGTGTACTCATTAGAGCGAGGAGTGAAAGAAGGCTGCTCACTCTCACCGTCACTGTTTGTGCTAGTGTACGAGGCCTTTCATGACACGTTGGTGGCGGAATTTCCAGAATTGGAAGTATACGTATATACGGATGATATTGCCATCGTGGCGAACAATCTCACCCAGTTGAAGGCGGCCATGAATAGGATCTCAGAACTGTCGCAAATCTTAGGGTTCCAAGTTAACCCAGGGAAGACAGAACTGTACCACTGGGCGACAAAACCACACAATGCAAGAGTGATATGGAATGGACAACACATAAAGGCAAGATCGCCCGTGTTCAGCTATCTAGGTCATATGATTGCACATCGTGCGCATGTGTCGCTAGCGCGCTCCTAGATGCTGGCGGAAGTAAAGAGTGATCTAAACAGGTATTAGCAGCTGCCGTTGAACGCCTTTGAAAGGGTACAACTGGTGAACTCCGTCCTGATTCCCAGGTGGCTGTACCATGCCATGTTTGTACCCCATGATCGCATGTTCCACAAGATAGATCAAAGGGTACGCATTTTTGTGACGGCGGCAAAAGGCGTGGAACCCAAGTACAATGCAAGCCACGTCGCCGCATCCCAAAAGCATGGGGGGCTGGGGCTGCACCAAATCTCCTGGGCCTACAGAGCACGGTATATCACCATCATGCAACGCACCCTGCGAGACGGAGACCATCCCATTACCAAAGCAGCCAGCCGACCTGTGCACCACACCATGGCACCACTCAGAGACTATGTCCACATGGTGGAGCAAATGGGAGGAACAGTACCAATTCAAATGGATGATAGGCAACGCCCGCAAGGGGGACCGGATCTGTTCGATGAAGAGGATTCAGAGGATGGCGATATGCTTAGGGCCCAAGAGAGGGTGGTAGGCCTAATGGAATATAGGGCGCAGTACCACGGCACTGCACACCCGCCTGACGTGGACGACACGGGCACACTCCCAGCAGGTTTTAGACAAGTCACAATAGGCGGCATGGTGTGTTACACCAATGGAAAGGACAAAACCGATACCACATGGTACAGTGATGGCAGTAAGCAGAACAATAGGGTGGGAGTAGGAATCAAATGTGGCCCATTGGAGATAATTGCCAGAGTGACGGGTCCGCAGACATCACATTGGGCCGAACTGCAAGGGGCGGCTATTGTGAGTTGTTTGGCAGATTAGGAAGATGAGTTGGTCATAGACAACAAAGCATTGGTGGATTATGGGGCAGTAACACCACATAGGGAATGCTCGGATGTAGACCCGCGGCAAATAATACAAACACACCAAGGGGCCAAGCAGCTGCAATGGAGATGGATCCCAAGCCATAGGGTGATCAAACGATACCACACGGACCAGGAAAAGAAAGACATCAAGCACAATGATGTCGTGGACAGACTGGCAAAGTCGGCGGCAAAACTTCCTTTGCCGGAGGCGCCACTAGGGACAGTGGATAGCAACGCCATATGTAATGGAGTCACACCTACACCGGCCAAGAAGTGGATCATAGAATACCGGAACGAGGTGAAATGGGGAGGGACCCATTGGATGAGCTGGCTTCCGCTACGAGGATCACGAAGAATGACATGGATCACATGGCTATGGGGCAACGTGCGCTGGCAAGGGACAGGGGCACCATGGGAGCGGGGCAAGGAAAAATGCCCCTTGTGCCGGTGCATTCATGGAACCACAGTGCATAATCGACTCATCCAGTGCCCGGTGTGGGAACCGGAGTTTAAAAAGTTGTGGACGACTAGCTGGGGAGATTAGGCCGCCCAAATGGAGGATTGGTACAATAACGGGACTCCAGAGGACAAGCACCGCATCAGTAAATTGCAGATCCCGGAAAGCCTGATTGAGGCACTGCAGCCTGGTCAGAAGCGTGAACTCCGGCGCAAAGTGGCGGAGCACCAACACCTGGCAATGATAGGAATGACACAACTCCGGGGCACACTCCCCATGATGCCGTAGGACCCGGCGTGGGTGGAAGGAAACACAGGATCGGCATGGTATGGGGCGCTTCGGGCACGAAAGGTGAGCCCAAATGTCACAGAAAAGAACCTTAGAGAACAAGTGCACTATCGACCGAAAAAACGCACAACCCGGGTAGTAAAAGCAGACCCACATTGTAAGGACGCCACAGCCCCATTGCGTCAAGTGTACAACAAAGTAAGTGTGTATGCGGTAGGAGACGTAACAAGAAAAAGGAAAAGACAGCTGCTGGACATACCGGGGTCCTCCATAATGCAGACCACAGGAGTGTCAATCTGCGCGAACAAATATGTCAAATACTACAGCCGCGGTGGTCCATACTGTATGGACCAGGAAACCACATGCCAATAGGAGGATATAAGATCACCAAGGCCACCATAGAAGGGGTAGAGGCGGATGCCAAAACAGTCTTAGCTATGCGTTACGCGGTAGGGGTCGGCATGCACAACATGGCCAGGTGGTTGCAGTACACCCTAACGTGGAGAGCTTACTACCAGCAGCAGAAAAAGAAAATGTACCATCAAGATTCCAAAGGGATAGTGCAACAAGTGTTTCGAAAATGGTATAGACAAGGGCAGGTGCACATGCGACACTACAATACCCAAAATGTAATGTCACCGCAACCGGCATGGGATGCATGGGAGGAGCGGGCAAGGCAACTCTGGAGTCAGTCTACCAAAAAGATAATGGAATGCACTTACCGGAGGGTGAAGGATGAGGTCCGACAGTTCATTCGAAAGCCGTTAGGAGGACACGAGTGGGCTATGTCCGGTGTGGGGGTACATGACCACCCAACCACCCTTCTTCGGGCTGCTCGCTGACCTTGGCCTTTTTGATGCCAAGAGCAGGGTTCCCCGTTGTAGGCGTGGTCAATTTGCGCAAGGGTAGTGACAAGAGCCCTCTTCTTCTGCCTTTTCTCGCCTTTCTTTAATGCGGATGCAAAATCCTCCGCATGTAGCCATACCGCATGCAGAGGCAATCAACGCCAGCCGCAAAGGGCGCCCTCCATCAACATAAGGCCGTTAGGCGTGGCACTGCGTAGTGCATATGCAAGGGGTAGACCAAGCAGGTAGTGAACAGAGACAGCTCCCCAGGTAAAGCTGGAACACATGCCAAATATGGAGCACTCGTTTGTACTATATGCCCTACTTCTTGAACCAAGCGGTTGCCTGAGAGCTCACATTACACTCTTTGAACTTGTTGAGCCCGAGGAAAAAAAAAGATGTGAGGCATCATGGCGGAAGGCGCGTGAGCAAAATCCCATCGCAAGGGGGGTTTGATACCCCCACAGTCCATGTCCAAAACTGGACCAGGGCATGGCTGCTTCAATTCTACGCCTCACAACCGAGTGTACGTGATCCACAAACACGTGAAGTGCCAAGGGTGAAGGACTTTGCACAAAGAGTGCTGTGGCACAAACTAACGGTCCATGAAAGGGTCTACAAGAGATCGGGCACGGACAAGTGCCCGATATGTTCGCAGAAGGAGTCGGTCAAGCACGCTATGGTCGAATGCTCCATGTTCAAAGCGGCGGCGGCGGTGATACAGCACGATTATGGTCCAGTGGCAACAGGAGTGGTTGCTGAGTACAGACCAAGGCTGGGCAATGTGGTCGGCAAGAAGTGCCCACTGGCGGTATCGATGCGAAGTCAAGGCAGGAGCGTCACCAGTGTTCACATCATATTTGATAAACTGGCTCCGGGAGCTGTGTGAATTGATTGGGTTTTACTCAGGAGAACGCAGAGAGCAGTGGCGAGGTTTCAAGCAGTCGCTGGAGCAACTCCGACATACGGGAGTGCAGCCACGACAAGGGGAAGTACGTGTAAACGGGGGGTTAACTGCGTTGTTGCAACCACACTCGGAGTGTTTCACGCAAGAACGGAGCGCCGGCACATGCAACTGGCAAGGGGAATCGGAATCACGCCCCAAGCGCCCGAGGCAGGCAGGCCCGGGAGTGCTTCAAGGAGTACAAGACCTGATTGCAGAGCTGGTTGCGGAAGGGTACAGGATTGTGTACACAGACGGGTCATCAAAAAGATTGAGCCACAAAGACATGCGCAGGGCAGGTGGCTTTGGCGTTTTCGCAACGGACGATGAGCAAGGGCCAGAAGTGCGTTTCTGTGGCTATGTACCCACGCGCCACAGGCAAACAAACAACGGAGCGGAACTCTGGGCAGCATTGGAAGCCCTACAGGGCTTCTGGGTGCCGAAATTGGCAATCCTCACCAACTCACAGTACCTGCAACTGGGAGCGACCGGCAAGGCACAGCACTGGAAGTCAAAAGGCTGGACAACGACATCACGCAAATTGCAGGTCCACGTGCCAGTCTGGGAAATGTTGCTCCAAGAAATGGCAAAGCTAGGAAGAGAAGTCAGGTGGGAGCATGTCCTAGCACATGTCAACATGCAGGGGAATGAGGTGGCGAACGGATTGGCGATGGAAGGTATGTGTTCGAGCCCGCTGTGGTCCCAACAAGTCACACAACAATCATCATCCGGGTCAGAATCTACGGTGGGATTGAGAGGAGGGTCAGGGTCCGAGTCAGAGGACACCAAAGCACTCTGGTCGTCCCTGGGCATGGTACCCATGGATAGTGATGAACTGACATGGGAAGCCTCCGGGGAGCCGGCACCACGCGGAACAGAATCATGCAACTCGTGCAGCTCGGGCAGTGAGGAAATGGAGGCAGGGTACATGCGCGTGGGAGGATGGGTGGAAGAAATGTCTGCAGCGGAAACACTGTCTTTGAGCACGGATGTGAGTGACACAAGGCGACAGCGCAAGAGGCGAAAGTTCAGGAAAAACAGAAACCTTGGACAAGGTCGTTAGCACATGAGCCCGTGACCCCCGCATCCTGACTGCGGAATTTCCATGGGTTTCAAACCCGCAAATGTGAGAGCGCCCGCAACCTGCTTCCTGACGTAGGGGAATTTTGACACGAGCACCGCGTTCTGTCGCGAAGTACAGCAGCACAAAGGCTTGGCAACGGCAAAGGCAGAGCACAAGCACAAACCCCGCGTCCTGTCGCGGAACAGCTCCATGGCGTGATGCCGCCGGGACGGCCATGGAAGAAGCAGGGGCCACACCAGCAACGACATGGCCCCTACACACAAATTCAACCAGCTCCAAAGAAGGTCAAGCACCAGCAAGAACGCCACTGTTTCAAGGTGCAAGCACTGAGCCAGCTAGACGCCATAGCGGAAGACGGGTTGAGAGCGGTCAATGCCAAGCTTACCACTATGGCTTGGGCCCGCAATCAGCAGATCTGGCTCCCACTGGACCAACCACACAGCACCAGGATGCAATGTGGAATTGTGGACAATCATGCAGAGCCATTGCTGAAGAGCAACCAAGAACTCTTTTTGGTGATGGTCCAAATGAACTGGACCTTGAAGACATAGGCTCTGACAAACATGCAGGTTCAATGGCGACCCAAGAGTGCAGGCAAGTGGCATCCGTTCTAGTGGGAGGCGATCCTCCGCTGTCCGACGGCAGAGGGACACAGAGCGGTGCCTTCCTCTGTGAGCAGAAATGGAGACTTCCTGCATGTGTGGCTGACGGGCCGAGCTAACCTCTTAAGGCTGTTCCAAAGAACGCTCTTAAGGCAAACAGACCCGGTATCCGGAGACGCCGTGCGGTTCCTGTACACGCTGCTGAGCACACCGCCGTGTGAACGGCGATATGCCTGACAGGGGACAGCAAGCAGGGGGGTGTACGCAACATCAGAGGCACAAGAAAAACCCTTGGGGAGGGTGAGGAGAGGGAGCAAAAGAGGGGTGAGGAGGGGGAGAGAGAGCGAGACAAAGAGGGAGATAGAGAGAGAGAGGGAGGGAAACACGGATAGAGAGCGGAACAGGTCAGCGCTACAGAGCAGAACACATCTCTTTGGAGTACGGTGGGTACATCACACCTCTTCTGTTTCGTGGAGGAGGGTTCGAACCCCGGGGGGGATAGAGACCCACCGAACATCCCGAAACCCCCTTTGTGCGAGAGAGAGAGAGAGAGCAGGACACACACAGAGAGAGGGAGGGATAATGCCAGAGAGAGAGAGCGAGCGAGAGAGAGAGAGAGAGACCCGCAGAGCGAGCGTTAGAGACTAACCGGCACTGTGGGAGGGTGGTGGATGCGAGCTAATCCAGTTGTATAGGCAGCCAACGCACAATCATAAACCACCTGGAGTGGTACAGAACTGAGCAGCGCTGCGGTGCAACGAGGCGAAACATTGAACTGAGTGGTGATGACCATGTGCCTGTGACGCGGGGGCGTATGCGAGCCCAGTATCCGTTGCCTCATGGCCCCCCACGGCAGATCTTGTATGGTCAGCTCATGTTCACAGGCCCCAAAGAGGCCATGCGCGAACAACATCGCTACACAGGGGTCTGCCCCATGATTTCCCCCATCTATTTCATGATATAGCCCAGCTCCCTGGGGTTCGCGCTCCTAGGCGCCCCATGATCATTGCAGCACTCCGGCACATGGCTCTGGCCCTTCTGGGGTTGCGTGGATCAGCCAGGGCGCTCGCCCTTTTACGGGATGTTGTGAACACCATTTTGCAGTCTGGCCTTTTGTGTGAATCTGACGGCTACTATGACTATCTGCGTCAGGGTCATGAACCTGGCCACCAGGCCCATGTCACCGAGGACATTGCCAGCAAGGGGCTAGGGGAGGCAGGCGCAGTGCACATTGCACGCCGCATATGGCACCGTCTTGTCCCTAAAAATCTGTGCAAGCGCTACACTAGGTGCACACAGGTAGCACAACAGCCCCGATTTGCCCCTCAATATTGTAGGCCGCATGCTTGAGTCAGGCAGAGTAGATACCATAGGCATGAGACACACCAAGGCCCCAAGTTTCATCTTCTGTTTTCTTGCGTTATAAAAATGCTGACAAGTGTAGGTTGCTGTTGAATGCGGTGCGCATACTGCTAGCGCTCATAGGGCACCTAAGGCGGTGCACCTGGCACACACCATTAAAGGCTCCAAATCTGGCAGATGGCTCTGCAAGATCGACCTGCAAAACTGCTACTGGAGCATCAAACTGCCACGTTCCTGGCACAAGGTTTCTGTAGTTCAGGCAGGGCGACATCGCTACAAGTATACCCGGCTTCCATTTGGCTGGCGTTATTCTCCCTCCATCTGCCCAACCCTTGTCAAGCGTTTGGTTGCCTCAGCCCCAGTGGGCAATAAAGTGTATTTGGACGATGTCCAGCTTGATGCAAAGAGCAGGCGCTCACTCAACAGGGGCACAAAGGCGGTTGTTCACAAGCTTCGACAAGCGGGTTTCATACTCAGCGTTAAAAGTGAAACCCGTCCCACGAAGCGCATCGGCTTTGTGGGTAAATGGTTTCACACACTTCGTAAATACATACAAAACCAACCGGCGCTTCTGGCTAGGGCTTTTCGCATGTGGATTCGGGTAGTGGGCACGGGAAAGATCGCTGCCTCTGACCTTATGCGCCTATTGGGCCGCATGCAATGGCTCATCCGCCCAGCCTCTCTCTCCTGTTTTCTGGCTGGTGCATACAGGTCGGCATATTCAGGAGAGGACAGATTCACCAGAGGTCTTATCCGTTCTACAACCACCGCCCTTGTTTTTTCCATGGTCCCCCAGTCATGCAAGTCCAAGCCGGCACAAGACGGCCGAGTATATTTTGGTGATGCAGCCCCCCCTTCCGCTCACTGCGCCAGGCACACCATCGGGGTAGTAGGCCCCAAAGGCTGCTACCGCTTGCGCCGCTGTCCTCCTTGGGTCCCCACGCTGGCTCAAGCTGAGCTCTGTGGGCTCTACACCGCCGCCAAAATCGCCGCCTATGAAGGTCATGGCATTGCTTGTATAGGGGTAGACAGTGACACAGCCAGATACCAGGCACTCCGTCAGAGGGCCATGACTCACTGCCGTGCACAAAACAGATTTCTCCACTGGCTTTTTTGGCTACGCCTCTGGAGTGGGTTGAAACTGGTTATTTTCATGGTGCATACCTCGCAGAATCCGGCTGACCCTCTATCACGTCAGTCTAGCTTTCCCTCCGTGGCAGCAGCCATCAAAGATGCACAGGCGCATCAAACACACTGGTGTGCCGCCGATCAGCCGTATGAACAAATACAGTCTCTGCAGCCGCTGCTGTGGTCCCTGCATGTCTACCCCCCTGTTTCCTCTGCTCTCCCTTCCCGCACACCTCTGGTGCTCGTCTCGAAGGCCGGCTGGCGCCCAGGTGGCCAACGGCATCCTCGTTTTCTTTTGCATCCTCATTCCCGGCCGGGCGCCAGTTCTCTGTTGTCTGCTTCGCCCACAATAGTACACATGGTTGCATTGTCTTGAGCGACCCCGCAATGCCCCCCCACGAACGCCCCCCCCCTACACGAGTTACACCTGGAAATGGGCAAGAGACATAGACGGCCCAATACTGAGAGCGCTAGTCTTTAGTCGTCCTGGCGGGGGTTCGATTCCCGGGAGCTGTCGCTCTTGGGGCCCCTGCACGTAGAGCTCTCTAGTGGGCATCGTTGGAACCACCCACCCCTTCAGCAGCCCGCGCCACTGCCGATACCGGCGCATCGGGTGGAGGTCTCGTCCGTTTTTGCCCCCCCCCCAAAAAAAAACAAATGGAACACGGAGGCACCACACACACACACTTGTAGCAGCGCGCGCCGCCACGTGTACTCGGACAGATTGACGGGAGGCATGGTATTCAAAGGGATCGATGCGGGGGGCCACCGATCCATCGGCGCCAGCGGGGCTCGAACCGGCGTCTTCAGGACGGGCGCTGAGTGCTCTGCCAGTCGGGCAGCGGCGCCCACGGTATGATCTGCCCCTCCTCCGGGGAGCAACCGCACACAGAGCATGTGCATACAGCCCAATTCTTTGTCAAGCGCGTCGTAGACGATTTTCCTTCTCATTGTGTAGCTGTGTGTCAACTTTCTCCTTCCCCCTTCAGTGCAAAGCAGACGTCCCTCAGACCTCGCTGCTTTTGCCTTGGCTGTTCGGTAGACCCTCTCGCCTGCTGTGTGTACACGCCGCCTATAGTTTGTGTACTCGCGGTGTGTGGCATTCCAAACTAGCTAACCGCCAGCCAGCCCTCTGTTTTTCCCTGTCCATTTCACGGGCTCCGCCCGTCACTGATGACATTTTACAGGTCCCATTCCAGGTGCAGCTGTCCTTATGAGGTACCAGGAGCAGTGGGAGAAAACGAAACCTTCCCTGGGCGCCTTCGCGCCGGCTCTGGGGCGCAACGTCCCTTTCGTGGGGAGACTGGTTGACCTATCTGTCAGTTTGTGCCGATGTTTGCCCACAGGCTAGCCGGGCCCGAAGATTCGGGCCGACTTTCATTTAACTCTAGACGGGCCAGGCGCTCACATACGTTCGCATGCTTTAGGGCGTGCATGTCCGGTGCAGTGCCTCAGGTGACAGGGAGAACGGGGTGTGAAGAGTTGTAGTTTTCGAGGAACGTTCTGCTGTAGCCGTGTTCTCCCCAGCTTGTGTATATTACAGGCTATTTCAATTGCCTTCTGTCTTTTGTGCCATGAGTCAGTCCCACCCGCCCGCCCAGGCTACGTATCTATGTTCCCAGACGCCGGGAGCTTGGACACCCTGCAGTGTACATAGCAGAATTGTGTGGATTGCGAGCAGTGTCGAATGAAATGAAATGAAATGAAATGCGCGTGCATGTCCGGTGCAGTGCCTCAGGTGACAGGGAGAACGGGGTGTGAAGAACGAGTCCGATCAGACAACACTGAAGTGTTGTCGACCCCTGAGGCCTTCTCATCGCAGTCCTCCCGGGCGCCGACACCCATATCATGGGGCAACCCCGTCACTCCTTTGACGCGCCGCATACCCAGGCCTGCTGTGCGGCGCCCCAGGCCGGAACAGGCATCGGGGAACCCACGCCGCCAGAAGGTGGCACGAGGGAACCCGGTACCGGGCTCAGCACCGCGTGTCAAGCGTCCAAGACCCCCACGTGCTGGTCTCCAGGCCCTCGACCAATGAAGCGCAGAAAGCACATGGAGGCGCACCCTACAGACACCCCCTAGAACCCCCGGCCCAAAGCTCGCTTGGCAGGCGTCCGCTGACGCCACCAAGAGCGCCCATGACCACGGGGGCAGTCCAATAACTCGTGGGGCTAGGGTTTCTCACCCTGGACACTGCAGCACGTATGCCCACCCAAGCGGTGCTGATACCCACGCCAAGCCTACCTCAATGCCCCGCTGCGGCAGGGGAAGGCAAAGCGGTGCCTCCAGGGATAGCAAGGCTAATACGGCAAATGCAACTGTCGCCTAAGGCTCCAGCGCTGGGCTTGGCACAAGAGCACACGACGCGTGTGACACCAGCAAGGGGACCAGTGCCCAGAGCGCGCCCCACCAAATCGCCCCACCCAAAATCTGTCTCACAACCAACACCAAACGTAGTATGCCTGTAGACAAATATGTCCAAACAGCCGGGTGAGCAATTGCGGGATGCCACACCACGCAGCGACTCACGAATGTCCAGCTGGTCCCCCCGGCAGTCACATCCAGCTGGAAAAGTGCATTTTTGGCTTCCTAGGTGGACCCCATGTGGTCACAAGTCGCAACCTCTAGGGGTGCCGCAGATGACGCTTTGCAGCCGATGTGTTCAAATGACCTACTATCATATGAAGCCGGCCGTTCGATGAGCCCTGACCATCACTGTGACCCTGATGACAACTGGGAAGTGCCCATCAATGGAGGGTTTCCTTGACACCGTGGTGTGCAGCATGCAGCCTAACCTGCCACTGTCGCCCACAAGCAGAGAGCATGGCTGGGCAACCACAGAGCAACTATGACCACGGTTAGCGGTGGAGCCTCTAGCTCCGTCGGCGCCTAAAGCTCTTTACCAAATGGACACCGGGATAAAGACTAGCATTTAAGCCCAAGGCCTATGCTACATGAACAAATGCACTATCTCTCTCTCTCTCTCTCTCTCTCTCTCTCTCTCGCTTCAGCTGCACATACAATAGCAACAACAACAGTGAGATGATTGCTCGTCTAGATCGGTAGACGGCAACCCAAATCCTTGAAATATTTGTAATACACCCACTAACACAGATATGGATACTTGGCAAGGCAAAGAAATGCCGCACTAGCTATTTTTGCAATTTACTGATGGTTTGCATGATGCCCTCCCATTTTGCTGCACCCAATCCACCACCTCGTGTCTCTCTTGATTATGGTGGCGGACAGCGAAAATTGTGGCAGGCCTACAAACAAAGGCTTAACTTCTCTGGGGCTCAAGGGGTTTGCAGGGCTCAAGTAATGGGCCGCAAAATCATATAAGAATGGCATTTGAATGTGTCTGTGGCCCAAAATCAACAACATGCCAACAAACAGCTTCAGAACAATGTTTTTACAACTGTTTGGGTCTGAGGTGAGAATGCCAACATCACCTTTAGGTGCACCCGTTCATAAAATAGCAACAGTGAGGGTCAGTGGAGCAATGTCAGTGTGCGGTGCGCGGCATCCTCAAGATAGGGCAAAACCAAGCCCAATGGCGGTAGTATCACCTTTGGGCTTGGTTTTGGCTGCACGGAGCAACAAAGAGTAAGGCCGCAAAAACAAGGGCATGGAGGGGGTACAAATGCCATGTGGTCCTCCAACACTCCCCTCCCAACTGAGAATTAACGCGCCGCGGAGCGGCCCAGGTGATTCATGGCAAGCGCCGTCCTACAAAAATTGCCCAGTAAAAGTTGTTCAAAATTCCTAAAAGATTCACACAACACCGATCGCCGAAAAGTGAAACATTTAAATTTCTGAACAAAAGTTCTTTTGAACGCCATTACCTGCGTGGTGGTTGGAAGTGGTGGGAGTGGCATTTGTGTTGTTGAACTCTCATATTTCAGCTTATGCAAGGTGCCTTTGCGGTCTAGTGCGGTCTACTTGGGGGACTTCCGTAGGCTAGGATAAATTTGGGGCTAGAGATAGGAAAAGGTAGCGTGCCGGGCATGCGCCGGGCGTGCTGCAAACAAACATTCCCCCTCAAACTCGGGCAAGAGCTCCCCTTAGGGGGAGTATGAGTGCGCCGGGCACGCGCCGGGCATCTTTTTTTGACCACTCCCCACCCGTGCCTGTTTTTGCCCCCCTCACCAAACAATGTGGAGAATCTTCTCGCCGTGTCTAAGAATGTGGCCCATCTTCCAACTGGCATGACATGTAGGGTTACATTGGGGGATTCGGGGTCTTTGTTGATAATGAGCTTAGCTTGTCGCTCTACAACCCCCCCCCCCCCTTGCTGGGTCAAACCAATCAGACAGCAGAGCTACCTGTTGTACAAATGGCGCTCACAACGTTTCGCCACCAAAACATTGCCATTATTAGTGACAGTGTCTGGGTCCTCAAAGGGGCCACCTGTTGGGCCCTCAAGTGGAAGGCGCGGGGATGGGTGTCCCACACAGGTCCCGTTTCCTATTCCCAGCCTTGGGATTCACTCCTACACTCCATAGATACACACTAAGGCATCCTGGAATGGTACCATGTGCCCTCACATCAAGATATTCCAGGTAATGAAAAAGCCAACGACCTGGCTGAGGCCGGACGCCTTCATAACCCCCTAAATTTTGAGTAACCCTTCTCATCCCTTGGACACTGGAAGACGTTGTGAGTCAACTAGGGGACGCCTAGGACTAGCCAGACCTAGCAAGATGGCTCGATTTTGATTCTCTGTCCACCTCCGTGCACTCCAATTAATCGAGGGGGCGCCTCAAGCGCAGTGCGCGCGCAGTGCAACACTCATCCATGTTTAGACTAGACTCCGACCCAGACTGGACACACCCGCTCCAGGGTTGGGGACGGAAGCCATGCCCACTCCACAGTGTATTGCCTCCCCCACCTCGTCGGTAGATTCCGGCATGCCTTGTCTTGATTTTTTGCAAACCTCATCACCGGGCTCCCCTTGGTCCTGCTCCAGTGATATGAGTGATAGGTCACGCCGGGGGCGTTGTCAGATTAAGCGGCGACGGGTTACCCCGCTGCGCGGGGGAGCGATGACACGGCGATGATATGTCTAGCACAATCCACTACAGCCAACAACACTGTGATTTCGCTAAGAGGCTAGGCTGAGATCCGGACAGGTGGTAGGTAAGCAATTTGCGCACAATACACGCAAGAGGCATGGGCGATCTAGTAGTATGGGCCGTGGACCAGCAATCGTCATCGTCGCGGGTTCGAACCCCGGTTCCCCCGCTCGTCCATAGGCCGGTTGGCAACGCCCCAGCCACCGCCCCCTTTAGCATCCAGCACAACCATCGGTACCGCCGGTGGATGACTGGTGTGTCTCGTCATCATATTCTTCTTTTTGTCTGTAATGTCTCAAAAACACATAGCACCACACCTGCAGCAGCGCGCTCCGCCACCGGCACCGCAAGCTGATGGTTGGCGCATCTCCTCTTCATATTCTTCCTTGGCTTGCGGGTTCGAACCGCCTACTCCAAGTCGCCTAGCGGTAGCTTTACCGCTACACTGCGGCGACCAAGAATGACGAAAGTGGCACCAGGGCCCAGGGTTCTAGTTCACCACAGCCGTCACTGAGTGACCTGTTCTCGCCACAGGTGTTTAGGTACAAGCGGCGTCATGTCCAGACGGACGCCCAATAAACACAGGTGTGTTTCAGACGTGTACATACAAGATGTGATTGTACTGCATGTGAGTGGCGCCACCGGATAAGCACTACAGTGGAACTAAGTGCCGAAAGTGCCTATGGCGGGGGCATTCAGTCAATCTGATACTGACCTCAACCCGTTGTGGTCCACCCCGTTTATGACGATGGCAAGGGTGGTGGTTGGAAGTGGTGGGAGTGACATTTTGTGTTGTTGAACTCTCATATTTCGGCTTATGCAAGGTGCCTTGCAGGGAAGGTTTGCAGTCTAGTGCAGTCTACGTGGGGGACTTCCCCGGGTGAGGATAAATTTGGGGCTAGAGATAGGATACTTAATACAAAGGTAGCGCGCCGGGCACCCGCCGGGCAAACATTCCCCCTTAGCGAGCTATCCTCCAGCGGACACAAGTCTCACATCCAAATTGCCAAAGCCATTGGAAAGAAGCCACGGAAACCAACACAGAAGGCATCAAAGGCATCACCACAACAGTAGAAGTTGTCAGACACCCCTTAGGTTGAGACGGAGAGAATGGACGACTACTCCACCGATGATGGTGCCATATGATGCCTCCTCAAGGTTCACTGGCGCATGTTATTACTTCCCGTTGGAAACCCTAAGAAGGCAAGGTTATGTAGCCATTTTAGTTTTACGCTGAGTTTCAAATTTGTCACCCCCCCTATGGACCATGGGAACACGTCCCTCCCCCTCATGTTTGGAATACTATTGATGCAAGCCAACAGATCGAGCTCTTCTCCGTAATGGGCAGTTGTGGGCGTCCAAACGCGCGAACCATAGGGTGGAATCACCTCCCCCCAAGCGCCGGTGCCGCACTAGGCCGAGCATACAGGGCACACGACCGCCTTCTGACAATGCTTTAGGCAGGTAGCGTCAGAAATTTGTGGCTGTGACCCTACACGACCTGTGGCAGCAGCACAATAAGTGATTCTATGACCACTGAGGGTTTGTGACGACGCCTACAGGATACCCTCTGTGCTGTTCCCCCTCTCTTGGCGCTGCAGTACCCGGCACTTACGGCTTAGGGCACCCCTCTACACCATCAACCCGGTTAATATTCCATGCAATTGCTCACATCATAGGTTGCATAATGGTCTGGCAGTCGCCTACCGCACTAGAGAGCTCTTTGGTATACACATATGGGTCTTTGCCACATGCCTCGCATTGCGGTGATCCACTGTATCATATGCTGGAGTCCCCCATGCTTCCAAGAATTGTCTTGAGTACTCTATGACTTCTCCCGTGATGCCTACGATCATTGACGTCTGCTCCGTAATCTCCTGAACAGATGAGTGATACACGTCCGCAGTGTAAGAAACCATGCCATCCCCACACTGTGACACCACATAGTTGCATGCTGCTTTGTCCTAAGTCACATCCAGTCGAACCGATGCCTGTGGGGCGTGACAGAGCGTCTGCATTGCACATGTGCAAATGCGATTCACTGGCCTTTGTTCCAGGCATTAGTAGGGTTGACGGACAATGGAGCATGGTCTTGGCCATCTTAGCTTGACCTCCGGGAGAGGTCCCTCCTGCATTGTGTGAAAGCCCAGATGGGAGAGTTGCAGCGCGAGCAGCGGTGTGTTCTGTGTGTCTATTTTTTTTCGAACAAACACCTGGCTTTGTTTGTCCTCTGCGCGGGGTCTTCAGGGTCCAGTTGATTTGGACCATCACCGAGTAGAGTTCTTGATTGTTCATCAGCAGTGGTTCCCCATGATTGTCCACAATTTCACAGTGCATCCTTGTGCTATGAGGTTGGTTCAGTCGAAGCCAGATTTGCTGATTACGGGCCCAGGCCATAGTGTTTAGCTCCGCATTGATAGCTCTCAACCCTTCTTCCGCTATGGCGTACAGCTGGTTCAGTGCTTGTACCTTGAGACGTTGGCGTGCTTGTTGGGGCTTGATTTTCTTGGAGGCCTTCTGTGTATGGACCATGTCGATACTGCTATGCAAGTCGTTGTCCTGTTGTCCTGTAATGCAAATTATTGTATTGAGTGTATTGACCCACGCACTTGTGGGGACAAAACTGTTTAATGGCACAGGATATGGCGGAGGAGGTTTGTGCTTGTGTTGCCGGCATGGGAAACACGTGTTGAGTGGAATTCTCAGCTTTGGTCTCATGTTGTGTGCTCTAATGGGAAGGGGTTGGGGTTTGATTCTGGTCTGCTTGGGGGGCTTCTCTAGGGTAGGGTAAAGATGGGGCTAAAGTTGGGATGCTTGGTACAAAAGTAGCGCGCCCGGCGCGTGTGGGGCAAATGGTTGTTAGCAAGCGGAGCGAGCTAATGAGGGTTTTGCTCAAGTACACGGGGTCCATACATGCATGTCTTAGTGTTCTTAGGACTGACAAGTTTGTTTGCATAGCTTTGAATGCATGCCCTGTCTTCTTTCATGAAGCAAAACACTGCCCCATTGGTTAAGTTGAGTGGTGTATCAATTTTTTGGTATACACGGAAAGAGATCATTACTACTCTACTTAAGAAGCAACTCAAATAGTAATCTGTGGATGTCTTCATAGTGAACAGCAAAGTCAAGCCAAGCAATGTGCTCGTGGGGATTCCACAGCGGCACATTTCTGGCAGTGGGTGTCATCATGAAGCACACCATGCATCGATTTGTTCAATGTTGTTTGGGTGGTCACATTTCGGAATTGATCAAAGGACATTGGTTGTTCACTGAGGTTACTCTCAATTATGTGGACCGCCCCAGCAGGCCTCATCTGAGCACTGTTGGTGCTAGGTGTTGCACATCTTCGTGATTGGACAGTTTATGGAGGCATAAGGGCCATTGATACGCCAGATTTTCATGTAGGCGAATCAAGTGTTCTGAAGACATGGCAGGATCCTGGCTCTATGACGATTGATTGATTATGTATTACATGCAGGGACAAATGTGCTGTTCGTTGTAGATACCTTTGCTTTGATGCACCCACCACCTACATTTTCTCTCTTGCCCCCCGTTTTTTATTGACGTTGCTTTTCTCTTTAGGAAAATGGGTTTTGCCAGTTGCCTAGTGCGTGTTTGGCATGTCAGGGAACCAGGAGTGCCACTCTGGTGCATGAAGGCAGAGGGACTTGACCTTGTCGTTCCATTTCTTAAAGAATATTGAGGACACAGCCATTCTGAGTTCTTCACCAGGATCGACAGGGCCTTGTATGAGAATTCTGGCAGTGGAATTTTCTTTTGGAGGACCAAAACTGGTTCACACAATGTTGAATCAAATATGGGTGAAGTAGTGCTTCATCCAGTCCCATTATTGTACTAATGTCAAATGTAGCATTTTCACTTTTGCTGATTTCTGCGGTGGATGGCATTCAGGGCCACTCAGGGTTTGAGGTGCTGTCATTGAATCCATTCTCTTGCGGGCGGGGGGGGGGGGGGGGGGGTCTGGCTGTGATGTGCAATTGCCTTGGGGTTTGTGACCCAAGGGCCAGGGTCCAAGGTGTGAACAAGGCAGAGGTTTTGCTGCATGGATAAACTTCAGATCTAAAAGTTACAACTTCTGCCGGCATGACGTTAGATTCCCAAGCTTGTTGCATCTTCTAATGTCCTGCCAGTCAAGGGTAGCAGGGGTGTCAAGATGTTTTGGGTGTGAAGCGAGGAGGTATCAACATAGCGCCCCACTATGCTTAATTCCCCCCCTGAGCTATTTGTTCTCTGCATTGGAAGTGGGCTGAAGATAGTCACTGGGCTACCGTCCCCCAGGAGGTAGTAGGGGACCATTATACAGCGGATGAGGCTGGACAAGGAGGCGGTGGGGGGGGGGGGGGGGGGGCTACAGCTCAGGCAAAGAGAGTGTGGGGAGGGGGATGGTGGGACTGGTGAGGTTAGCTGGGAAATTTCACGTCCCACACTCGTTTGTCTGTACTGCTGTTGCCAGCTGCACACCACCACCTGTGTGGACTCAGCCTTTCTTTGATGGAACCCCAGGGCCCGCCCATCCTTGAGCAACACCAGTGCCGCTCTTTCTGGCGCGGCTACAGGTTTGTCTCTGATGCAGAGGAGCTGGCATACCAAGAGCGATACCGCATCCCTGATGCACGTATGGTCCAGATGTGGGCGTTGCTCACACTGCTTACTGACCTAGCGCTCCTTGGCATTTTTGCCGGTACACATGCATCTGCGGGACGACCGTATGAAGTGTATTTGATGTACATCCCAAGCATCAGCCTGTGCCTGGTCACCCTTGGTGTGGTTTCCCGGCTGCCTGTGAAGTACTTGCATCCATTCCTGAGTGCTGTCGCAGTGTTAGTGACTTTGGGGCGGGGACTCATTGTGAATGCTTCTATTTCTGCTGCTGTGCCCATGGCTAAGCGCTCGTTGGCAACGGTGTACAGCGAAATCTCTGACAACCCTGTGGCTCTGCAGGAGCTGCAAGAGTGCATTAGGGTGAGCAATGTCGAGCCGGTCACTGCCGGGTTGTGTTTCTGCGGCATTACGATGGCAATGCTCCTCCTGATTGGCGTGCACCGCTCCACCATCGTGGCTGCTGCCTGCATTCCGCTGGCCTATGGCTGGGTTGCATTTGGACCCCACGTTCTGTTCGTTGACGCCATGTTCCGGGTGGGAATGCTGATAGTTGCCTGCTTGCTCCTCCTGGTGGCAATGCGATTCGTTATACTGATGCGCCGGCGGCAGTTTCGCCTTGAGCGGTCGTTCCAGGCCGCATTGCAGGTGGCTCTGGAAGCCTCCCGGAAGGCGGACAGCATCTTGAACCACACTCTGAAGAACACGATGGCGGATGCCGCGGCTGACATAGAAATGTTTCTCACCAACACTGATTTGCCGGAGCCTTCAGTCCGCCACTTGCGTCTGTCGGTGGCCACGCTGCGGCGCGGGATGCGCGCGTGTCGGCACCGACAGGCGTACATCAACCTCGAAAGCGGGGGCTACCAGCCCTCGCTGCAACCTGTCCAGCTGAGCACGTTGGTGGATGAGGTCACCGCCGGCAGAGACATCCAAGTCAGCGTGGAGGACAAGCGTGTGCTGCTCGATGAGAAGTTGTACAGCCTGGTCCTTGACAACACCATCAACAACGCCTTCAAGCATGGCCGCCCGCAGGACCCCCGAGTGCAGTTGACGGTCAGCACGGCCCCTGTGGACAGTGGGACCAGCCTGGCAGATGCCAAATGCGTGCGGGTCACGTTCCGACTGTCCAACCAGGCGAACCCGTTGCGACCTCGGATTACCGACGACTACGTTGCCAAGGTGCTGCGCGGGGAATCCAAAGCGACTGTTGGGCCCCTGTCCGATCAGATCGGGCTGCAGCATTCCCTGTCGGCGTGCCAGGCCCTCAAGATGACGGCCTCGCTGACCCAACACGGCCCGACAGTGGTCTTCACGGCGGTGGCTGTTGTTGAGCTTGCCACACCAATGCCTTCGCCGGATAGGCAACAGTGCCGCACCGTATGGGTTCAGGAGGCGGCGGCATTCCCCCCGGACCTGAAGATCTGCTGCATCGACGATTCGGATGCGGCCCGGCGGCTGCTGGACTTGAACCTCCGGGCCCGGGCCAAAACCGGCAATGTTCATGTGTTTGGGAAGGAGAGGCTCGAGGTGTCGCAGTTCATGGAGGCCGTGCTGGATGGCGGAGACATCGCCATCCTGGACCAGCACCTGGAATTTGAAGGCGAGGGGCTCGTTTATGGCACCGACCTTGTGCGAGAGCTGCGCCGGAAGCGGTTTCAGGGGCTGCTGTGCGCCCGGTCCGCCAATGTGGCTCCTGAGGACCGGGCGAAATACATCGAGGCCGGGGTGCACTGCATTTTTGGCAAGGACCTTGGGATGCGGGAGATGATCGCGGAGATGCAGATTGCGTACGTCCGAACGATCATGCGACCTCTTCAGCCTGGGTGCCCCCAGGCCTCCAGCTCCAACCTCTCGGTTCCAGTGGGGCACCTCTCGTGCTTGGCCTCCTTCGATTCCTTCTCGAGTGTCTGTGACTTGGATTCTGGGGGACCTCGCCACCTTGAGCTTGGGCCCTCTACAGATGGGGAGGGCGCCATCCTGCAACCTCCCCTGCAGCTTCCTTTGCCGTCCCACATGCTCGTCCCCGCATTTGAACGAGGTGATGCTTAGCATCTGCTCAGCAGCACTCCCTCGTCGGTATCGTGGGCTCCCCTGATTCATCTCAGCCTTTAATCTTCATACCGCTGTCCTTTTCAGCCTGTAGTCTTTGTGCCTCATGCACACTGGGCAGCCTACGGGCGTGGCAATCTTCCACTGCATAACCTGTCTTCAGACTCAGCTGATCCTCACCACGTGTCAGATCTGCCACCACAGCCATTGTGGGATCATCCTAACACTGGACAGCTCTCGATCCCAAGAGGTTTTCTCAAGTACTGTAAAATGAGCATGCTTCGCCAGGTCATCTTAGTCTGAACTCCCCTCCTTCTCCCCGGGGCCGGCTCTGCCTTTGGTATCCGGCACATGAAACAAACTGGTAAGCACGCTGGTAAGTGGTTCAAGCCCCAGTATGGCGAAATGATTTTAGGAGCGGGTGGTTCGGAAAACGCATACACAGGTGACGGGGATGCAGCATACCGGAGATACACCATGCACACACGCCAAAGAACGCCACAGCACGCAAGTTCGAGCACCGGCCGGTCTGCCACGGAGCCGCTGCTTTTACCTTTTTGTGCATGGCATCCCTAACCAGCACAATGGGTACGATAGCCGCTAACCACGGCGAACTCAAGGCAACATTCGGCCCTCGTTTGAGTTGTGCTGCAGTGCAGCAAGTCAAACAATGAACTGAGGTTTGTGGCGATGACCATATGCCTGTGACACGGGGGTATATGTGAGCTCTGTATCCGTTGCTTTATGGCCAAAAAAAAGATATCATGGGCTCCTCTGATATCCTGAGCCTTGTTGGCCCGCCTTCATTGTCCGAGTAAGCCCCATGCAACAGCACCATGCTTGTGGCCCACCCTTCCTCCCTTGAAATGATGTGAGCGACACACGGCGGGGGTTGTGGTGCTCACCTGACACGGATAGCGGTGCAGATGTCAGCTCTTACACGTAAATACTGGCGTCGGTGACATTTTCCCTCCTTCCGCGTTTATCAGATATTTTCATCGACACATGAATACTGACCACACTGCTTGTGGCTGCATTCTACATGCAATCCGTAAATTGCTGCCACGTGATACGGATTGTCGTACAGATGCGAGCTCTGCCGGTAACTTTTCTCCACAATGACTTGACGAACCACAACCATATTGTTTGCGGCTCTATTTTTATGCCAGTTCTGCCATCGCTGTATTTTGTGAGCCAACAACCATGGTCTACATGCCACTGTGCGGATCTCACTGTAGAGAAACCTACAGGCCAGGGTGTGTTCGTGTGTATCGCACTACTACTTCTGTTTTCTGTCCGCTGTGATACAATGAGATGAGAGGCCTGTGCCTGCCTACAGAAAACAGCTTGTTGCTACCACAACCCCCCTTTCCCTACCTAACCTATGTACTGACACTGCAATTGCCGTATGTAAATTGTATCCAAGGGGTAACGGCTTCGCTTCAACGAGGGGTGACACACGAGAAAAGAACACTTAGTCGCAGTGAGAGAAGCAGGAGGACGTGTCAGGAGCACGTGGTGGGATCATAGCCTTTTTTTTTGTTGAGACTAAGATGACCTGGCGCAGCCTGCTCACTTCACAGTACCCTCACCCCCCCCATGTCCAGCCCCCCCCCCCCCCCTGTCTACCCCCCCCCCCCAAGGGGGACCGTCACTTGGCCCATGATTAATGCCCATATCAATAGGAAATCACAGGCGCCAAAGAAAAGTTTTAATTGGGTTATACTAGAATTGGTTGGTCGGGACAACATATGTTGTACTTACACTGTCATTACTGATCCGGCCCATCTGGCCGAGCACTTACGGTGAACTTGTGAGTCTGAGTCAAAAAAAAAAAGACCTTTGCATCCTAGCACTATGCGCATTCCCAGGTATGTTTCACCCCACGCTGGCCACTCACCCACCCTGCATTAGAGTTCCGGTCTACTGCGCTCACGGATTACAAACTGTTTGCCCAAACCCCTGGCGATGGGACATGGAGTTAGGGAGTCGCTTCCTACGGTATGCTCAATACACGGAAGCCTCTCTCCTGCAGCACTTTTACAACTGCATGCGGCAGTGTTACAGCAACTTGCACACTTCCATTGCTACTTTGCGCCGCCACATTCTCGCTTGGAGGCGCCAGGGGAATGTCCTTCTCGACTACTATGCCACACTGATGGAACGTGTCACACAAGGAAAGACAAACTTTGGGTTCACAATCCCTGCGTGCTTTGAGGCATCGATCGATGCAGGCACTTACACAAGTCGCCGCTCAGCTGCTGAGGGAAAACTGGTCTATTGTGGAGGACCTGTTCTGGGCTGCTGCGGCCACCATGCATCACCTCAAAAAGCGCTCATGAATCAGTGTCACAGTGACTGATGTCAGATGTTGAGAGAGCATCTGCCAACCTAACGCTCATGGCAGATGCTCTCTCGACAACATCTGACATCAGTCACTGTGACACTCATTCATGGAGTGCAGAGAACTCTGACAGTGCAAGCCAGCTCAGCTCTCGCACGTGCTCCACAGAAGGCAGTCGTGGCTAATTGCATTGTATCCGCTGGCGCTGTGGTTTCTACGCCAGTTTACCACCCTCACACCCTCCTCACCTCCTTTTGTATGTTTCTCCCTGCTCTATTTGAAACTAAACAGCAACTGAAGGGGACAGGCCGAGTGCCATGCTATGCAGCCCAGTCAGTTTGCAAGTATTACAAGGAATGCAGTCCACACCTTATGGACGACGGCTTTATATTGATCCTGGTTGTTCTATGGAGTCGGCAGAAAGGACAAGCACTCAAGTGACCCGCAGAGCTAACCGCAACAAACGCCTCACTGTACATTACATAGTGGAGCACCCCAACCAAGAAGGGGACACATGCATTGATTGGACTTCGCAGTACTGCTGGACTAATGGCTGGAATTTTCTATGGGAGGGACATTCAGTCTATCAGAACCGACCATTGATCCCCCATCAAAAAGCGCTCACAGCCCTGTGGCCCTGAAAACTCCAACCCATACACTATCTGCGTGCTCCACACTTCCCCAAACCCCCCAGAGTCAGAGCCGCGGTGTAGCCAGGCCCCTGGAGAAAAATGACCTAACCCTCCATAGACTTGACACTTGACACTTGATCCTTACACTTGTCGGTGGTGTCAGCTGCGCACCACTTACGATCAAGGATTTTTTCACTAACCCATGGCATGTTGGCCCTCCTGTGGCATCCTCCCCTTTTCTATTTTTTCCCCTACAGGTGTGGAATGCCACTCCCCAGCGCGCCGTAAGATGTGGTTGGGCGGGGTGGACCATTTTTTGCCTTGTTTCCCAGCCATACCCCCCCCCCCCCCCTACGGGGTCCGCTTTTGGGGCATCTTCGGGGTTTGAGGAAGGACAGCATGCCCTTTGGGACCATCACTAGACCTCTGTAGCCCAGTATCATTGGTATTCAAAGGTCATGAAGTCCTTCATTCGCAGTGCTCTCATCCGGAGAAAGAGATGAAGACGAAGACGCACTGTCCTTCTTGAACATTGTCATCAGACTGTGCTTGGGCTTCTTGAGCTTATCCAATTGTTCTCTGTCCCACTTTGTGACATTTCTAGCCCCCGTGAAGTGGTGTAAGGCCAGGAAGAATATTCTGGGTTCAGAGACCCATTTTGAGGCTCTGCGGGCCAGTCCTTTTTTCCACCTCATTCTGGGGCGCCCTACAGGAGCGCCTACCAAGGTGGTGGGTACCGGCCAACCGAACGGCGTTTGCTGGCTTACCGCTGTTTGTTACCCACCAACCGCTGGCTGCTGTGAAGCGGGAGAATTGGTGGCTTTTTTTTTTAGTGGGGGGCAAGCTGCTGGCCCATGATCTTTGCGGTAGTGGGATTCGAGCAGAGCCATGTACCCCCCCCCCCCCCTTGTCTAAGCTACGCCCTTGTTTAAGCTACAGTAGGCGTAGGGACCGTATTAATTTGGTACCTAAATTTTAATTCGGTACCAAATTTAGTGCAACCACATAAGACATGGGTTTGACGAATTTGCCAGGTACATAGGGTCATGTACACATTTGTTGTTAGTGTTTGCCCACTTGAACCCACATAACTCTGATTTTGGGGGTATTTGTGGATTATATTCCCCCTTCTTGCACTAGCTCACCATGCAATCTTCTCTTTTTGAACCCGGACGCCCGGTTATTTTCACACGTTCCACCGGTGAGCGTGTGGATGCCAATTTCATTCCCAAGAATTTGAAGTTGCCCGAGCCCAAATCAGCCCCTAAACCTCGGGCAAAGGCATCTTCAAAGGCATCTTCAAGTGGCGAACATGTGCAATATTTCTGCATGGTGTATCATCGCAAGAAGGGTTTCCAAGCCGAACATTTGTAGGCTTCTCGTGCTTCATTGCTTGTGAGTCCATGGGTGTGAACCTGAATTTCCATGTTTCAATCGCTTTCTTGTGTTTGCATGCCTTTGGGAACATGGGTGGAGGTTGAGGTGCACTCATACTATGCGCTCATTTACGTGTGTGTCGGTAGTTGTATATGTCGCGCGCAAGCTACGCCCGTGTCTAAGCTACAGTAGGCGTAGGGACCGTATTAATTTGGTACTTTGGCGTAGCTTAGACAAGGGGGGGGGGGGTAAATGAGGTGCGATCTGGTATTCCGATTTTGGGGGGTTCAGATTGGGTGGATCGTTGTTTCTTAGGGGATTCTTTAGAGCCCACCAAAGGTCCCGCTCCCCACATGCCCCCTAAATCCCATCCCAGAACCACCTCTGTTCAACGGGGTGATCGGGCCAGGGATGGATATGATTTTGGCGCCACTTGGGGACTCCGGGTCCCGGGGGGGGGGGGGGGGACTGGTCACAAAAAGCATAAAGGGCCAGAGTGGGAAAGTGCAAACCCGAAAAATATCGTGACCAAATAAGGTGTCTACGGTGCAATGTTGTGTGTCCCTGCCGGTACTGTGACTGTTTGTTATTGTGACTGCTGTACACTGTTTCTGTATGCTGTTATTTCAGGCAGTTTCATTCTTTTTTGTCACAATGGGCCGCAAGAAAATTCCTTGCACATGTGTTCCAACCTGCAAGACTGATGCTACATGCAGGCAGAAGCGTAGCAAAGCAAAGCGCAAGCAACAGGCATTGGCTGACCGAGCTTTTGCACTGGCTGTGGCTGCTTGTTCTGCTGCGGGTGTGGCTGCTGTTTGTGGTGCTGCTGTTACTGCTGCGGCCCTTCTTATAGGTGCTGACAACTAAGGAAGCACTTGGAAAACTGCTCGACCAGCTGGACAACTGTTCCCAAAATCAGGCGTACGTGCACCTGGAGGTGGCAGATTTTCGATCATGGAATTCTGTGGAAGTTACCGATAGTGAGATCGATATGGTGTTGGCTTCAGAAGCACATTGGCGGGGGGGGCTAACGTGCAGATTCTGGGTGCCCACAAGCATTTCTCTTGCCAAAAAGAGTTTTTTGACATTCCAGGATGACAAGCAGTGCTGATTTTATCCAGTTTTGGCAGTCAATTGTTGTTGACAGTGCCATGGAACCCCCCCTCAGGCACTATGCAGGTGCTGTTTTACTTGCCTGCCCGTCGTCCTGCGATGCAGAGAGGGCCATCTCTACCTTGAATCGCATCGTAACCGCCCTCCGCAACAGGTTGAGCTGGCCCATGATCCGCATGCATTTAATTGGGGCCGAGGATGTAGTGGAAGAGGGGTATCCGTACAACATGGTGGCTGAGTCGTGGGGTGCCACACCGCGCCAGAGGAGGCGCGCGTCACAGAATGTGCGCAAGCCACGCAAGGATACGGGTAGGCGGAGTAAGGACAGCAACACACTGCCCGCATCAGGTGAATATACTGATAATCTGGCAGAAATGTCAGATGGGGCAAGCTCCTTGTCCTCCTTTGCATCTATCACTACAGGTTCATCAAGTGGCAGTGGCAGCGACAGTGACAATAGTGATAATAGTGAGATGTCAAGTAGTCATAGCAGCAGCGAGCAAGACAATTTGGTCACTTGAATGACGCAAAATGACATTTGAAATGCTCCATACACAGCACACTGTGCGTGTCAAATGTGCTATGCACCCATGTTGCATCAACCCCACCCCCTCCCATGCACATGTACGGGCAGAGGGCTCCCCAAAACGGCCGGTTATGGGTCATGTTTTTTGTGACCAAATATCGTGACTTTTTTGTGACCAAAGGGGGGGGTGGGGGGGGGGGGTCCGGGGCGGACCCACCCCGCCCGTTGTATCCGTCCCTGGATCGGGCCCAGTGGGACGCTTTTCAATGTGGAAAATACGAACCTTTCCTGCAGTGTGCTGCCTATCCAAAAGTTGCGGAAACAAGACCTACTGTTGTTCCCGACACAAGGTTGTTCCTGCAAGCGGGGGGGGGGGGCTTACGGGTTTGTAGTGAAACCTAGTAAAAAATTTTTGAAATTTTTTTTTACTAGATAACAATTTATTAGGTTCACTAGTTTTTACTAGGTATTGGGAACCTAGTAAAAAAAAAAGTTTTTTTTTTACTAGGTTCCGACTGGTACGGCCCTGACTGCCGCGAGTGGCTGGGCCCATTCCCTGAGCGTCCCACTTTTGCCTACGTGACAGGTGTGTACCCTGGTGACCACGGGTGGGGCACCGCTAATTTGGGTGCTGACCAAGTGATCCTCGAGCAGTACCGTGAAGCTGAGTTGATCCACGGCCGTTGGGCTCTGTTGGGAATTTTGGGCTGCTTGACCCCTGACATCCTGGCCAAGTTCACTGGTTCCCATTTCAGCCGGTTCTAGGCTGGTGCTCAGATCTTCAAGGAGGGTAGTCCGAACTACGCCAGCAACGCTTCCCTGACCCCGGCACGTCCATTTTTGCCATCCTAGCATGTCAGGTGCCGTTGAAGGGTGCCGCTGAGGCCTACCGTGCCAACTAGGCTGGCCCTGCCAGTAAGGATCCTATTTTGCTGCCCGGTGGAACCTTCGACCCCCTTGGTTTGGCTGACGATCCTGACACTCTCGCCGAGTTTAAGGTCGAGGAGGTCAAGAACGGACGTTGTGCCATGTTCTCCATATTGGGCTTCTTTGTCCAAGCCATTGTGACCAGTGAGGGCCCAGTTGGCAGCTGGGTTGCCCACGCAGCTAACACATTTGGCTCCTACAATCTGTCTCTTGCTCTGATGGACCAGATTGCTCCTTCGCGCCATGTTAGCTGCCTGTGACCGTGTCTCTAACAACTTGACTGCTTGGTACGGACCTCAGCGCAACGAGTGGTTGAGCTCGTCCCCCGATGCCTCCACCCCTTACTACCTAACTGGAGAGTGCCCTGGTGACCTCAGCTGCCTGGCTGCCATCGACTTTGTAAAGCAGACGCAAGGGCCGTTTCACATGCCCCCCGCCCACGCCCCAGTCCCAGGCCAATATCTCGCACTGCGTGCGCACTGCGTGCATATTGCGCACACATTCTTGGATTTCGAAGTTGGGGGCCATGATGCTGCTTATAAGGGCCGGATTCATGTCATTGTGCCATTCATTGGAAGAAAGAATGGCACTTTGACATCCCGCCAACAATGTTACGATGACGTGCACGGGTGGTATAGGGCACGCATTGCGCAGCTGTTTGCTCGGTTGTGGCACGCAAGATGAGGCAGAGGATGAGGCAGAAGTGTGTGTATTGTGTTGCCAGAACGCTCCACCGTCGCAGTTTGTGATGAGTGTAAGGAGCACTATTGTACTGAATGTATTGACACCCACACTTGTGGGACCAATGTTATGATGCAGCTCTACTGTTCGCGATACCTCAATAACGCCTATCGCTTCTACTGGAGATCGATGCGGGTGTGCTATCCTAACCCCCCATTCTCCCAACTTGCTAAGGTGTTGACCAAGATCGCCCTTAAAGGAGCGAGAGTGGTACTGTGTACCCCAGTTTGCGACTTTCTTGAGCTGGGGCAGTTTGGGTCACCTAATTCTAAGGGCGTTTCTAAGGGGTGTGCTTGGGGGCTCTTCGGGGGGAACATAGTCTAAAAGTAGCGCGCCGGGCGCGCGCCGGGCAAGCATTCCCCCACAGAGGCTAGGATACTCACCCAAGAATACCTTCTGGTTGTAGTTATAACCAATAGCATCGTCGAAAAAAAAATTTCCGGTCCTGGTGTCGACTCGCCACCATCCAGTATCGGCGATTGAGAGCCTTCGAGCGACGATGACCACGTTGACTTCTTTGCAATTGTGGACATGGCCATACCGATTGATGATTTTGAGCATCTCAGTTCAAGAATCACCTTGAAGTCGACCAAGGTTTTGGTGCACGTACTATCTGTCGGCAAGAGTACCCTGCAGGGCGAATCGAACCGCCTCTATGGAGGCTTGTGAAAAGGGGCCAAAACTAGGGTTCAAGTATTTACCGACATCCAAAACTTCGCACTGCGTGCGCACCGCGTGCATGGCATCCCCCCAGTCCCATGTGTAACTCAGTGTGCAGCGGCCTCGCACCACTGCTAGGCCCGGGCGCAGCAGGCACTAGCCTCGCGTCATGGCACTGCACTGCCAAGCTCAAGCCCCCCCCCCCCTTGGGGTCACGTCCGCCGGGCCACATGTGGCACCCACCCCGGGTACTGCACTTGCTGCCCCTGGCCCGCATATGGACACTGTGGCAGCCTGGTACAATCCTTAGCACAACACGCAACCGGCCCCATTCCCGGCTGGGAGTCATGCCGAGGCGTGTGGGGCCCATGATGCATATGGAGACTTGGTGGATGCCAACGGTCCGTCCCTTTCCTGTCCACTGATCGCGTACAGGGACACCACAGCTGTAAACGATGGAGCAGTGCTGGGAGACCAGTGTGCAGCAGGCCACGAAAGCCTTCCACTCTTTCAATGTTCCTGCACAACATAAAGACTTCATCAGACAGGTCCTATGGCTCCGCCTCCCTGTGGGGGAGCGACAAAAGGAACGGAAGCCGGATGATGTGTGGTGCCCAATTGACGGTGAGCTAGAAACAATTGATCACGCGCGCACGGAGTGTTCCCTACTCAAAGTCGCCTTCAACACTATTGCAAAATGCTTTCCCACGGCCAGGCCTCGCACCATTGAGTCTTGACGCCGTAGGCACGAGCCTCGCCTCTTGCCACCCGGGCCCCATCTCCACGCACCCTTTGGGCTTGACAGACGACCCTCTCGCCCTCGCCGCCGCGGGTTACTTGGACCCTGCTCACTTCGACGAGCCGGCGTGGCCCACGGCTAGCCCTCCTGGAGATCTCTTCGCAGCAGGCACCAATCTGACACCGATGTCTGTATCTGAAGCGCAGTTGGGGCAGTTGGGGCAACCCCCCAACTCTACCACTACCACGCCGCCCACATGCCCCTTCGACCTGGGTAGCATGCGCGAACGTGTGGTTACGCGAACGGCGGTGGGGGGCAAACGCCGTCGCCCCTCCGACACCGACCCCCCCTCCTCGGACGCAACCTCTACGGCCTCCACTTCTTCATCCCCACGCCGCGAACCAAAATCCAAAAAACACAAGAAACACAGGCGCCACCACAAGCGCAAGAAACAGAAAAGGCACCCCCCCTCACCCCCTCCCCCTCCCCTCCAACCGTACTCCTACCCGTACACATACCCGTACTATAAAGCACAGCTGCACCCACCGCCCCAGTCACTACAGCCTCACCACCAGCAACCAACCCCACAACCACAAACCCCGTGCCCGACGCAATATCAGCCACACCAACATTCCCCACATCTATACCCGTATCACTATCCGTCCTACACACAGCCAACGCACCAACCCTACCACTCCCATCCGTACCGATCCCCGCACATCCCGTCCCCGTGCAACACCCCGGAACCACCCTCCCAACACCCATACCAGCACGACCCCTGCCAGGCTTCGCCGCACTCCCACCAGCATTATCACGCAAACTACCACCAGAACCGCACACACCCTTACCAACACGACCCATACTCCGGTTCACAACATCACCAGGCTACTCAACCCCAAAGCCAACATCCCTCCTTCGAGCATCCATGGGGTGCAGCCAAGGAAGGGTGGCCTAGGAACCCCCCCCCAAAAAATGACACTTTCTGAGTGTCGATTTTTTTTCGTTTCTTTTCATGCCATGCCCGCCCGGGGACATGCCCCAAGGCACTAACAATGCTCAGCAATCAACAAATACCGACTCGCCCCTCCACTGGGAAGTGCAGCAACACTGGGAGGAGATAGAGGCAGAAATAGCTCGAAACCCGCCCTCGCCGCCCTCCTCACCACCTTCGTCGCCGCCAATCCCTCAAGACGCACAAGAGACCCACGAACAGCAGGCATTTTGATCGGGACGGAACATTCCAGCCTTCCTGGACAGGGAGCTTCAGGCCGATCTATCTGGTGGCGGACTTTCTATTTTGAACTGATCATCAAGTTCAATTTGGACTAAAGCACTGCTTATACCAACTTCTACTACCGTCTGCCGTCTACTAGGAGTGGAGGTTCATCACCTACCCCCCTGCTCTTCAACACTTTATCCTACAACACTCTTTTGGCCAATAACTCCGCCAGCTGTGACAGGCGCTCCGCACGGTTCACTCGCTGTCCCTGAGTGCCCCTGCTTACCACGTCACAATCATGGACGAATTTGCCACGATGCGGTGCGGATGGGGCAGAGGATGATGCTGAGGTTGCCCTTGAGGAGGCAGTGGGTGAAGACGCTGAGCGTGCCCCGCGGATGACGATGCCGCTGACGGCGCCTCCGGCGAAGCCTTTGAGCATGGCCTTGCAGATGGCCTCGGGGACGCTGTCTTCCGTGGGGATGGGATCATCTACTTGGGCGAGCCTCAGCGGATCCATGCCCATTGCTTCGTTGCCATCTTGGCCTGAGGAGGTCCTCATGCATTGTCAAGTTATGTGAGAGTGCTCCACGATGGACAATGGGGCACTGTCTGTGACGACTCTTGGGATGCTTGAGCTGATGCTGTCCTGAATTCGTGGTTGTCGTGGTATATGTATGGCCCCGGCCCGGTCTTGTTAGGCCGAGGTTAGTAAGTGGGATTTGCGTGCAGTTCGTTAGGCCCCAGGCCCGCATCCTAGTGGCAGTGCAAGCGTGGAGCTGCCGGGTGGCGCCCGGCGCCGTGGCTGTTCGGCTGCAGAGCGGCCGGGTGCCCCGGCACAGCCCTGCCTGTGTTTTGCAAACGCTGCGCTGGCAGCACTCAGCTGTCGTGCTAGGGATGGCAACTGCAATGCGGTGGCCTATGTGTAGTCATCGCCATCTGTGGGTCTTTTTGTGCCCACTGTGCCAGCCCTAAGGCCCATGGGGAGTTTTATGCCTCTTCTCGCATTTAGGACTCAGCATCCACCCTTCAGGTGCCCCGGTGGCGGTAGACCCAGGGGGTACCCGATGGCTCCAGGGCATGGCTGGGGATTGGGGGGGGAGGCAAGAGGGGTTACGGGAGCGAATGAATACCCAAGTTCTGTGCAGTATTCTTGTGTTCTGCCTTTGCAAACACTAGTTGAACCTCGTTTCAACTTTTGTTTGCACCTCCTTTCTTAGGCAGTTTTTCTGTCTTTTCCCGCCCACCCACCCACGGCAGCCGCTCCTCTTCTGGGATCGGCCATCCGCCCACCGGACCCCAGCCATGTCTAGTTTTGTCTGGGGGGGGTTGCACCTGCACCCCGCCCTTCTCGGGTTAAATGGTTGCGTGTGGTTGGGTCCAGCATGATCACCGCCTCATGTGGCGGCAATCTGACGTGCTGAGAGGGGGACAGATTCATTCCCGGGTTCTTGCGTTGTGTCAGTCTCGTCTGTTGACTGCTATGTGCTGGGACTGCGTCCGCGTTGCAGGCGCGCAACCATGGCTCTCTTGGAGGGCGGGGTCAGAGTCTATTGCCAGCATTGGTACCGGTCTTGGTGATACTTTATACTGCCGTCCCAAATTCTGTGCAGTGTTCTTGTGTTCCGCCTTTGCAAACAAGTCACGCAGCAGCGGTCAAAGGAAATTGTTGACGAAATGATGGAACAAGCTGCGAGCGACGACCCTATGACAAGAGGTCTTCAACTTTCTTCTGCAAACAATATTTTGGATCTGACTTCTAAGAGAAGTGCGCTAATGGAGGAAAAGAGCAATTTGGAGAAATCCGGACACCTCAACAACCCTGAAAATGCTTCCTACGGACAACGGCTAACACAATCTATCGATGGGCATCGCTATTCGAATGACCTTTTGACAACTGGACATTGCTGAGGACAATCCGCTTCTGAAAGGTCGTAAGAACTATTTTGATCTCATCACCCAAGCCAAAGAGGTGGAAAGTCAACATGAACAGCTTGGGGCCGAAGTCACTGCCGAGGACACAACTCGCCTCCGAAAACAATGGACAATCATAAACTCACAAATCGGGGAGGCGAAGAAGGCCATTTTTGACCTGCTTTGCAACCCTGACTCAAAGGTATCAGATGTCATCTCTAAGCAGCAGGAACAGGTCATGCAACAACAAAAGGTGCTCTTACAACAGAGGGAAAAGGTACACTCTAAGCTTTCAAACGCTCTGGGTGTCTCCCCGCTCAAAAAGAAAAAAAAAGCCGCCGAAGCCGAAGGGTCGGCTGACCACCCACCCCACGCTACGGATCCAGGAATCTCCATGACTCCTGCGAACATTCAAGCAGCCATTGATTTATGTGCTAACAGAAAATCCTTGCACGACCCTGAATTTCTGACCTCACTCATCAACTCCGAGCAACAGCTTCTCATGATGCAGTTCCATTGGCTGCAGGATTTTGTGGTTCTTCAAGCCACTGCCGCCTTCTCCACTGATGGGTCTCCCAAAAGCCGGAAAGGGCTCACGGATTTCACAGATGATGATCTTTCACAACACGTCTCCAATTCGCACACCAACTTTCTGTTGGTCACAAGAGACACGGAACTCACATCCTGTGTCAAAATGGCGAACTTTCTATACACCAGGTTACGGCCCAAACGCATCGACATCTTGGTCGATTTGACGCATCAGCACAATTTTCCTCAATGGTGTGACACACGGTTGCAACACTCCTCCTGTACGCCACAGGCGTTTTCAAGACTCTCCAGACAGCTACAGGACACTGATGGACACTCCAGGGATTTCTTTGTTATTCTGCACACTGCTACCTCTATAGAACAAAGGCTGGAACCAGCCCGGTTTTCTACCAGACTGCTGTCCCAGGGACAAACCTTGGACCGCAAGCCCTGCCAATTGCCGGAGTCCCCTCTCCACTCCCATGCTGTGCATATGTCTGAAAAGGATGTGACACAAACAATGCTCAAGCTAGGTATGATTGGGTCCCAATGCTTCAACATTTCGGGACCGGTCAATCTGAAACAGCAAGGGATACAGTCAAAAATCTTCCTGGTCAATCTGGACGCACCAAAGTGCTCCAGTTTCACTGCTGATTTCAAAAAATTAGATTTCTTCGCCCTCATGAGCATGTCGGAATTCGACGGCTCTATTTTTCCTCACTGCCACACCGTCCTTGACGTCTTCTATAAGAAGACCCACAAGGAGAACTACGCCAAACATCTCTGGCGTAATGTCAAGCAAGCCCTCTCTGATATCTCCGACGCTACATATCTGCAAGTCACCGGGTTCAACAAATTGCGGGTGGGCCTTTCTACTGAGTCTGCCACTGAACAATTCATACCTGGCCCTTACGTTTAAATGAAGGCCAATGGCCTACTGTTTAAGGACGAATGTCAGCGTGACTGGTTCAAGGGGGAATCCGACACAGAATCAGTTTCCTCCGCCTCTTCCGCCTCATCCTCCCCGGAGGGGCATTCTGATCTTAAAGTTGTCTATGACGTGCCCATCTGGTTACAGGGCCCTGCCCTACTGTATTTTCTCAATGAAAATGGTTTCCTTGCCGAGTCAACGGTCCGGTCAACATGGAACCCGGGACGCTTTTCCACCGCCGCATGGCGAATCAAAGGCAAGTTCGCCTCCACAAACCAAGGTGTCATGTTTCATGACGAAGCGAAACAAATTTCAATCTCCATCATTCCCATTGATGAATTTAACAACCTCAAGCGTGAATCTATGGCCAACAAGAAAAAACCTGCTTCGAAAAAGCCCTCTTATGCAAAAACTGTGAAGCAGCCTACATGAAGATATGACGTCTCGCCCCCAACAAACTGCACACCGTCAACCACCTGCAGTTGAGCGTCCAATAGGAGACAGCCAACAGCCAGTGGTTTATGCCGCAGCACATACTAAGATAGCCACTTTCAACGCCAACGGGCTGACCACCAAGGTCCCCGTCAGTGACAATTTTTCAGAAGACAGACATGTTCAGGTATGCCGTTTTCTGTACCGTAACTCCATCCATGTAATGGGTCTCCAGGAGGCGCACATCAAAGATGAACAGTGCCTCGAACAGCTTATTGAACGTTTCAAGGACTGGGGCTTCGTCCTCCTCTCTAACCTTAGTCCCAAAGGTAGAGGGGGAGCTGCATTGATTTTTCACAACACCTGGACCCTCTTGAATTCATGGGCCATTGAAAAACGGCACCTTTTTGCTCAGCTGTCTGGCCCCGATGGGGTCAAGCATCATTTCTGCGTTTATCATTTTCACCATGACGCTGTCGAAAGACAACACCAATGGACTTTGCTTCCACAAATTGCGCCCACTCTCGTTCCGAGAGACACCATATATTTGTCCGATCACAATTCCCTCAAGGGACATTTCTGCACCGCATTTATCCCCTGAGCATTCTACTGTCATCGCCGCCCGTGAAGCGGAACTAGACTTTGTGACAAACCATCATCTGATCGACACTTATGCATGTTTCCACAGTGGCAGACATTCTGATTTTGAATTGGAAGGCTGGACGTGGGGCTTTGCCCCAGCAAAGCCAACTGCGTCGGCTAGGCCCGACTTAACCGGAAATGAGTCCCCGTGCTTGACAGGAGACGACGGATCGATAGAATCCTTCTTCACGAGAATTTTCAAAACTCCGTTGCTGAGTGCTATAGCCGTTTTGTGGCTAGCTCAGACCACAAGGCGGTTATTGCTTCACTATCCGCTAAGCCTACCAAACAAGGGAAGCGACTCAGAATTCCCACGGCTTTCCTCTCCTCGGAGGAAACCCTCCAACAACTACAGGCTGAATTGCAATCCATTGACACCGAAGGTTATTCCAAGTGGGCTGACGGTATGGAATGTATCAAAACGGCAGCTTTTTCCTATGCGAAGGCCAACAGAGCTACAAGCATCACGGAACTACAATCTCTATTGATGGGTTCTTCCATACATCACCGTTCTGAGGAAGCCTGGCGCTACCTTAAGGAACACGGGTACACCCCCTCATCCGCGACCGTTCTGGGCAGCAGGTTCTGGATAAGCTTAAAACTACTCTGCACGACCCACACCATTTCCAATTATGGCGCCGCCGCCAAGAAATGTGGCGACTCACCAAACAGCTACAGTTCAAACGAAAACTATACTCTTTGCGCAATAGGTCTGGCCAGCTTCTGCCCGACCCTGAATCCATGGTCTCTGAAATTGTCACCTATTGGCAACAAACAATGAATTCCTCCGGAAAGTCCCAACCGGAGGTCGTGACTTACCTCGAAAAATTTTTTCATGAACACGGCACTAATGGCAAAAATGCTGATACAACCGCTGTCACTGGACCTAGTGCACGCTGCGCTGGAGTCCTTGAACGGCACATCAGCCCCGGGAATCGATGGGGTCCAGGTATCCACCTACAAAACCTTTTCGGATTTCTTTTGCCCTATTATGCTCTACATTTACACGGGCATTATGTCCTCTAACACACTCAACAGCGATTGGTCGCTGGCCCTCCTAAATCCCATTCCGAAGGGACTTGGGACTGCTTCGGTCCACAACCTGCGGCCCTTAGTTCTGCAAAACACATCACATAAATGGGTGGCAGCCATCCTGGCCCTGCAACTCAGAGATTACATCGACGCCCTCACCCCTATTGAGCAACGGGTTTTCATCAGGGGACGATCAATTATCACGATCTTTTGGCATACTTTCGGCTCCTTGAGCTCCCCGGGGGACGCCCTGTTTTGCCCCATAGATTTCAAAAAGGCGTTTGACTCTGTTTCACACGAGTACACTCGCACGTTCCTTAACCTTATGCAACTACCAGACAGTCTGATTTCCCTCTGCCTACTACTGTTCACAGCGCCTATTTGCGTGCTTGTTCGTCATCACATTTATGCTGACCACAAAATCTTCCCTTGCTCGGGTGTCCGACCAGGATGCCCCTTCTCTCCATCTGTCTTTGCAATGCTCATTTCCCCCATTATTCATAAACTTATGGATTTGTCTGTCACGTGCAAGTTCTACTTTACGCAGACGATTTAATCATCATCATTGACTGCGACCCGACCACAGGAGTGCGGGTCTTCCTTTTGGTCTGGAATAGGATTCAAGAGTTCTCTGAGGTCACAGGCTTGTTCACAAACCTGGATAAGTCCAACATTCTGCTCAAGGGGCAATGGGACCCCGTGCACAGGGTTCAACTCCTGAGCACAGGCCTCAGAATAGTCGAAAAATACAAGTACCTGGGTATTGTCCTTGGGGCTACAACAGCGGAAGAAGCCTATGGACCAGCACTAAGGAAAGCCACAAGACGTGCATTTTCCATGCAATTGTGGTCCCTCTCGCTTGCTGATCGGGTGGAACTTCTCCAAAATTGGATCCTCCCTCTGTTGGTCTACCCAGCCCGTGTTGTCTATCCTTCCGACAACGTCGTCGCAGCGGTTAAAACTATCTACCGGGTGGCCCTCAAACTCAGCAATTGGGGCATAACACTCGACATCCTGTCACACAGCAAAGACCAAGGGGGATTGGAACTGGCCCCCCCTGACACCTTTTTGCTTTGGCAGGTTTCTACTATTTTTATTCGCCACATCTACAAAGCTGAGATCATTCCTAAATGTGTCACAGATCCCTATCAGTGTTTTGCCACTGAGTACAGCATCGTTACATCCCCGTCCATGCTCCAGACTTTTCAAATGGGGAGCAATGTTGTTTGGCACAAAATGCCTTATCTCGCTTGGAGCGCCCGAGCATACTCACTTGTCACCTCTAAAGTGACTTTCAACCGACCTGAAGCTCTATCACATGGCATCCCACTTTGGCATAACAAACTGTTCTCCAAGTCTACATCCCTCACGTACTTTTGCCCCCAGCTCATCCGGCAGGGGGTCACTACGGTGGGAGATTTAATCAACGACAGCACACGTTTTTCGCAGATCGCGCCCACTTGGGCCCCCATTTATCAACAGGGAGTGTTTCATTATGGCCCCTCGCATCCCAGCCAGGCACCCACGGCACCACCCCTCCGTCCCGTTCCGGGGGCGGATGTTGGTCACGTTGGACCACGAAATCCATGGCCCTGTTTCTTTGTTCCTCTACCTCTTAGGCGTCACAAGTTGCCCACCCTCTAGGACCCCGTATACGCGCGATTTGACAATATTCTACATTTCTACTTTGAGTATGTTATTTGACGTATGTGACCAAAGTTGTTGGCAGAGCTGTGTGACACCCGTTGAAATACGTGTTGATGTGTTAGCCTTGTGTATCCCCGTCTTCTAGTGTGTTGTATTTGACGTTTTTCTGAAGCTGGCCGAAATTTCGGCCAGGTTTTGGGTAACATTGCAAACAACTATGTGTATATGCAGTTTTTGACCCTTCTGGCCGAAATTTCGGCCAGCTTTTTGGTTTCCTGGTGAATAGGCATAGTTATTTTCATTTTTCTTAGGGCTGGCCGAAATTTCGGCCAGCTTTTTGGTCTGTTCACTATTCAAGCACTTATATTCTATTTTTTGGGCGGGCTGGCCGAAATTTCGGCCAGCTCTTCCTATTTTTGAATATTTAAGCAATTATTTCCCCTTTGAACACACCTGGCCGAAATTTCGGCCAGCTTGCAATTGTCGTTGTTCATGAGTATTACACCATACACTCCTACATAACTGTTTTCTTGTCTCAGCATTAATGTCTTCTGCTATTACTGTCAATGTTGTACATGCTGCAGTTACTGGTGCTTTTGCTACTACAGCCAAAGGGCTGTTGCGAAATGCATTACGTGGTGGGACTCTGCAAAAGCTTTTGCAATTCTGCCTCTTGTTGCGGAAGAATCGCAGGAGCCGGCACTCCCTGACACAGTTGAAGGCCGCCGCCACTGAGAAGAAGCCCCCACGATGGTACATGACATTTTTGTCACAGTTCCATGCCCTATACTGCCTGCTGCGCCGTATGGCCCTCCCATACTCTAACTGTGGGTCTGGTTACAACTGGGGTATTATGTCCTGCCGCCAACGCCGTAAGGTAGGAGTCCTTGGTCAGTGTAACACTAAGCAGGAGTCCATTCACCATCGTGCTGGACTAGCAGCACACAACTTGTGGAACACCATGCACCGTAGGCAAGTTTGTATATGGTTTGATAACCTGAGGCGTTACAGGCCGGGAGCTGATCCCCATTCACCCGACTTAACCCTAAACTGTACAGCTGTTGCTGTTTTGCACACTACTGCCCTACCTGCATACCGGGGTCTGCCGGAGCTGGCCGAAATTGAGGCCAGGGTACCAAAGGTTGCTGATGACATCTTTCGCTCACATAGAGCATTGTTTGATCGTATTGATGTTGCCAACCAAGGTATTCAGAGAGTTTGGGTTCGTGCTCCTTTGGATATTGCCAGAAAAAATGTTCGTTCCCTCAACCGGAGACCCTTTTTCTTGTCTGAGCTCCGCTCCGGCACACACAAAGAGCTTTTGCAACTCGTGGTTGATTTGTCATGTGTGGAACACCGCACCAGACACTGTGTTCCGCTGCTTGTGGACATGAAAATACACTTCGCCCTACTTAAGCTGTGTTATGGTGTTGCTTATGTTCCCTAGAATGTACCACAATTACTGTTGGGTTTTCCTTTGGTGTACGGAGTATGGCATAGCTATAAGTATTGTGTTGAATTGATCTACAGGGCGTTCCTGCCGTTCATTAAGTTTTTGGAGCAGGGGAACAGCCTTCAGGTTGGGTCTATCCTCCCTCGCAAGGTCAAGGTCATCCATATGGAGAAGACGTTGCTTGGACTCATGCTAGCCACATCGTCCCATAGAGGCAGACTAGATGAGCGCGTCACTTCCCTGCTCAATAGCCAGCGGGACTTGACACCCATTCAGCGCAAGGGTTTGCGTATGTTATTAGCCCTTAAGGCTTTGCTGTACACATACTGTCCAGCTGCTTTCAGCATTGGGACTTTGGTTCGTGAGTGCAACTGGGAGGGACGGGGGGCAGGTTCCGGTATTGTAGCTAAGCAGGCACTTGAGATGTCCCTACTGCTCATGCTGAACATCCTAAAGCCCGAGGAACAGTTAACCACGGAGTATGTGAAAACCACCGCTGTTGCTCTTTTGTTTTGGAGTCAGTGGCATTCTGCCTCCCTAGGGTGTATCTACTCTGAGGAGCTGGGTGAGGCACTTCTGAGTCGGTTCTCAGCCCACTGTCGCCGCAACACTGCCTGTACTAGTGTCCAACAGTCGTTTGATTTATTTCTGACACTTTTCCCTGTCCAACCGGGAGAGAAAGTTTTGCGTGGTGTGCTAACTGAGACATCCGTGGCAATGTTCTCTGCCAATCTTAAACCATTCATCTTGACAGCCCATACACAGAGCCTACCCATTTGTGTTCCCGTTCCGGACTATAAAGTTGAGGTGAGAAGACTGGATGCAGTTGAGGATTTGACGTTCCCCGGTACCATGTCTAGGACACGAATCACCACAGACCGTTTAAAAGTGGTTCTGTTGCATGCAATGCAAAATCTGGTTGCGCGTACCAGGGTTCCTTAGGGTGTTGAGGATTTTTTACAGACAAATGCACCTGCCCGCACTGTTTCCGAGCAAGGGGTGTTGCGTGCTGCACATGCTTCTATTCGCGCTGCCAACCGTGCACCGCCTGCTGCTGCTGCTGCTGCTCCTGGTGGAATTGCCTTGCCCCCAAAGCCACCCCCGAAGCCCCGAGCCAGAGGCCCCCCAGTACCCCCCCCGGCCCCCCCCCGCCCAGTACCCCCCCCCGCCCTTGATGATTCCATTGCTGTCGACTCTTGTGATAGTGACCAGGATATTGATTGTGATGCAGACAGCGTTGCCTCCTTTGAAGCCCTAGATGAGGCGGAACACATCGGTGTGGATACCCAGGACTGGGACTGATTTCTGTTTGCAGCTGTGTTTGTCACTGTGGTATGGGTTCTGCCACGCATTGCCAGTGATTTTGGTGTGTCTATTTGCTGTTTCATGTTTTTCTGGCCGAAATTTCGGCCAGACTTGTTGTTTTGTCATATGGCTACCCCCAGAACCCAAATGACTTAAGGTTCTGGCCGAAATTTCGGCCAGCCTCTCAGAATGGTATTTGTACACAGTGGTTTGACATGCAGAGCAGTGCCCGCCGAAATTTCGGCCAGGTTATCCGAATTTCCTGTCAGGCAGTCCGTTTTGGTCCTTTTTAGGTTGATCTGTGCTTGTTATTTGCTATCTGGGAACTCTCCCCTTCATGAAATGTTGCCCTGTAGCCCTTTATTTTATGACTGAGCCTGGAGGGGTATCGCAGGACATGGCTGTTTCGCCAGATGGTGAGCCTGCAGCAGACAATGGGCAATCTCAAGTGCAATCCCAGTCTCAAGAGGACCAGGCGAGCACAGAGGGACTTCAAAAGAAGCCTAAGGCCGCACCAAAGAAAAATTCATCATCCTCCATCAAGTTATCCGACTGGGTTACGTCAACGACGAAAATAAAGGTTCGGTGGGATCAGATTATTATCGACCACGACCGAAAATTTGGGCACGTCCGTAGGATTTCGGATGATCGCGTGCAACGCCGCTACGACGATCTGAAGGCAGCCCCGCCTGTGGATTACATCCAGGATCTTCTTTTTTATAAAGTCACTCGTATGTGTGTTGTGGTATTCTTCTCGATGGTACCGTTTTCGCGTCTGAATTTTCGACCCTGCTGTTACGAATATTCCTGTTGCACAGCCACTCGCTGGGTTCTGTTGGGGGGTCAGCATGTTTACACTGCTGCCCAAAAACACAAGACCGAATTTGAGATGAAAAATATGGAGACTCCGGATTGGACCCTGGTATTTGGTGGTTATGAAGTCAAACAGGACTGCCCCCTGCGGACTAGGCGCCGGCTTGCAGGCTTACATCAAATCCAGACCACTGCTGGCTCAGCATCCACCACATCGGAGCGAATGTCCCTACTCCTGGATAGGCTTGAGGATGAGGATGCCAATGAGTACACCCTGTACCATCACATTACTGTTATGCTTGAAGAGTGTGGTGTTACTGCCGAGGAAGGCACTGTGGTGTGTTTCGTTTATTAATTCGGTTTTGTCGATCGACCTGGCCGAAATTTCAGCCAGCTTCTGTGTTCCACATGTTCTCCTGTGCAGAGTGCTGTTGCCAAACGGTGGGGTGGCGTTGGGCGTTTGGTGAAATTTGTGGGTCTTCCTTCAGTAGACGCCATGGCAGCCATGGAAAAGCGTGGACTACATCCCGCACTGGGTACGTTCAAGGAAGTGGAAGGCATCACGCCTGACCGACTTCGCGAGATCGTAGGTTACATGGATGGGACAAAAAGTACCCTACCTGGTCTCAAAAAAATCATAAACGATGTTAAAAAGGCCCAGATGTGGTCCTGGCACATTCTTCATCCCGAGGCGGTTACCAATGGGCTTGTGAACAACACCAGAGGTATGTTTTGGTCAAACAGGGGTTTGTATTCGAATAAATCGACCGACCTGGCCGAAATTTCGGCCAGCTTGTGTGTCGTTCAATTAATGCACAATAGGAGCCCACCCTGTGCTACCACCTGTCTGCAGCTACACTTGGTACTATCGAGATGGCCAAAAGGCAGTGCGCTATTGCATCACACCTGAAGGTAGCCTATGGCAGTTGGACCTGGACTGAAGAAAACCCCTGGCCCCCGTGGTCAGCAGTAATTAAGGCCCCTCTTTGGAAGGAACCCAAATATGAGGGGTTGCGGGGATTGTTGCAAAAGCCTGTTGCTAAGCCTGTTTGTGAAAAATCTGATACTGGTCTGGTCAGTATCCAGTGTGCTAGGGAGTCCCTCGTTGAGTCAAGCACAGGCAAACTCATTGCAGAGTCAGGCCGTGTGGAACTGATGGCAATGCGTTGTGGAGTCCCTGTTCCCAGTATCATTAGTTCACTGCCCTTTGCTGCTTGTGTCATTGAGGTGCCCCGCCTCTATACAGCTGGTTTGCATAACCTGGTTGCGCAGCTGCTTTTGTCCGGTGTGCCTGTGTTCATTGCGGGTGAGTCTGCTGATGTGAAAGCCACTGTTGCTGCTTTGAAGGCCACTGTGGCTGAGGATATGTATCAGTGTGATGTTGCACTTTACAATTTGTCAAGCAAGACCCCGCTGTACACTTCTACGTCCCATCTGGTTTCCATTTGTTCTGCCACTGCCTTTGATAACAAGCTGCCCCGTTACGTGGCTTTTACTGAAGGACCCATGTCGTCTGTGATGCCTGTTGAAATATTCTCATTTCTTTTGAGCCTGGTTCCGGTCCCAGAACGGGCAGGCAACTGGTTTTTGCTGGGGACTCTGTCTGTGTATTTTGCAAGCATGATGTCTACCAGGTTTTCCAAGGACTGTAATGTTGTGTGTGCCCTTTTGGGTGAGGAGACTGTTGTGCCCGATGACTTTGTTCAGCTCATCAGAGCAGGTATCACCAACGCCGGCACGTGCCCCCCCAAGTCATGGGAGGATGTGTACCACGACTTGGGGGCAGGTTTTCCTGTGGATTGTTCTAGGGTTAGGTATGTAGATGAGGATCCTGAGGAGCAAGATGGGGAGGCAGAGTCGCAACCAGAGACACAAACTCCAAAGAAGAAACCCAAAACTGCCCCTGCCCCCTCACCCAGTGGCACGCAGTGCGCTCAGGCCACCCCAGCTTCCTCCTCAGGCACTGTTGCCCCTACTGGCAAAGGTATGAATACTTTTGTGAATCATTTTTCACCATCCCAGGGTGGAAACACACAGTCACAGAACTCTGCCACTGCCAAGTCTGGTGCTGCAGCCCCTGCCAAGCAGCCTGCTAACACAGGTGCTAAGAAGCCCCGTGCATCTGGTCTGCGCAAGCGCTAATGCCAGTCCTGCTGCTTATATTGCCTGTCAGCATGAAGTCTGGCCGAAATTTCGGCCAGCATGCAGTCCTCAGCCTCTTCAGCCTTTTATTATTGTGTTTCCCCATAGGCACTGCAAAAGTCTGCTTTGATTCGTCAGGTGGCAAGTATTTGCTTGTAATGCTCTGTTCAAATGTCACTGCTCCTGTGTTCCTTGCTCATGTCTACTGTCTTAGGTACCCATTTCAGTGATCATATTCGGAGTTTCGATGGACCTGGCCGAAATTTCGGCCAGCTTAGGCCTGTCTGTCAAATAGGACCATGTGTTTGGACATTTTTCGAAGAGCTGGCCAAAATTTCGGCCAGGTTGGTTAAAATAGGAAATACAAGTACATGCTTTGGGATAGTTTTGTGTGTGCTTCAATGAAAGGTATGTTTGGGGTTCCCTCATGTGTGGTGTATAGGGGGGTTCTGTGATCAACCTCGAACAAAGGGGAGAGAAAAATAGGCAGCCCCCCCCCCCCCCCCACACACACACTGGAATGCAGTGGTCTAAATGTAAAACAACACTATATTTTGGTGATTGAATGTCTTTATTTTGAAAATCTGTGTGTTTCCAGAAATGCAAATAATGGCATATATTTGAAATAGACACCTTGTTTTTGCATGTGGCCACCAGGGGGGTTTGGGTACCCAAAAAATAACACCCCTTTTCACATACTTTCCCCCTCATTACAACATGGACTTCCGTGGGCCATAGCGCCAGGTGGGGGGTGGGCAACTTGTGACGCCTAAGTACCTCTCTCACACCAAGGCAGCCGCCTGAGGTGTGGACTGCTGAGGAATATCCAAAAGCCCTGCTTTCTTCTTCCCTGCAGTATTCTTTCCAGTGCCCGTCAGGCGTCTTGGCTTGGGCGGCGGTATATGCCAATTGGCAGGTCTGCCAAAAGAAAAAACATCAACGCCCTACCTGGACTCGCTTTGTTTCTATTTGGATAGCCACCTTGAAACAGTGGGCTACCTGTCCTTTGAATATTCCCATTTCGGATCACGACCTGCATCTTTTCATCAGAGCACTACAATCGCTACTCCATGATGGAGTGCTGCAACACCCTCACCTACGTGTCACACCCCCCACCCCCCCGCCTAGCAAAAAACAACAAAAAGAAACAGCGCGCTGACTGCGCAAACAACAACGGGCGGCGGAGCTGGAAGGAGTTTTCGACACCCTCACCGCGGACGGATACACCCTGGTTTTCACAGATGGCTCATCCGCCGAAACGGAAGGCGTTGGCCGGGTAGCAGGATATGGCATCTACGCGCATCCTGACATCAGCATTTCTGCATATGTCCCAGCCCACCTCCGACAAACAAACAACACGGCAGAACTTCTGCCCGTGATTCGAGCATTACAAATCTTTACTTTTGGTAAAGTTGCAATTTGCACCGATAGTGAGTACGTCTTCCTAGGAGCCACAGGCGCGGCACGCCGGTGGAAACTCAGGGGATGGACGGGAAGCAGTGGTCCGGTTTCAAATGTTCCCCTCTAGGAACTTCTTCTTGACACCCTCAGCACACACACAGGCTCCATCAAGTTTATTAAAGTGCCGTCCCATGTGGACATCCTAGGGAACGATGAAGCAGACAGATTGGCGGACCAGGGAAGGCTCTCCCACCCCAGGTGTCCGGTACTCAAGACCCCGTCACGTGATTTCAACGCAGCTTACACTCCCCCCATCAAGCGTCGGCGCAGGAACACTGATGCCGAGCTGGACTCGGTTGTGCAAGTTTTGAATTTTTCTCCCCACAAAGACGCGCCGGACAGTCAGGCTATGGACGCCTTCACGGATCTCTCCCTCAGGATTGACCCTGAGCTACTCCAAGGCGACTGGTCCCCACCAGTGTCTGATTACAGTTCCGATGAATTTTGATCCCACATGGCCGAGCGCCACACAAGGTCCACACCATGTCACCGCCCCACGCCACTCATATGGTATGGGAGGCAGTGTGGCATAGTGGTTACCATCGTCAATTGTCGTCGCATAGATCGCCGGTTCGAACCCGGCCTGTAGCAGTGCTCCCCCCCACCGGCCTCGCCTGACCGGGGACTGGGGCCCCTCCCGCTTTTGCATCTATTTTTTCGCTATGGCCTTATCAATTTTCTTCTGCCGGGCAACATCAGAATTGTGCGCAGACACAAAATAGGAAAAATGTGCCCAGCCACCTGCAGCAGTGCGCCCCACCACCGCCCACGCACGATGGGAGGCTGCCACCCCACCCGTTGCTTGCCTTTGCCCGAGCCGCCGCTCTGCTTGATCGGCGGCTCGGGCAGTGGGGTTCGAACCTGGCACCAGCGACGCTGGAGTCTAGGGTGCTTCCACTGAAGCACATGGCACCACACCCATACTGCGACACAGCAAACACACAGCCGACACGACACAAATGCATATTTGCTTATTTCTTTGTATGTGCTTCCCTCCACACTGAAACTAAACAGCCTCAAGTCAAAGGAAGGCCGAATGATTGCCATGCTTCGCACCAGAGACTTGGGAGCGTACGGTTTATATACAGCCCGTTCTCTTAGGGCGCCGCTTATATTGAAGGGTCCACTGACCCAGCACAATTGATTGCAGGTTCGCAGTGCCTACTGTTCAGCGCCAGTACTTCCGACAACTTGTACATACCAACACGAGATGTACATAGATAGTGGAGCACCCCAACCAAGAAGGGGACACGCTGTGTTCTCTTACGATTGTGAACATCTGGACTAATGGCTGAAAGTGTCAATGGCGGGGACATTCAGTCTATCAGTACCGACCATTGATCCCCAAAATGACATGGTAGTGCACCGCTAAAGTAATGGACCACACTTATGGGGGGTGTTTTGGGGGTCAAAATAAGCGTATAGGAACTATCACGACCCCGGTGTCGGGCCAAGGGAGTCAACTTTTTTTGGGCAGGAACCCCCCTAGGAACCCCTTCCTAGACCCTTCCTGCACCCTTCCTGGACCCCTTCCTGGTAGGAACCCCCCTTCCTAGACCCTTCCTAGACCCCGGCCTGCCTAGGAACCCCCCTCCTTCCTGCCCAGGAAACCCCCTTCCTATGACCCTTCCTGTTTCTCAAAGGCAGCCCTGTTTTCCCAATGTCTGCCTATCCCTTCGCTTGGGATTGGATGGCGGCCGTCACAGGCCCCGCCGGTACACGTGGCTGCTCCCTTCCGGAGGGGCAAACGTTCCACGACACCGCCATCCCCACCAACTCCGCCGTGACTTGGACGCCGGGCACGACCATTGGCCGGGTGCGCATCACCAAGTCCATCCTTCGTGACAGGGACCCCCGTGCCCTCTCGGACCTCATTGCGGAGATGGTGCGCCGCAACCCCGACATCACCGCCTTCCACGTGCGGCCCAGCGGAGCGGACTACTCCTCCTTGCTGGAGTCCCTGTCCACCCGCCTGCCTAGCGACCACGCCCGGATCCACAGCCACTACATGGCTGCCCACCCTGTGGATGCCGAGACACCCACCACCCTCCGCTTCGCTTCCACGAAGCCCAAGCCCGCCACTTTCACCAAGGAGGGGTGGTAGAAGGAGGGAGCCAAGAGGAAGTTGTTCCTCATCGATCCGTGGCAGTCCGGTGAGGAGACCCTCCCCATCTACTCCCTCTCCAGTTGCTCACCGTGGGAGTGGGATGGCGACGGCCCCTGGGCTCACCGTGCCGAGTGCCTATGCGGCCAATGGGCTGCTTGCCCTCCCTTTCACCTCCGCCCCGCTCTTTGTCGCGCACGACGACCCCCTGTTGGAGCTGCCAAGTGTCTTCCCCACTGCCGTGAGCAGCGCCCCCAGCCAGCTTGCCAGCCTGCGGTATTTGTTCATCCGCTTTTTTTTTGCTGGGTATGAGGTGGAGGAAGCGCTCAAGGAGGCATTGGCGATCACCAAGGAGCGCTGGGCCCGCATCTTCAACCACAACCGCCCAATTGCTGGCCGAGCTCAGGACCCGCCGGACCGCAAGATGGTGTGGGGGAAGCCGGAGGACATGTCCAAGCATCCGGATGGGGAGGACCACATCCAGCTGTGGTCCCTGCCGTGCCTGACGGCCATGGTGACGCGGGTGAAGGCCAAGCCGGAGGGGATCTTGGGCAATACGCTGCACGTCATGACCCAAAGGTACATGGAGTGCATCACCCACGTTTGATAACTAAAGAAACCGGGATTTCCCAGCAGCGTCACTTCTGGTGGATGGCATCGCCCTCTCCGTGTTCTGGGCACTGTCGATGGATATCCTTGACGATGATGTTTGCGGACAGTTCGTCGCCATGTCTGCCCGTGCCTTCCCTCGCCCTTGGATCATCCACCGCATGCCAATGAAAAGGGGTTCCCTGTGGGTGATCTGCTCAACGGTGGTGCATGAAGGAGGCGGCCTGCCATTGGCTGCGGAACCGGGGTCCCGCCGTATCATTGGGTTTTGTGGGATTTCGACGCACCCCGTGTCCTACGCCACCACCCACGCCATCACGCCCCCGTTTTGGGCGCACAAGGCCGCTGTGAGTTGTGGAGTCCTCGGATGCCGCCGGAAGCCGACAAGTGAGAAGTGTTTTGGGTGTGGAGTCCAAGTCCTTTGCCGCAATCACACGGGGATTGAGTGCAGCAAGTGCGACACTGAAGCAGCAGTAGCAGCAACATCCGATCCAGGGAGTGCCGAGGCCGCTGATCCGAGTCGTGTCCTTGCCCTTCAGCACATGGTGACCTGTTTGTTTCCATCGGAGGGGACGACGCTTTACACCGGGCATTACGAGGCAGCGGCCGCACCACATGTGATTCCCGCTGACACAACCCCCTGATGACCCCTCCTTGCAAACCGCCAGAGCAGTAAAAAAAACAGAAGGTACAAGATTGCAAGCAACAGCTTGCAATGAGGCAAAACATGTCATAGCCGAACGTGAGCATGAGGGATGGATATCGGCTTTCACAAACGGCTCCGCCAAACAACACCCTAAGGTTTGCTGGGTAGCTGGGTATGGGTGTGTTGTGATGGGGGACTGGGAAGCCAAGGGGTTTCTACCCTCCAACTCGGCTCAGACCAACAATAGAGCTGAACTTTTGGCAATGATCACTGCCCTGGACCATTTTATCTTACAAACAATGTGCCTGGCTGTTGTCATGGACTCGCAGTATGTATACAATGGCCTTCGGGGTTTAGCATTCAGGTGGCCCACGGCGGGATGGGTTCCACCGTCAGGGCCGGTATGCAATGTTGATCTTTGGATAAGAGCCCTCGATCTAGTAGACACAGTCTCGGCCACGGTTAAGTGGATATGGGTGCCCAGTCACACCGACATCCTAGGTAACGAGAGGGCAGATGTCTTGGCGGAAGAGGGCAGGGTAAGCTTACCTCTTTATCATGTTTTGTCCTTGCCAGATAGGCCAGTTGTCAGCTTAGAGCTATCCTCAACCCCCACCCCAAGAAGGGCCCTAGCGGTCCCGCGCTCCCTACGTCCCCCCCTCATGTTTGGAATACTATTGATGCTAGCAACCCAGCTGCTACGCAAGATGATGGAGTGGATGAGGTTGACGTTGTGTTTTGTGCTCCTAGGACCACACCACCACATTTTGCGTTGAATGTAATGCAAATTACTGTGTTGAGTGTATGGACCCACTCACTTGTGGGGACAAAACTGTTTATTGGCACAGGATATGTCACAAGTGTTGAGTGGAATTCTCAGCTTTGGTCTTATGTTGTGTGCCCTAATGGGAAGGGGTTGGTGAGGGGTCTCCAAGCTTGCCCAACCTTCCCACGCCGCGCTTTGCTTGGGTGCGATCCACAAGATATCAAGTGTGCCCAGTCGGGTGTATGTTCGGGTGTATGTGCTTATGTATGGGCGGCAGTGGAAGCGAGTGAGCATACAGGGAGGAGCATACCTGAAATGCACCTGACTCCCGCGTCACATTTCTTTTGGTGGCGGAGGCGGCAAGCACGCCGCCGCGGATCGACCCATCACGCGGTCGATCTGAGTCGTGGTGGTGATGAGAAACAGGGGGGCGCCAAGACACAACCGGTGAAAGTCACTCCTGGTGGTTCTGAATGTGGGTATACAACCACATCGGGAAATGGCATATCGGAAACGCACTTGTCTCCCACGCCATAGATCGTGGGTTCGAATCACGGAAGGCACGCCGCCGGGGTTCATTCTTCGTGCAGGTCTCCACCCCAACCCCCTTTCACCCCCTCCCAGCACAATATGTTTTGCTCGTGGGGGGAGGGGTCCCCAAGCTAGCCCAACCATCCCGCGCCGCGCTTCGCTAGGGCGTGATCCACAAGCCATCACAGGGTATATCTGGGGCTGAAGTCGGGATAGTTAATAGAAAGGTAGCACGCCAAAGTCCCAAATTAATACAGTCCCTAAGCCTACTGTAGATTGGACATAGGCGTAGCTTGCGCGCGACTCATGCAACTACCCACACACACGTAAGTGAGCGCATAGTATGTGTGCACCTCAACCTCCAACCCTGTTCCCAAAGGCATGCAAACACAAGAAAGTGTTTGAAACATGGAAATTCAGGCTCACACCCATGTTTCCACAAGCAATGAGGCATGAGAAGCCTCCAAATGTTCGGGTTATAAACCCTTCTTGCGATCATACACCATACAGAACAACTTTGAGTTGCCCCAGTCCATGCGTGTTTTGTTGCATTTCACGCAATTTTGCATTTGGAGGCAGGTCCGTCACCCACCTTATGGGCCATGGGACCATGTCCCGCCTCATGTTTGGACTAATAAAAGCAACTCAGCTGCCACGCAAGATGAGGGAGAGGATGAGGCAGATGCGTGTGTGTGTGTTTGTGTGTGTTATGCTGTCAGAAGCGCCCCACCATCACAGTTTGTGGTGAGTGCCAGGACCAATATTGTGAAGAATGTATTGATGCACACACTTGTGGGGAACAAGTTGTTTATTAGGCAATACATGATGGACACACATTGATGTTGAATTCAACTATTTGGACTTATGCAACGCGCTTTGTAGGGAAGGTTTGCAGTCCGCTCTGGTCGACTTGGGGGACTCCTCTGGGGGAGGGTAAATCTGGGGTTAAAGCCGGGATGGTTAATACAAAAGTAGTATGCCGGCTGCGCACCGGGCACCCCCCCCCCCTTTCTACAAGCATAACAAGCAGTAGAAAAGTATACACCCACACATTCAGTGTACTGGCCACTGGCCGAAACCCTTCTGGCCAATGTTGATTCCACCGTTGCTGTTGAACCCACTCAGGGGGGGGACCGCACAACCCAAGCGGAACAAGGAGAACCAGGAATACTGCAGATTGTTTGCAGTGGGCAATGGGTTTTGCCAGTTGCCTAGTGTGTGTTTGGCATGTCAGGGAACCAGGAGTGCCACTCTGGTGCATGAAGGCAGAGGGACTTGACCTTGTCGTACCATTTCTTAAAGAATATTGAGGACACAGCCATTCTGAGTTCTTCACCAGGATCGACAGGGCCTTGTATGAGAATTCTGGCAGTGGAATTTTCTTTTAGAGGACCAAAACTGGTTCACACAACGTTGAATCAAATACGGGTGAAGTAGTGCTTCATCCAGTCCCATTGTTGTACTAATGCCAAATGTAGCATTTTCACTTTTGCTGATTTCTGCGGTGGATGGCATTCAGGGCCACTCAGGGTTTGAGGTGCTGTCATTGAATCCATTCTCTTGCGGGCGGCGGGGGGGGGGGGGGGTCTGGCTGTGATGTGCAATTGCCTTGGGGTTTGTGACCCAAGGGCCAGGGTCCAAGGTGTGCACAAGGCAGAGGTTTTGCTGCATGGATAAACTTCAGATCTAAAAGTTACAACTTCTGCCGGCATGACGTTAGATTCCCAAGCTTGTTGCATCTTCTAATGTCCTGCCAGTCAAGGGTAGCAGGGGTGTCAAGATGTTTTGGGTGTGAAGCGGAGGAGGTATCAACATAGCGCCCCACTATGCTTAATTCCCCCCCTGAGCTATTTGTTCTCTGCGTTGGAAGTGGGCTGAAGATAGTCACTGGGCTACCGTCCCCCAGGAGGTAGGAGGGGACTGTTACAGATGGGGCTGGACAAGGAGGCGGTGGGGGGGGGGGGGGGGGGGGGGCTACAGCTCAGGCAAAGAGTGTGGGGAGGGGGGTGGTGGGTGGGACTGGTGAGGTTAGCTGGGAAATTTCACGTCCCACACTCGTTTGTCTGTACTGCTGTTGCCAGCTGCACACCACCACCTGTGTGGACTCAGCCTTTCTTTGATGGAACCCCAGGGCCCGCCCATCCTTGAGCAACACCAGTGCCGCTCTTTCTGGCGCGGCTACAGGTTTGTCTCTGATGCAGAGGAGCTGGCATACCAAGAGCGATACCGCATCCCTGATGCACGTATGGTCCAGATGTGGGCGTTGCTCACACTGCTTACTGACCTAGCGCTCCTTGGCACTTTAGCCGGGACACATGCATCTGCGGGACGACCGTATGAAGTGTATTTGATGTACATCCCAAGCATCAGCCTGTGCCTGGTCACCCTTGGTGTGGTTTCCCGGCTGCCTGTGAAGTACTTGCATCCATTCCTGAGTGCTGTCGCAGTGTTAGTGACTTTGGGGCGGGGACTCATTGTGAATGCTTCTATTTCTGCTGCTGTGCCCATGGCTAAGCGCTCGTTGGCAACGGTGTACAGCGAAATCTCTGACAACCCTGTGGCTCTGCAGGAGCTGCAAGGGTACGTCAGGGGGGCCACTGTCGAGCCGGTCACTGCCGGGTTGTGTTTCTGCGGCATGACAATGGCAATGCTCCTCCTGATTGGCGTGCACCGCTCCACCATCGTGGCTGTTGCCTGCATTCCGCTGGCCTATGGCTGGGTTGCATTTGGACCCCACGTTCTGTTCGTTGAAGCCATCTTACGGGTGGGAATGCTGATAGTTGCCTGCTTGCTCCTCCTGGTGGCAATGCGATTCGTTATACTGATGCGCCGGCGGCAGTTTCGCCTTGAGCGGTCGTTCCAGGCCGCATTGCAGGTGGCTTTGGAAGCCTCCCGGAAGGCGGACAGCATCTTGAACCACACTCTGAAGAACACGATGGCGGATGCCGCGGCTGACATAGAAATGTTTCTCACCAACACTGATTTGCCGGAGCCTTCAGTCCGCCACTTGCGTCTGTCGGTGGCCACGCTGCGGCGCGGGATGCGCGCGTGTCGGCACCGACAGGCGTACATCAAGCTCGAAAGCGGGGGCTACCAGCCCTCGCTGCAACCTGTCCAGCTGAGCGCGTTGGTGGATGAGGTCACCGCCGGCAGAGACATCCAAGTCAGCGTGGAGGACAAGCGTGTGCTGCTCGATGAGAAGTTGTACAGCCTGGTCCTTGACAACACCATCAACAACGCCTTCAAGCATGGCCGCGCGCAGGACCCCCGAGTGCAGTTGACGGTCAGCACGGCCCCTGTGGACAGTGGGACCAGCCTGGCAGATGCCAAATGCGTGCTGGTCACGTTCCGACTGTCCAACCAGGCGAACCCGTTGCGACCTCGGATTACCGACGACTACGTTGCCAAGGTGCTGCGCGGGGAATCCAAAGCGACTGTTGGGGCCCTGTCCGATCAGATCGGGCTGCAGCATTCCCTGTCGGCGTGCCAGGCCCTCAAGGTGACGGCCTCGCTGACCCAACACGGCCCGACAGTGGTCTTCACGGCGGTGGCTGTTGTTGAGCTTGCCACACCAATGCCTTCGCCGGATAGGCAACAGTGCCGCACCGTATGGGTTCAGGAGGCGGCGGCATTCCCCCCGGACCTGAAGATCTGCTGCATTGACGATTCGGATGCGGCCCGGCGGCTGCTGGACTTGAACCTCCGAGCCCGGGCCAAAACCGGCAATGTTCATGTGTTTGGAAAGGAGAGGCTCGAGGTGTCGCAGTTCATGGAGGCCGTGCTGGATGGCGGAGACATCGCCATCCTGGACCAGCACCTGGAATTTGAAGGTGAGGGGCTCGTTTATGGCACCGACCTTGTGCGAGAGCTGCGCGGGAAGCGGTTTCAGGGGCTGCTGTGCGCCCGGTCCGCCAATGTGGCTCCTGAGGACCGGGCGAAATACATCGAGGCCGGGGTGCACTGCATTTTTGGCAAGGACCTTGGGATGCGGGAGATGATCGCGGAGATGCAGATTGCGTACGTCCGAACGATCATGCGACCTCTTCAGCCTGGGTGCCTCCAGGAATCCGGCACCGACACCTTGGTTCCGGTGAGGCACGGCTCGTGCTTAGCCTCCCTTCCCTCCCCTTCCTCCTCGAATGCCTGTGACTTGCATTTTGGGGGCCCTCGCCACCTTGAGCTTGGGCCCTCTACAGATGGAGTGGGCGCCATCCTGCAACCTCCTCCCGCAGCTTTGTATGCTGTCCCAAATCCTCGTCCCGCATGGCATAAGTCAAATTGACTCTCAAAACTCAATTCACTGACACGGCAGTCTGTATTTGCACGTGATCGTCTTGATTTGTGCTGCCGCCGTTGCCATCAGTGTTTGAGTCCGAGCAGTTGGAGTTAGAGGAGTTTTCGAACACCACGCCCCTCCTGATCGAGCGACCGACGACCCCACCACAGGATATTCCTGATCAAAAATATTTTATGGGTGCCCCCAGGCCTCCAGCACCAACCTCTCGGTTCCAGTGGGGCACCTCTCGTGCTTGGCCTCCTTCGATTCCTTCTCGAGTGTCTGTGACTTGGATTCTGGGGGACCTCGCCACCGCGAGCTTGGGCCCTCTGCAGATGGGCAGGGCGCCATCCTGCAACCTCCTCCCGCAGCTTCCTATGGCATCCCAAATCCTCGTCCCCGCATTTGAACGAGGTGATGCTTAGCATCTGCTCAGCAGCACTCCCTCGTCGCTATCATGGGCTCATCTGATATTCTGGGTCTTGTTGGCCTGCCTTCATTGTCCGAGTAAGCACCATGCAACAGCACCATGCTAGTGGCCCGTGTTGACTGGCCAACACGAACAGCGGCAGCCCTCTCCCACCCTTCCTCCCTTGAAAATGATGTGAGCGACATACGGCAGGGGTTGTGGTGCTCACCTGACACGGATAGCGGTGCAGATGTGAGCTCTTACACGTAAATACCGGCGTCCGTTTTCATCGACACACGAATACTGACCACACCGCTTGTGGCTGCATTCTACATGCAATCCGTAAATTGCTGCCACTCACGTGATACGGATTGTTGTACAGATGCGAGCTCTGCCGCTAACACTTCTCCACAACGACTTGACAAACCAGGACCATATTGTTTGCGGCTCTATTTTTATGCCAGTTCTGCCATCGCTGTAAGTGCCCCAGCTGGCGAGAGCCCCTAGAAAGAAGCGCCCCGCCCCGGAGTCAGAGTGGGACTGGGCAAAGCTACTGGCCGAGGAATCCAAGGTCCGGGACGGCGCCTGGTCGGAGTTTCTAACTTCACCGCGATTTGCGGCCGAAGTGCCCGTGGAGAGTTGCAACACCGTTCTGGACTGCGGCTATACTTTCTGGGTGCAGTGGGAGGCCCTCAACAGCACGCCGTGTGCAGTCCTCTTCCACTGAGAGCTTGGGGTTCCTATCGTCAATTCCAATTTCCGGTAGTACCATGACACGTTCTTGTTCGCGCTCGCCATCTGCTGGGACATTGGCGTTGCGCACGTCGACTTGGTCTTAGAGCAGTCCGAGGCTGCCTTTGCGTTTGTCAACGCCATGAAACGGCAGGGGCACGAGAAGTCCTTCGTGCACGGTGTTGCATTGCCGCTGACGACTCCTCTGCTAACGCCGGCGCCGTCGCCCCGACACACCCGCAACCTAGGAGCGAAAGGCGCCGCATAAATATGCACTCACCAAGGCCAACATCCACGCGGTCAGGAAGTAGTTGGGTTCGTTGAAGTAGGCAATCAAGCTAGGTGACCTCCGTCGCCCCGGTCTTGACCGACGGAGGTGACCTCTGTCGCCCTGGTCCAAACCGACGGAGATGACCTCCGTCGCCGCGGTCCAAACCGACGGAGGTGACCTCCGTTGCCCCGGTCCTGACCAACGGAGGTCACCTCCGTCGCCCCGGTCCTAACCTTGTGCCGAACCCCCCCCCCCCCCCCAGCACGCACCAAGGAAACCACGCACCAGGCGTGGGGACCGCATCACCTCTGCATGCTCCGCAACAATATGATGTGATCTCGCGGGCTCGAGCGACGTAAGTGTCACTTACGAGGAAACCGCGAAGTCTTTCTCCAAAATCAGCTTGAGACACCTTGAGGGATACCTTGACTACAGGTCGAACGACACCATGGACTTGGACACACAAGACCCCCTGGACAGGGCGGCGATGGGGCTCCTCGACGCTGCCCAAAGCATATGGGACATCCACCCAGGACGCAGCTGGCGCACCGGCCTTCTTGTGGATTAAAGGAGAGCCCCACTTTCGCTCTCGGAACACGGGTGACCTCATCAATTGCTCCAGGCCTCCTGAAACGCCCTGCAAGGTCTGTGGACACCCGCACTGGTATTGGCAAGGCAGTGCCCACGGGTGCAAGGGGAGCACGGGCCATCCTCAAGGACAGGCAGCGCCTTGCCAAAAACAAGAAAAAGCGGCAGGCCCGGAAGGCGAGCAAGAAAAAGAAAAAGGGGAAAGACTCTAGCGGGCGCTACAAGTCGTATTCCTCCTCTGATATGTCCTCTTCATCGTCCGACAGCTCCTCGGACTCCTCGGACTTGGGGGCGCGCCCTCGCCCCTCCAAGCCGTGTGTGCTAGCCGCCAAGTACAATAAAACCTTTCAGGCGGCAATGTGCCCGCAAGCGCAGACACTGCACGAGCGGGGGGGCCAATCACACACACATGCTGGTCAGACCCTCCCGCAAGCGACCGGTCCCCTGCCCCCCACCCCAACCTCCCCCCCTGGCTCGGCGCCTGTCCCCCAAACGATACCGGACACGGAGAACGGGGAGACCCCGACGGGGCTATCCCACCTACTACAGTTCGTTCTCTGGCAGATGAAGGGTTGGACGTCCGGAAGGCCAATGCGGTCGCACTCGCAGACGCAATGCGCCGGTTCCAGAGGGCCACGGGCGACGGAGGGGTATGCTGCAGCCCTTTCCCGACTAGCGCGCATACTCCAGCGGCAACACGGGGCTACGGCACGAGAGTCCTTGTGCAGGACCACCTTCTCGAATCCGTGAGAACGTCCTTTTCAGGGTCCAACGCCAAGAAGGTCTTGTCCGCCGTACGTGTCCTTGAGAAGTTCGATTGGATCAAGATGCTCGTTGTGCCGATGGACTGGCGGTTCGTCAAAGCCGTCTCTGCCTTCCACGACACGCTGCGTGGCGACACGCAAAAGTTCTGGGCGTCCATGGCCTGCTTGCCAGCCTTCTGCAGTCTGTGCACTAGGCCACAGGAATGGCAGCTCACAGCCCTCGGCATTTGGGGCGAGGCCCATCCCTAGAGGAGTATCGCCGGCGTGGGGGCACCCAACAGCCGAAGCCGCGCCGCACCGTAGCGGCTCCACGCATGCCACCGCACGAGCACACACCCCGAGCCCAGCCGCCCCACCATGTCATGAACTTGGGAGTGGAGGATGGCCTTCGTGTTGCACCACGCCGGTCGATCTGGGTGGTACCCGTTGCATGCACGCAAGGCGCGAAGGAACCTGCCCCATTTCTCGCCCCATGGACTGGCCTGTCCCGAGCATGCTCCGGCTCGCCCTTTGCGCCTCGCCAGTAGAACGTGCCGTCGTTGAAGTACACGGTGACTGCCTCCTTTGCCCGCAGCCCCAAACACATGCTGACAGCGCTGCGCGTCTACGTGTATCCGCAAATAAACTAGGAGTTCCACCCCCCCCACCCCTTGTCGAGCTGGTGGACCTTGAGGCGCGGGAGCTCGGGTGGGCAGACCGCCCTGGCACGACCCTCCAATTCTGGGCTCCATGGCTCCGCGCAGGAAATCCTGCGGGGGCGCTCGCTGCTGCGCCCGCCCCGGCAGGCGCGTTCTACGAGATCTCACAGTGGCAACAAGAAAGCGATGCAAGGTGGCAGCAAACGCCGCCGCCCGGCCTGAGACGTGCGGGAACGGGCTCCGAGCCCGGGTGTGTGCCTTGGCAACGCGCTTGTCTTGCCTGCGCGGCGTGAAGCGTGGGAGGGCCGTCATGGTTGAGGCGGCACTTATGGACATCTTCGAGTCATTGAGGGATATTATGGGCAGAGATGCGGCTCGCGTGGACTATGCGGAAGTTCTACGGGCCCTTGTGCGGGAGGGGCTCTCTGTGGAAGACGACCTTCTCTATGATGACCCTACACTCACGGTCCGGAATGCCTCCCGCAACCACATCCCGGAATTGGTGGCGGCCGCAGGTGTGGGGCCGGCCGGGCGAGTTTGCATCGCGAAGTCCTTATGGCGAAAGTGTGTCCCAGGCAGCCTGCGGGCCATCCATCGCAGAGGAGTGCGCCGCGCAGCCTGGGCTACGCAAACATGAGTATGCACAAAGACAAGCACTCATGTCAGTCGTTCCATACCTGCTTTGTTTTCTCGGCCACCTGTTGTGCCTCTTGAGTCCCCTTTGGACACCCCGACCGACGGAACTGTGTGCTTGACCGCTCATGGTGACTTCTTTTTCCTGTTTCTTGGAGTGTACTGACACTGCAATTGCCCTGTGCAAATCGTATCAAAGGGGGGCGGCTTCACTTCAACGTGGGGTGACGCATGAGAAAAAGAACTCTTACTCGCTGTGAGAGAAGCAGGAGGACGTGTCGGGAGCACGTGGTGGGATCGTAGCCTCTAACAAGAAGACTGCGATATTGTTGCAGGGCAGCGTCCCCCCCCCCCCCCCCCCGCCCTTTGTGCAAGCACTCCCTTGTCCAAGCATGGGAGCCTGTCTGACCGCGGTCTTCCTCATATTTTCTGCCCACGGTTTTGTGGCCAGAAGTGTAATGTGACACGGCCGTGCTGCGATTGTAGAGGGAAATGGGGGCTGGATCGTGCTTGTGGTAGTCCCTCCTGCGCATGCCAACATTCTACTTGCAACTGCAACCCAATGCTATCTGTTTTGATGTGATTTTCAGCCAGGGCTGATGTTGCTGTTGCTGGCATGGCTGTTACGTTCATCTGGTCCACCGGTGAACATGTGCCCGCCACAATTTTTGTGCTGTGGCATCATCATGCAATTTGTGTCCAATTCTGGCACTGCACAAATCACCTGCACACCAAAGGCATATGATGTACATGCAAAGAAGCAAAAATGCATCAGTAAGCAGTGTAGCAAGCCATCCCAACTGAAAAACATGCATACCTAAACAGACGACCATCATGTCCAACACAGCAAAGCAGAAAAATGGTCCACGCCAAGTGATGCACATTCCTGTTGAAGAGAAATGTGTTCTTCCTTCCTTCTCAGTCCTTTTCTGTGTGTCGCCAACCACCCCCGCTAAACTAGAATGGGGACAGCAGTGCTCTCTGCCCCAAGCGAATAGTGACCAGCTGTACCTGAATGTCATCCCATGCCAATCCCATGCTAATAGTTTATGACATGCAATCTGCTGACGCATCTCAGCCTTCAATCTTCACACACACCGCTGTTTCTTTTTTACAGCCAGCAGTCATTGTGCCTCATGCACACTGGGAAGCAGGGATGGATCTAATTTGTGCGCCACTCAGGGGGTGGGGGTGGGGGGGGGAGGGGGGGGGGTAGTGGATTGTGACATGTCACAAAAAATACAATAGGCAATAGTTGGAAAACAGCTTTTCTGAAAATATTGTGACACCCAAAAGGCTCTGTGGTAATTTCCGAGGGCAGTGGTACTTTCCGAGGGCATGCAGGATGGTTGCTGGATTGCTCATCTTTGTGTTCCTGAGCTTCCTGTGTTTTTGCGACAATTCTGTTTTTGTGACATTCTGCTTGCATGTGCGACAGAGAGATGAGACGCGGTGTCAACTGACACTGTGTTCTCTGTAGGGTCTCAAGACTGACGACATTCGCAGCAGCTCATTTGTCTGCCGCATCCTTCCGACAGCCGTTGTCATAGTTCTGTCATGGGTCGAAAGAAGGTGGGTTTTCAGTGTGATTGGCCGTGTGTTTCAGCCGTGGCATGCCGAAAAAAAACCAGCCATGCAGCCTGTCGCGCCGCAGCAATTGCTCTGGCTGTGGGTGCTGTGGGTGCAGCTGTGGGTACTGGGTACTGACAGTGACAGTAACAGTGAATAAGAACCCTGGTGCACCAGCAAAAAAGACAAAAAAGTGTTCCTTGGAATTATCAATGGTTTGCATTGAATGCTTCAAGTGAAGGGGTGTGCTGCCTGCCTCGTGGCACCCTGCGTGGCTCAATCTGTGACCGGGTTTTTTTGTGACGCATATCGTGACGCCTCGTCACAACAGGGGGGGGGGGGGAGGGGGGGGGGTAGGGAGGGACACCCACCCCCCCAGTTAGATCCATCACTGCTGGGAAGCCTACGGGCGTAGCAGTCTCCCACTGCATAACCTGGTTTCAGACTCAGCTAATCCTTACTACGTGTCAGATCCGCTACCACAGTCATTTGTGGGATCATCGTAGCACTGGACAGCTCTGAACCTTGATCCGGAGGGGTTACCTCGAGTACTGTGGCGCGAGCGGGCTACGCCAGCTCATCTTGGTCTGAGGGAAAAAACAACAACAAACCTAATCTTAAAGATTTGTGCTCTGCCCCTTGAATTGATCTTACAGGAACTTTAATACAATTTCACAGCGCAGGGCACAAATTTTGAGGTTAGGTCTCAGGGCAGAGCACTAATTTTGTAAGTACTGTGCCGGGAACCAACCCTGTAATTTGTGCTCTCTGCCCGGGTAAATAATCTGCCCCGGCAACTACTCTGCCCTGCCCCGGGAAGTAATGTCGAATTTCGGGCACTGCGCTCCGAAAGCGTTGTAGAGTTTGTGCACTGCTTTATCGGATATAATTCCTCTGATCCCTTGGTCCGTGGGCTTGTTGAAAACTAATTGCAGCGTCCTTGTGGTCAGCCGGGGCTTCTGTTTGAATCCCCGCTGTTGTGCAGCCCTACCCGCCATTGGTTACCCGTGGTGGCGACTTAGGTGCTGTCCCCCACCCCTCACACAAGGGGGAGAGGCATTACCAGTCTTTCTGCTAGTGCGTATCCCAAAAACTTTTTTGCGTATCTTGCGCATCCCAATTTCTGGTTTTGTGTACTGGGTGTGTACCCCAAAGAAAACAAAGTGTGTACCAGGTGTGTATTCGCCTGTGTTACGGAGTTCAGAGCAAAGATTCCATCTGTTTGTCACTGTTTGTCCCTGTCCCTACCCCTGTCTTTCCCCGCCTGTCCCATGTCCCAGAATTTTACGAGCGTAGCAGTCTCCCACTGCATAACCTGGTTTCAGACTCAGCTAATCCTTACTACGTGTCAGATCCGCTACCACAGTCATTTGTGGGATCATCGTAGCACTGGACAGCTCTGAACCTTGATCCGGAGGGGTTACCTCGAGTACTGTGGCGCGAGCGGGCTACGCCAGCTCATCTTGGTCTGAGGGAAAAAACAACAACAAACCTAATCTTAAAGATTTGTGCTCTGCCCCTTGAATTGATCTTACAGGAACTTTAATACAATTTCACAGCGCAGGGCACAAATTTTGAGGTTAGGTCTCAGGGCAGAGCACTAATTTTGTAAGTACTGTGCCGGGAACCAACCCTGTAATTTGTGCTCTCTGCCCGGGTAAATAATCTGCCCCGGCAACTACTCTGCCCTGCCCCGGGAAGTAATGTCGAATTTCGGGCACTGCGCTCCGAAAGCGTTGTAGAGTTTGTGCACTGCTTTATCGGATATAATTCCTCTGATCCCTTGGTCCGTGGGCTTGTTGAAAACTAATTGCAGCGTCCTTGTGGTCAGCCGGGGCTTCTGTTTGAATCCCCGCTGTTGTGCAGCCCTACCCGCCATTGGTTACCCGTGGTGGCGACTTAGGTGCTGTCCCCCACCCCTCACACAAGGGGGAGAGGCATTACCAGTCTTTCTGCTAGTGCGTATCCCAAAAACTTTTTTGCGTATCTTGCGCATCCCAATTTCTGGTTTTGTGTACTGGGTGTGTACCCCAAAGAAAACAAAGTGTGTACCAGGTGTGTATTCGCCTGTGTTACGGAGTTCAGAGCAAAGATTCCATCTGTTTGTCACTGTTTGTCCCTGTCCCTACCCCTGTCTTTCCCCGCCTGTCCCATGTCCCAGAATTTTACGAGCGTAGCAGTCTCCCACTGCATAACCTGGTTTCAGACTCAGCTAATCCTTACTACGTGTCAGATCCGCTACCACAGTCATTTGTGGGATCATCGTAGCACTGGACAGCTCTGAACCTTGATCCGGAGGGGTTACCTCGAGTACTGTGGCGCGAGCGGGCTACGCCAGCTCATCTTGGTCTGAGGGAAAAAACAACAACAAACCTAATCTTAAAGATTTGTGCTCTGCCCCTTGAATTGATCTTACAGGAACTTTAATACAATTTCACAGCGCAGGGCACAAATTTTGAGGTTAGGTCTCAGGGCAGAGCACTAATTTTGTAAGTACTGTGCCGGGAACCAACCCTGTAATTTGTGCTCTCTGCCCGGGTAAATAATCTGCCCCGGCAACTACTCTGCCCTGCCCCGGGAAGTAATGTCGAATTTCGGGCACTGCGCTCCGAAAGCGTTGTAGAGTTTGTGCACTGCTTTATCGGATATAATTCCTCTGATCCCTTGGTCCGTGGGCTTGTTGAAAACTAATTGCAGCGTCCTTGTGGTCAGCCGGGGCTTCTGTTTGAATCCCCGCTGTTGTGCAGCCCTACCCGCCATTGGTTACCCGTGGTGGCGACTTAGGTGCTGTCCCCCACCCCTCACACAAGGGGGAGAGGCATTACCAGTCTTTCTGCTAGTGCGTATCCCAAAAACTTTTTTGCGTATCTTGCGCATCCCAATTTCTGGTTTTGTGTACTGGGTGTGTACCCCAAAGAAAACAAAGTGTGTACCAGGTGTGTATTCGCCTGTGTTACGGAGTTCAGAGCAAAGATTCCATCTGTTTGTCACTGTTTGTCCCTGTCCCTACCCCTGTCTTCCCCCGCCTGTCCCATGTCCCAGAATTTTACGAGCGTAGCAGTCTCCCACTGCATAACCTGGTTTCAGACTCAGCTAATCCTTACTACGTGTCAGATCCGCTACCACAGTCATTTGTGGGATCATCGTAGCACTGGACAGCTCTGAACCTTGATCCGGAGGGGTTACCTCGAGTACTGTGTGTCCCTGTCCCTACCCCTGTCTTTCCCTGCCTGTCCTATGTCCCAGACACCAGTGTGTCCCTCTCGGGGGAATGACCGAGATGTATTTTCTTTCTTCAGTCAGTCTGTCAGCCTGTCAGTGTGCTGTGCTGTGCGTGTGCATCAGGTGCATATCAGGTGTGTATCCCAAGATACATTGGATGCAAGGGAAGAGGAAGCCTCAACTCTCATGCGTTTTGGGCTTGTGGATGCATACGCATGTGCGCATTTAGGCAGAGCGACAGACCATGACCCGCACGGGTGGACCTGGGGATTCCCCTCATCAAAGGCCAAGGCGCACACGAACACACCGCAACAGAACTCAAAACGGCAGAAGGCGCAAACCTTTGATGACGAGGATCAGGCTCAGTCGTGCGATAGACGTCGCAGAATTGACAGAATCCACATCCCCTACAGTATGGAATCTTTCATCTCAGAGTGCTACCCTACCTTTTTGGCCGACTCCGATCACAAATTGGTCCTTGTGGGCCTACAATGTCCGTCAGCGCCGGCGGCTACCCGTAGAAAACGCTGCCCCGTTGGATTTTTGAATGATGACGAAGAGGTTTGAGAAATCAGAAGCCAATTACAAACAGTCCCGGGAGAGGGGTAAATCTGGTGGGGCAAAGCACTCTCGCTCATCCGACGACGGGCAGTGCAGTACGAGACCAAACACGCGCCTACAGGTTTCACGGAATTACAGGTACTGGTAATGGAATCCACCAGGCTCAGGTTGTGTCCCCAGGTGTGGCACTACCTCTGGACTAATGGTTACCCATCAATCCGTGACCCGGCCCCTGCCTATTCACTGCTGGTGCACATGGCGGAATCCCAACAAAGGGATCGATCATGCGCCATGGTGTTGGATAAGTTAAAAACCCTTGTGCACGAACCCTTCGACGCCCCAGTGCGCAGGACACGCCAGGAGGTTTGGCGTCTGGTGAAGCAGCTACAGTCAAAAAGAAAGCTGTCAAAAAGAAAGCTGATGTCCCTCAGGCATAAAACAGGTCGGGTGCTATATGATCCGCATGCGATTGCTTCTGAGATCATGTCCTTCTGGCAACAAACGATGTCGGTGTGGGTGGCAACCACTGAATGAATGTCATTCCTATCTGGCCTCATCTTTGAAGTCTAAGAACATACCTCTGATGGCAGAAATGCTCATTAAGCCGCTTTTGGCTCCACTAGTGCACGCAGCACTCCTTGAACCTCGGCCCCAGGCTTGGATGGCATCGCCTGCTCTCTATATGCCTCATTTGCTGAGCAATTTAGCCCGGTGATGCATAACTTGATTCAGGGACACTACCGAGCCGGCACACTCAATGAGGACTGGGCGCTGGCACTGCTTAACGTGGTCCCTAAAGCCCTAGGGACAGTGTCAGTCAAAGATCTTAGGCCAGTGGTTCTACAAAACACTTGTCACAAGTGGATCGCATCGTGTGTTTCCTTACAGTTACAGGATTTCATTGCGGCCCTCACCCCAGTGCACCAAAAGGGCTTCATCAAAGGCCGGTGTATTTTCGACCATCTCTGGAACGCGTTTGGCTCCTGGAGTGCTATGCAGGAAGGGCTCTTCTGCCCTATTGACTTTCGGAAAGCTTATGATTCTGTTGCCCAGTCATACGCACAGGCGTTTTTCACTCATATGTGCCTACCCACTGAGATGACTCAACTACTCATGCTCCTTTTCAAGGCGCCAATGGCGTTGATTGTACATGACACTGTGATGTTGCATGAAAAAACTTGTCCCTCCCTTTCCTTTCCACTGATCGCGTACAGGGACACCACAGCTGTAAACGATCGAGCAGTGCTGGGAGACCAGTGTGCAGCAGGCCACGGCCTCGCACCATTGAGTCTTGACGCCGTAGGCACGAGCCTCGCCTCTTGCCACCCGGGCCCCATCTCCACGTACCCTTTGGGCTTGACGGACGACCCTCTCGCCCTCGCCGCCGCGGGTTACTTGGACCCTGCTCACTTCGACGAGCCGGCGTGGCCCACGGCTAGCCCTCCTGGAGATCTCTTCGCAACAGGCACCAATCTGACACCGATGTCTGTATCTGAAGCGCAGTTGGGGCAGTTGGGGCAACCCCCCAACTCTACCACTACCACGTCGCCCACATGCCCCTTCGACCCAGGTAGCATGCGCGAACGTGTGGTTACGCGAACGGCGGTGGGGGGCAAACGCCGTCGCCCCTCCGACACCGACTCCCCCTCCTCGGACGCAACCTCTACGGCCTCCACTTCTTCATCCCCACGCCGCGAACCAAAATCCAAAAAACACAAGAAACACAGGCGCCACCACAAGCGCAAGAAACAGAAAAGACACCCCCCCTCACCCCCTCCCCCCCTCCCCCTCCCTCCTATGGCGGGGACATTCAGTCTATCGGAACCGACCATTGATCCCCCTCCCCCTCCCCTCCAACCGTACTCCTACCCGTACACATACCCGTACTATAAAGCACAGCTGCACCCACCGCCCCAGTCACTACAGCCTCACCACCAGCAGCCAAACCCGCAACCACAAACCCCGTGCTCGACGCAATATCAGCCACACCAACATTCCCCACATCTATACCCGTATCACTATCCGTCCTACACCCAGCCAACGCACCAACCCTACCACTCCCATCCGGACCAATCCCCGCACATCCCGTCCCCGCACAACACCCCGGAACCACCCTCCCAACACCCATACCAGCACGACCCCTGCCAGGCCGCCGCACTCCCACCAGCATTATCACGCAAACTACCACCAGAACCGCACACACCCTTACCAACACGACCCATACTCCGGTTCACAACATCACGAGGCTACTCAACCCCACCTTTCTGAGTGTCCATTTTTTTTCCCCCGCCATGTAGCCCAAGATCTGGCCTATTCTTGGGGGTTCAAAGAAATACTATCGCCACAGAGTCAACAGACCCTACAAGCCTACTTCACGAAGGTCATGGAACGAGCCTCCGAAGCCAACACAGACACTGTGATGGAAGAAGTGGCCCAGCACTCCAATGGACCAGACCAAATAATGAGGGCCCTGACCCTCTCGGCGGCGCAAAATATCATTGATCTCACGCACAAACGGTCCGCCATCAGTGCGCATTTGGACATCCTAACGGCGGCTGGCCCACCACAGGATCAACAAGCAATCAAACACAGAGCGATGCTCACAGCCGCGTTGGAGGACCGGGCCGCCGCGATCAGGCTCTCGTTACAGCAGTACAAGCTCGAGGACGGCTCACCACTGTATGAGGCGAGGAAAACGCTTTTCCTCTTAATTGCACAAAGCAAAGAATGTGAGGAGCAGCTCCAAATGATCGAAGGCAACGATGAGCCTGCCCGCAAGAAGTTACACGACCAATGGACGCACGTTAACCAGCAAATGGCGCAAACGGAGATGAACATCTACAACTTGCTACAGAGCCCAGACAGCAATCTTGACAGCACCATCAAAGCACAGCAATAAGAGGTTCTCCGACAACAGCAAGTGCTGGCCGACCAACGAGCATCTATGGAATGGCGCCTGGCCGTGGCCATAGGGGTCTCGCCCGCCAAAAAGAAGGCTAAAGGCTTACCCTGACAGAGTCCCCGATACACCCCCCAACATAACTACCCCCCCAAGCACCTCACCCCCCGCAGTGGGCGCTGTCTACTGTGGGTTCTCCCAGGACAATGTCGCTGCTGTTACCGCCATGCGTGAGCGCATGGCGAAATTACCCACTCCGAAAGCGTCCACCCCCCTACACACCGCGGAGCAGCAACAACTGATGTTGCAGTTCCGTTGGGACAAGGATTTCACTTGTCTCCAGTCCTATCAGTTCTTCGACACGGAAGGCCATGCCCAAAACTGGCAAGGCCTGGACAAACTAGGTATTGATGAGCCGTCAACCGTCTTTCCAAAAGAGTCCTCAAACATGGTCCTTGTGCTCAAGGACACTGAAGTTTCGCAATGCATTGAATTACAACACAGGCTCAACAGAGACCTGCCCCCTAATCGTCTCGATATGCTGATTGCCGTCACCACACAGGTTCCTTTCAGCCAGTGGTGCGATCAGACACTTCAGAAGATGTCTGCCACGCCAGAGTCTTTCTCGAGATTAACACGCCGTGTCCACCTGGCGGCGGGAGGCACAATGGATTTCTGGGTAATCAGTTTTACCCCGCAGTCCATCTCACAGAGACTCAAACCGGTCTACAACACGGTGAGGCTTCTCTCGCAGGGCTCGACCCTAGAGAGTAAGGACGCCACCTTACCACCTCCCCCCACCTCAACTTTTGCGATTCACATGACCGAGAACGACATGTCCCAGACCATGCTACACATGGGCCTATCTGGAGCCAAGTGTTTAAATGTGGCCGCACCCATAAATCTCCGCCCTCCCAACAAACCATTACACACTAAGATTTTCTTGCTCGATTAGTTTATTTTCTATAATTTAGATTTTTTATATAATAGAACTTTTTTAGTTTATTCAAAAGCCAGATGGTAAGTATAAGTTTTTTCTGATTTTTTAAGTAGAATTCTATTCCGAGCTTTTCTAGTAACTATTGTAGTAGGCCCGCTTGTAATTGGTTTACTTGCTATTCGTCAAGGAAATCTATAAATTAAATTAAGATAATTTTTTCTTTTACGTAACAAACTTTAAATTTTTTGCTATTATATGATAAGATTAAGACCAAATTTTGTTTACTTTTTATTCATGGCAGTACCAAAGAAAAAAACTTCTAAATCTAAGAAGAATTCTAGAAAGAGTTCTTGGAAAAAAAAGGTTCTAAAGGAGTCAAATAAATCTTTGTCTATGGCAAAGTTAATTTTATTAGGTAATTCTAATCGATCTATTTATTTTAATTCGGGCATTTTCGGTTTAGGTAAATTTAAATAATTTTATTAATTTTATTTTTTGAGATTTTGAGTTAGGATTAAAGTTCGATAAAATCTAGTTCTAATAATTTTCATTATTTTTTATTTTTTTATGTCTCATTCTGTTAAAATTTATGATACTTGTATTGGTTGTACACAATGTGTACGTGCTTGTCCAACAGATGGTGCGTTCTGAAACTTTTTAAGAAAAATTGTTATTTTAGTGAATTTGTATTAAAGAGCAGAGCTTAATTAAATTTCCGATTTTGAAAATGAAATATTTTTTAGTAATTTTTTTATTCTTTTGTTTTTAGAAATTGATTTTAGTATTTTCGTAAAAATTTTTAGTTTCTTGATTAGTCCATCGATAGTCCAAAGGACCCCGCCGGGCCTATGGGACACAACCCTACACGGACGCACACCGGCGATCAAAAATACGTGAAGCAGCATAAATGCAGGACTCAGCCCCAAAAATTATAACAACTGGCAGAAGTATACAGCAGGAATCACCAACCTGAAACCAATATAACACCAAGCCCCACCATCACCGCCGAACACAGTGAGGAGGCGGGCGCGGGGGCGGGTGGTGGGAACACAATAAATTTTCAACAAATCTGTACACAAACAAAAGAAGTGATCCCCTGTTCGTAAACGAAAAGGGGACAAGACAAACAGGGGATCACAGAGGACAAAGCACCAAGACAATTCAACTATTCACCACTGGTACCCCTCATCCTTGTCCCCACTCATTCGCCATACAAATTCACCACACCGAAACCGACAGACATTACAAATCCACAACGGGGACAGTGCCTGGCGCCCGCAGCCAAACAGCCACGGCACCGGTGCCAGCTTCAGCGTGCAATGCCAGCGTGCGACGATCCCAATCTCCAGTCCTCCACAACCCAAAGCACCAACCCATCGGTCAGAATCACTGCACGACCGCTGTGCACTCCGACACAGCTAGGACCTATGTAAAGTCGCATATTCGAAACGGCGGGCGCTCACAACGCACGGAACATGAAGCACACGCGCCGAACCAACACCTGCTTCCCTTGGACCCATATATAGGGTAGACGCTGGCCCCCAGCCTTCGTGTTCGACGACAGACTCAGGAACAGCCTACTTACTACCCACAACCCTCACAATCCAACGATGGCGGCACAAATGATCCCCGCCTGCTCCTTTAACATTCTCATCACCAGACGGAGTCGCCTGCTGCTCCGCAACCCCGCGCAAACGGTTCGCCAGGTCCTGTGCCGCTAGCTGCAGAACCCCCGGAGCATCCTCCTTCGTGCAAGGCCGCAAGAAGACCAGCCTTGCAGCCAGACCCAGCCAGATCCGCCTCACCGGCCGCCAGGCAAGGCGCTTCTCCAGCACAACTCTGAGGTGTTGTCGCGCACGGTCCCACCTGCGCTGTAGCACCGCCGCCGACCGGCGGTGACGAAATCCTCCGCGCCGGCGGTGGTGGCGTTTCCCTCGCTTAGACATGGCACAAGCGCTGAACATCGCGAAATAGCGAAACATGTGTTGTCACGAATCAAGCAAGGAACACCTCACAGGACCAACCCTCCCACCTGCATTACCCCGCGGGGGTGCTGCAGCAACACCCGCCAGAGTTGAAATGCACGGCTACACGCTCGCTGCATACTAGACTGGTAATTGGAATCCAACCTACTCGGCGGGTCAGCCGGTTGCAACGCGCCTGGCACCAACCGGACCTCCACAACTAACTCGGATTGCAGCAGCCTCAAAACCAATGCCCTCAGCAACCTCTGCTGCCTTGACAACCACGTAGAGGCCCGCAGGGACAAAAACTAGCACGCGGACACCTGCGAATCCGTGACCAACACCACGTAATTCCAACCCAGCCGAACCGCCAACCTCACCAACCACACCAAGACCCAAAGCTCCGTGCTTTGCTGCGTGTGACGTGCAGGGGGAATAACTTGGGAACGGACACCCGACAACCGCGGGACGAATGCCCCTCCCCTATATCGAATGGCATCCAAAGCAGCATCCCCAAACATCACCCAATGGCGAACGGCACACAAATCGGGCGTGGCAGATAGCGCATGAAATACAGCAAGGTGTGCCGGCGTCGGTGGCTCCCAAGTCTCCATACACCGTACGACTGCAGTACACAATCCATGTAGAACCTTCAGTGGCGTAGGTCGCTCAAACCCCCCCCACCGGTCACAACAATAGCTCCCCGCGAGCAGTGGACCCCCCCCCCCCCAAACGGGGTCTAAAGTGCCAGTGGATGAAGCCCAATGCCTTGGAGAGCAACCGGGAAGAAGGTCTCGACCTCGTGGCCAGCCTGAGCCAAATGTTGAACATCTGGAGGAAGGCCCGTGGGTGTGAACGGATCGTGCGCACCCCTAAATTTATGTACTTCCCGAGGAAAAATATTTCCGCAACTGGGTCCAGCGTACTCTTTCCCGACACAATAAACCCAGCCTCCTCTAGCGCCCTGACCACGCGAGCAGTCACAACACGCAAACGCGCAGGATCCGGCCCCAAGATCAAAAAATCATCCAAGTAATGGAACAGGATGTACCCCTCCGGGATCAGGGGACGCACTATCCTCCCCAACGCCGTCTGACAGAACAGTGGGGAGTGCTTCCACCCAAACGGCATCCGCGACATACAAAACACCCTCTCCACTCCTTCCCAATGCATCCGGAACCGAAAGGCCCTCTGGTGCCGTCTAGGCAACTTAAAACTCCAAAAAGCGTTTTTAAGATCCACGTGTGTACAAAACAACGGCCTATCGGCCGGCCATTCCGCCAATTTCTTGGTGATTTGTTCCCAACCATCCAGCGAGAAAGACAACGGCTTATGCAAGCTCTCATTAAACTCAACTAGATTAAAAATAAGGGACACCTTCTCTGTGGATTTCGGGATCACAAACGGCCAGCAAGTCGCCCCCATGGGGCAACTTTCATCCATAATGGAAACAACTCCCTCACGCAGTAACCACTTAACCATGGGCCGAACCAAAGCCTCCCTATGAGACGAGCGACTTTCCCTCTCCAAATGAAAATCCGACACAGACGCCTCAAAATCAGGGGGCGCCAACTCACACCACAGATCGTCGGTAATCATGTAGCTACCCACCGCCCCCAAACCCCTCTCCACCAGCTGTGGGTCAACTCTTCCCACCTGCGGCACCGGTGACGTAGAGAGATGCAAAAGAGCCTGCCAGGACTCAGCCGTAAATTCTGACAAAGCGCTAAAAGTTATATCCGGCGCGGACCGTAAACGATAGTCCTCACACGTAACGAACAAACGCAGCACAAACAAATGGAGTCGCCGCATGAGCAACAAAACCCCGCAAGACAGTGCCTGGTGAAGCCAGGGCAAGAAGGAAAAGAACGCCTTCAAAAAGTGGACAAATAACGGAATTGGCTCCAAACGCACATACAAAAGGTCTGCCCTGGTCAGAGGGCGGGGCCCCCCATCCGCCAATGTGATCAATCGCAGCGATCCCTGCGCTGAACTCAGCACTGGGCCACCAACCGACGTGTCACAGGCAGATGGGGTTTCGCGAGTCACCCCCGCGGGGGGCGAATTTCCAGGCGACCCCCCCCCCCCCCACCCCCGCCGGCTGCTGTACCGCCGCCCTGGCCCTTACACTCCGGCGGGGAACGCACAGCCACTTTGCAGGCAGGCCCGACCGGAGGCCCATCAGGATGCCGCCTCTTGGAGGCAGGTCGTCTGGCTTTTGCACCACCCAGGCCCACCTGCGCGCTCGCTGCATGATGCCGCTGGACAGATAAGGGACCGCCCAGACCAACGACTCGCCGCTTGGGCCTCGGTTTACCAGCGCCGTCGACCTCTGCTGCGCCGCCTCTCGGTGCCTTGCCGGTTCCTCTCGACCGCAGCTTCCTCCTGCCGTTCCCGACGACCTGAGGTCCGGTTCCCGGCGTGAATTGTTGAGGGCGTTCCTTTGGACCAGCGGACGGCCTTGGTTCCGTGGGGAAACTACGGGCACTTGCTGTGGAGACAGCGGAGTCCGAAGACTCCGAGGGGACGGACGAAGAATCCGAATCAGACCCCACGTCGTCCACTTCCCTCCGATGTGGCGCCACATCCATATCAGGAAGAGATACCACAGGCCCCGCAGGCACCGGGGCTGCGATCTCCAACGACGCCTTCGTGGACTTCCGTTCGGGATTAGCATACATGGGCTCACCCCACAGGGCGGCCAGCAGCACAGCCAAACGCTCATCAGAAGCTTGGCCACCAACAGGCCATGGAAGCACCAAAGCCCCAACTACCGCAGGGTCAGAGTAGCCCGAAGCGTACTCCAACGCTGTGGCCAGCCGCTTCCACCGCCCCCACCAGACGAAATAAGCCACATTGGGGGAGCGGTGGAAGGCGGCTGCAGCGCCCCCCCGCCGCAGGGAATGCAATCGATGGCCACTATATGGGGAATCACGGAGGAGGTCTGCGAAGATCCTCTCCACTGCCTCAACCCCTCCCCTAACCAACGGCTGACCCTCAGGGATGCAGCTGGCCTCGGCGTAGCATCTGAGGAATCGGACCCACGACCGTCCCCACTCATAAAGCGGGCGTCGCACTTCTCTGTGGCCACCAACTTTGGTAGTGACGAACAGGACCACGGAATCACTCTCCAACCCCGCTGGCGTGATGGACACCGCTTCAGAGACTCGCAAGAAGAGGAGCCAACTGAGGCTCGCCAACGCTGCCACTGCCTGCTCAACCGGCGAAATTGCTCTGGCCCACAGGAGACAGAGACCCTCCGGCCCCAGGTATGGTTGCCCTGGTGTTGGTTTTCCAGACTTTGCAATCCTCCAATGGATGGCCTGAACACAACCCGGGAGCAGCCTGACATCTTCTGCCGCCCGAACCGCTGACACATAACCCCTGAGGGTGGATCTGGCCTGCCCCATGGAGACCCTTGACGCCAAGAATTCAGACAGCGTCTCAGTAAGCGGCGTCCGCAAAGCCCTGGTACCCTCGTATTTCGCCACCGCGGACAGAGCGGAACGGTATCTTGATTGCGTCTTGGGGGCCCAACCACGAACGCCCACGGCCGCCACCCGAAATGATCCAACAGCCGCCATCGCCATTGCCCACCCCGCCGCCGCCGCGCTGAAAGTCGCTCTGGCAGCAGGCAAGGCCTCCTGGGTGGGGGTTGGACGCGCGGACCGGGAATCCTCACACCAACACGGCCAACCCCACCCCGCCTTGCCGCAGTGGCGGCAGTCCCGTCAGGACCAGTGGGGACACTGGAAATGCTAGTGCCTCAATTGCTCCGATGGGACGCCCTCTTTTGCACATCTCTGGCAGTCACCAGACGGACGGGCCGTGACTGGTGCCCACCTTCCTTTCTTCGACATCCAATGAAGGACGCCTTGTCGCATGGCGAAGTCGATGCCTTTATACTTAAAGGATGGTCCTCCGCGTTTGACCGCATCCGTCCAGCTCATGGCATCCAGCGGGTTGGAAGGGTCCGCTCGACTGTTGGAGTCCGACGTGAACCTCTGCTGGGAGTCGATGATAATAGCCCAAATCCTGTAGGCCAGCCTGTCGCCCCTCGGGCATTCCATCGCATTGCCCATCACGTCTGATGGCCTGACCGGGGCAGCACTCGCGCTTCTAACGTAGTCCCGCAGTGCCTCTCCCGACTGGCGCATCCAGCTGGCCACTTTGTCACCCCCCAGCAACTACTCCACTGCTTTCGTGGTCAGGTCCGGTACCGAATTTCTCTCCGCGACGGCCAGGCTCTCCAACTGTGCTTGCAGATGTCCGATCGCCTCTTGCTGAGACTGCAGCAACGCGCGCAGCTCCTCAGGCGACATCTGGCTGGCGTCTAGTGCCGACGTGTCTGCCCCCGAGCCCGAAGCTCCTTGATCCGGGGCCTGAGACGACGCACTCTTAAACGGGGAGCGGAAGACCTGCATGCTGCTTCACAAAACACAATAAATTTTCAACAAATCTGTACACAAACAAAAGAAGTGATCCCTTGTTGGTAAACGAAAAGGGGACAAGACAAACAGGGGATGACCCCTCCTTGCAAACCGCCAGAGCAGTAAAAAAAACAGAAGGTACAAGATTGCAAGCAACAGCTTGCAATGAGGCAAAACATGTCATAGCCGAACGTGAGCATGAGGGATGGATATCGGCTTTCACAGACGGCTCCGCCAAACAACACCCTAAGGTTGGCTGGGTAGCTGGGTATGGGTGTGTTGTGATGGGGGACTGGGAAGCCAAGGGGTTTCTACCCTCCAACTCGGCTCAGACCAACAATAGAGCTGAACTTTTGGCAATGATCACTGCCCTGGACCATTTTATCTTACAAACAATGTGCCTGGCTGTTGTCATGGACTCGCAGTATGTATACAATGGCCTTCGGAGTTTAGCATTCAGGTGGCCCACGGCGGGATGGGTTCCACCGTCAGGGCCGGTATGCAATGTTGATCTTTGGATAAGAGCCCTCGATCTAGTAGACACAGTCTCGGCCACGGTTAACCGGATATGGGTGCCCAGTCACACCGACATCCTAGGTAACGAGAGGGCAGATGTCTTGGCGGAAGAGGGCAGGGTAAGCTCACCTCTTTATCATGTTTTGTCCTTGCCAGATAGGCCAGTTGTCAGCTTAGAGCTATCCTCAACCCCCACCCCAAGAAGGGCCCTAGCGGTCCCGCGCTCCCTACGTCCCCCCCTCATGTTTGGAATACTATTGATGCTAGCAACCCAGCTGCTACGCAAGATGATGGAGTGGATGAGGTTGACGTTGTGTGTTGTGCTCCTAGGACCACACCACCACATTTTGCGTTGAATGTAATGCAAAATTACTGCGTTGAGTGTATTGACCCACTCACTTGTGGGGACAAAACTGTTTATTGGCACAGGATATGTCACAAGTGTTGAGTGGAATTCTCAGCTTTGGTCTTATGTTGTGTGCCCTAATGGGAAGGGGTTGGTGAGGGGTCTCCAAGCTTGCCCAACCTTCCCACACCGCGCTTTGCTTGGGTGCGATCCACAAGATATCAAGTGTGCCCAGTCGGGTGTATGTTCAGGTGTATGTGCTTATGTATGGGCGGCAGTGGAAGCGAGTGAGCATACGGGGAGGAGCATACCTGAAATGCACCTGACTCCCGCGTCACATTTCTTTTGGTGGCGGAGGCGGCAAGCACGCCGCCGCGGATCGACCCATCACGCGGTCGATCTGAGTCGTGGTGGTGATGAGAAACAGGGGGGCACCAAGACACAACCGGTGAAAGTCACTCCTGGTGGTTCTGAATGCGGGTATACAACCACATCGGGAAATGGCATATCGGAAACGCACTTGTCTCCCACGCCATAGATCGTGGGTTCGAATCACGGAAGGCACGCCGCCGGGGTTCATTCTTCGTGCAGGTCTCCACCCCAACCCCCTTTCACCCCCTCCCAGCACAATATGTTTTGCTCGTGGGGGGAGGGGTCCCCAAGCTAGCCCAACCATCCCGCGCCGCGCTTCGCTAGGGCGCGATCCACAAGCCATCACAGGGTATATCTGGGGCTGAAGTCGGGATAGTTAATAGAAAGGTAGCGCGCCAAAGTCCCAAATTAATACAGTCCCTAAGCCCGCTGTAGATTGGACATAGGCGTAGCTTGCGCGCGACTCATGCAACTACCCACACACACGTAAGTGAGCGCATAGTATGTGTGCACCTCAACCTCCACCCATGTTCCCAAAGGCATGCAAACACAAGAAAGTGTTTGAAACATGGAAATTCAGGCTCACACCCATGTTTCCACAAGCAATGAGGCATGAGAAGCCTCCAAATGTTCGGGTTATAAACCCTTCTTGCAATCATACACCATACAGAACAACTTTGAGTTGCCCCAGTCCATGCGTGTTTTGTTGCATTTCACGCAATTTTGCATTTGGAGGCAGGTCCGTCACCCACCTTATGGGCCATGGGACCATGTCCCGCCTCATGTTTGGACTAATAAAAGCAACTCAGCCGCCACACAAGATGAGGGAGAGGATGAGGCAGATGCGTGTGTGTGTTTGTGTGTGTTATGCTGTCAGAAGCGCCCCACCATCACAGTTTGTGGTGAGTGCCAGGACCAATATTGTGAAGAATGTATTGATGCACACACTTGTGGGGAACAAGTTGTTTATTAGGCAATACATGATGGACACACATTGATGTTGAATTCAACTATTTGGACTTATGCAACGCGCTTTGTAGGGAAGGTTTGCAGTCCGCTCTGGTCGACTTGGGGGACTCCTCTGGGGGAGGGTAAATCTGGGGTTAAAGCTGGGATGGTTAATACAAAAGTAGCGCGCCGGCTGCGCACCGGGCACCCCCCCCCCCCTTTCTACAAGCATAACAAGCAGTAGAAAAGTATACACCCACACATTCAGTGTACTGGCCACTGGCCGAAACCCTTCTGGCCAGTGTTGATTCCACCGTTGCTGTTGAACCCACTCAGGGGGGGGACCGCACAACCCAAGCGGAACAAGGAGAACCAGGAATACTGCAGATTGTTTGCAGTGGGCAATGGGTTTTGCCAGTTGCCTAGTGTGTGTTTGGCATGTCAGGGAACCAGGAGTGCCACTCTGGTGCATGAAGGCAGAGGGACTTGACCTTGTCGTTCCATTTCTTAAAGAATATTGAGGACACAGCCATTCTGAGTTCTTCACCAGGATCGACAGGGCCTTGTATGAGAATTCTGGCAGTGGAATTTTCTTTTAGAGGACCAAAACTGGTTCACACAACGTTGAATCAAATATGGGTGAAGTAGTGCTTCATCCAGTCCCATTATTGTACTAATGCCAAATGTAGCATTTTCACTTTTGCTGATTTCTGCGGTGGATGGCATTCAGGGCCACTCAGGGTTTGAGGTGCTGTCATTGAATCCATACACTTGTTTTCGGGGCGGGGGGTCTGGCTGTGATGTGCAATTGCCTTGGGGTTTGTAACCCAAGGGTCAGGGTCCAAGGTGTGCACAACAAGGCAGAGGTTTTGCTGCATGGATAAACTTCAGATCTAAAAGTTACAACTTCTGCCGGCATGACGTTAGATTCCCAAGCTTGTTGCATCTTCTAATGTCCTGCCAGTCAAGGGTAGCAGGGGTGTCAAGATGTTTTGGGTGTGAAGCGGAGGAGGTATCAACATAGCGCCCCACTATGCTTAATTCCCCCCCTCAGCTATTTGTTCTCTGCGTTGGAAGTGGGCTGAAGATAGTCACTGGGCTACCGTCCCCCAGGAGGTAGTAGGGGACTGTTACGGATGGGGCTGGACAAGGAGGCGGTGGGGGGGGGGGGGGGGGGGCTACAGCTCAGGCAAAGAGAGTGTGGGGAGGGGGATGGTGGGACTGGCGAGGTTAGCTGGGAAATTTCACGTCCCACACTCGTTTGTCTGTACTGCTGTTGCCAGCTGCACACCACCACCTGTGTGGACTCAGCCTTTCTTTGATGGAACCCCAGGGCCCGCCCATCCTTGAGCAACACCAGTGCCGCTCTTTCTGGCGCGGCTACAGGTTTGTCTCTGATGCAGAGGAGCTGGCATACCAAGAGCGATACCGCATCCCTGATGCACGTATGGTCCAGATGTGGGCGTTGCTCACACTGCTTGCTGACCTAGCGCTCCTTGCCTTTTTTGCTGGGACTCATACATCTTCGGGACGGCCCTATGAAGTGTATTTGATGTACATCCCAAACGTTAGCCTGTGCCTGGTCACCCTTGGTGTGGTTTCTCGGGTGCCTGTGAAGTACTTGCATCCATTCCTGAGTGCTGTCGCAGTGTTGGTGACTTGGGGGCGGGGACTCATCGTGAATGCTTCTGTGTCTGCTATGCCTGCCATGGCTAAGCGCTCGTTGGCTACGGTGTACAGCGAAATCTCTGACAACCCTGTGGCTCTGCAGGAGCTGCAAGAGTACGTCAGGGGGGGCACTGTCGAGCCGGTCACTGCCGGGTTGTGTTTCTGCGGCATGACAATGGCAATGCTCCTCCTGATTGGCGTGCACCGCTCCACCATCATGGCTGCCGTCTGCATTCCCCTGGCCTATGGCTGGGTTGCATTTGGACCCCACGTTCTATTGGCTGGAGCCATCTTCCGGCTGGGAACACTGATGGTTGGCTGCTTGCTCCTCCTGGTGGCAATGCGATTCGTTATACTGATGCGCCGGCGGCAGTTTCGCCTTGAGCGGTCGTTCCAGGCCGCATTGCAGGTGGCTTTGGAAGCCTCCCGGAAGGCGGACAGCATCTTGAACCACACTCTGAAGAACACGATGGCGGATGCTGCGGCTGACATAGAAATGTTTCTCACCAACACTGATTTGCCGGAGCCTTCAGTCCGCCACTTGCGTCTGTCGGTGGCCACGCTGCGGCGCGGGATGCGCGCGTGTCGGCACCGACAGGCGTACATCAAGCTCGAAAGCGGGGGCTACCAGCCCTCGCTGCAACCCGTCCAGCTGAGCACGTTGGTGGATGAGGTCACCGCCGGCAGAGACATCCAAGTCAGCGTGGAGGACAAGCGTGTGCTGCTTGATGAGAAGTTGTACAGCCTGGTCCTTGACAACACCATCAACAACGCCTTCAAGCACGGCCGCGCGCAGGACCCCCGAGTGCAGTTGACGGTCAGCACGGCCCCTGTGGACAGTGGGACCAGCCTGGCAGATGCCAAATGCGTGCGGGTCACGTTCCGACTGTCCAACCAGGCGAACCCGTTGCGACCTCGGATTACCGACGACTACGTTGCCAAGGTGCTGCGCGGGGAATCCAAAGCGACTGTTGGGCCCCTGTCCGATCAGATCGGGCTGCAGCATTCCCTGTCGGCGTGCCAGGCCCTCAAGGTGACGGCCTCGCTGACCCAACACGGCCCGACAGTGGTCTTCACGGCGGTGGCTGTTGTTGAGCTTGCCACACCAATGCCTTCGCCGGATAGGCAACAGTGCCGCACCGTATGGGTTCAGGAGGCGGCGGCATTCCCCCCGGACCTGAAGATCTGCTGCATTGACGATTCGGATGCGGCCCGGCGGCTGCTGGACTTGAACCTCCGAGCCCGGGCCAAAACCGGCAATGTTCATGTGTTTGGGAAGGAGAGGCTCGAGGTGTCGCAGTTCATGGAGGCCGTGCTGGATGGCGGAGACATCGCCATCCTGGACCAGCACCTGGAATTTGAAGGCGAGGGGCTCGTTTATGGCACCGACCTTGTGCGAGAGCTGCGCCGGAAGCGGTTTCAGGGGCTGCTGTGCACCCGGTCCGCCAATGTGGCTCCTGAGGACCGGGCGAAATACATCGAGGCCGGGGTGCACTGCATTTTTGGCAAGGACCTTGGGATGCGGGAGATGATCGCGGAGATGCAGATTGCGTACGTCCGAACGATCATGCGACCTCTTCAGCCTGGGTGCCCCCAGGCCTCCAGCACCAACCTCTCGGTTCCAGTGGGGCACCTCTCGTGCTTGGCCTCCTTCGATTCCTTCTCGAGTGCCTGTGACTTGGATTCTGGGGGACCTCGCCACCGTGAGCTTGGGCCCTCTGCAGATGGGCAGGGCGCCATCCTGCAACCTCCTCCCGCAGCTTCCTATGGCATCCCAAATCCTCGTCCCCGCATTTGAACGAGGTGATGCTTAGCATCTGCTCAGCAGCACTCCCTCGTCGCTATCATGGGCTCATCTGATATTCTGGGTCTTGTTGGCCTGCCTTCATTGTCCGAGTAAGCCCCATGCAACAGCACCATGCTAGTGGCCCGTGTTGACTGGCCAACACGAACAGCGGCAGCCCTCTCCCACCCTTCCTCCCTTGAAAATGATGTGAGCGACATACGGCAGGGGTTGTGGTGCTCACCTGACACGGATAGCGGTGCAGATGTGAGCTCTTACACGTAAATACCGGCGTCCGTTTTCATCGACACACGAATACTGACCACACCGCTTGTGGCTGCATTCTACATGCAATCCGTAAATTGCTGCCACTCACGTGATACGGATTGTCGTACAGATGCGAGCTCTGCCGCTAACACTTCTCCACAACGACTTGACAAACCAGGACCATATTGTTTGCGGCTCTATTTTTATGCCAGTTCTGCCATCGCTGTAAGTGCCCCAGCTGGCGAGAGCCCCTAGAAAGAAGCGCCCCGCCCCGGAGTCAGAGTGGGACTGGGCAAAGCTACTGGCCGAGGAATCCAAGGTCCGGGACGGCGCCTGGTCGGAGTTTCTAACTTCACCGCGATTTGCGGCCGAAGTGCCCGTGGAGAGTTGCAACACCGTTCTGGACTGCGGCTATACTTTCTGGGTGCAGTGGGAGGCCCTCAACAGCACGCCGTGTGCAGTCCTCTTCCACTGAGAGCTTGGGGTTCCTATCGTCAATTCCAATTTCCGGTAGTACCACGACACGTTCTTGTTCGCGCTCGCCATCCGCTGGGACATTGGCGTTGCGCACGTCGACTTGGTCTTAGAGCAGTCCGAGGCTGCCTTTGCGTTTGTCGACGCCATGAAACGGCAGGGGCACGAGAAGTCCTTCGTGCACGGTGTTGCATTGCCACTGACGACCCCTTCGCTAACGCCGGCTCCGTCGCCCCGACACACCCGCAACCTAGGAGCGAAAGGCGCCGCATAAATATGCACTCACCAAGGCCAACATCCACGCGGTCAGGAAGTAGTTGGGTTCGTTGAAGTAGGCAATCAAGCTAGGTGACCTCCGTCGCCCCGGTCTTGACCGACGGAGCTGACCTCCGTCGCCCGGGTCCTGACCGACGGAGGTGACCTCCGTCGCCCCGGTCCTAACCTTGTGCCGAACCCCCCCCTCCCCCCCCCCGCACGCACCAAGGAAACCACGCACCAGGCGTGGGGACCGCATCACCTCTGCATGCTCCGCAACAATATGATGTGATCTCGCGGGCTCGAGCGACGTAAGTGTCACTGACGAGGAAACCGCGAAGTCTTTCTCCAAAATCAGCTTGAGACACCTTGAGGGATACCTTGACTACAGGTCGAACGACACCATGGACTTGGACACGCAAGACCCCCTGGACAGGGCGGCGATGGGGCTCCTCGACGCTGCCCAAAGCATATGGGACATCATCCTCAAGAGAGGAGGGAGCACGGGCCATCCTCAAGGACAGGCAGCGCCTTGCCATAGAGAAGAAAAAGCGGCAGGCCCGGAAGGCGAGCAAGAAAAAGAAAAAGGGGAAAGACTCTAGCGGGCGCTGCAAGTCGTATTCCTCCTCCAATATGTCCTCCTCATCGTCCGACAGCTCCTCGGACTCCTCGGACTTGGGGGCGCGCCCTCGCCCCTCCAAGCCGTGTGTGCTAGCCGCCAAGTACAATAAAACCTTTGAGGCCACCCAGGACGCAGCTGGCGTACCGGCCTTCTTGTGGATCAAAGGAGAGCCCCACTTTCGCTCTCGGAACACGGGTGACTTCATCAATTGCTCCAGGCCTCCTAAAACGCCCTGCAAGGTCTGTGGACACCCGCACTGGTATTGGCAAGGCAGTGCCCACGGGTGCAAGGGGCAATGTGCCCGCAAGCGCAAACACTGCACGAGCGGGGGGGCCAATCACACACACATGCTGGTCAGACCCTCCCGCAAGCGACCGGTCCCCTACCCCACCACCCCAACCTCCCCCCCTGGCTCGGCGCCTGTCCCCCAAACGATACCGGACACGGAGAACGGGGAGACCCCGACGGGGCTATCCCACCTACTACAGTTCGTTCTCTGGCAGATGAAGGGTTGGACGTCCGGAAGGCCAATGCGGTCGCACTCGCAGACGCAGTACGCTGGTTCTAGAGGGCCACGGGCGACGGAGGGGTATGCTGCAGCCCTTTCCCGACTAGCGCGCATACTCCAGCGGCAACACGGGGCTACGGCACGAGAGTCCTTGTGCAGGACCACCTTCTCGAATCCGTGAGAACGTCCTTTTCAGGGTCCAACGCCAAGAAGGTCTTGTCCGCCGTACGTGTCCTTGAGAAGTTCGATTGGGTCAAGATGCTCGTTGTGCCGATGGACTGGCGGTTCGTCAAAGCCGTCTCTGCCTTCCACGACACGCTGCGTGGCGACACGCAAAAGTTCTGGGCGTCCATGGCCTGCTTGCCAGCCTTCTGCAGTCTGTGCACTAGGCCACAGGAATGGCAGCTCACAGCCCTCGGCATTTGGGGCGAGGCCCATCCCTAGAGGAGTATCGCCGGCGTGGGGGCACCCAACAGCCGAAGCCGCGCCGCACCGTAGCGGCGCCACGCATGCCACCGCACGAGCACACACCCCGAGCCCAGCCGCCCCACCATGTCATGAACTTGGGAGTGGAGGATGGCCTTCGTGTTGCACCACGCCGGTCGATCTGGGTGGTACCCGTTGCATGCACGCAAGGCGCGAAGGAACCTGCCCCATTTCTCGCCCCATGGACTGGCCTGTCCCGAGCATGCTCCGGCTCGCCCTTTGCGCCTCGCCAGTAGAACGTGCCGTTGTTGAAGTACACGGTGACTGCCTCCTTTGCCCGCAGCCCCAAACACATGCTGACAGCGCTGCGCGTCTACGTGTATCAGCAAATAAACTAGGAGTTCCACCCCCCCCACCCCTTGTCGAGCTGGTGGACCTTGAGGCGCGGGAGCTCGGGTGGGCAGACCGCCCTGGCACGACCCTCCAATTCTGGGCTCCATGGCTCCGCGCAGGAAATCCTGCGGGGGCGCTCGCTACTGCGCCCGCCCCGGCAGGCGCGTTCTACGGGATCTCACTGTGGCAACGAGAAAGCGATGCAAGGTGGCAGCAAACGCTGCCGCCCGGCCTGAGACGTGCGGGAACGGGCTCCGAGCCCGGGTGTGTGCCTTGGCAACGCGCTTGTCTTGCCTGCGCGGCGTGAAGCATGGGAGGGCCGTCATGGTTGAGGCGGCACTTATGGACATCTTCGAGTCATTGAGGGATATTATGGGCAGAGATGCGGCTCGCGTGGACTATGCGGAAGTTCTACGGGCCCTTGTGCGGGAGGGGCTCTTTGTGGAAGACGACCTTCTCTATGATGACCCTACACTCACGGTCCGGAATGCCTCCCGCAACCACATCCCGGAATCGGTGGCGGCCGCAGGTGTGGGGCCGGCCGGGCGAGTTTGCATCGCGAAGTCCTTATGGCGAAAGTGTGTCCCAGGCAGCCTGCGGGCCATCCATCGCAGAGGAGTGCGCCGCGCAGCCTGGGCTACGCAAACATGAGTATGCACAAAGACAAGCACTCATGTCAGTCGTTCCATACCTGCTTTGTTTTCTCGGCCACCTGTTGTGCCTCTTGAGTCCCCTTTGGACACCCCGACCGACGGAACTGTGTGCTTGACCGCTCATGGTGACTTCTTTTTCCTGTTTCTTGGAGTGTACTGACACTGCAATTGCCCTGTGCAAATCGTATCAAAGGGGGGCGGCTTCACTTCAACGTGGGGTGACGCATGAGAAAAAGAACTCTTACTCGCTGTGAGAGAAGCAGGAGGACGTGTCGGGAGCACGTGGTGGGATCGTAGCCTCTAACAAGAAGACTGCGATATTGTTGCAGGGCAGCGTCCCCCCCCCCCCCCCCGCCCTTTGTGCAAGCACTCCCTTGTCCAAGCATGGGAGCCTGTCTGACCGCGGTCTTCCTCATATTTTCTGCCCACGGTTTTGTGGCCAGAAGTGTAATGTGACACGGCCGTGCTGCGATTGTAGAGGGAAAGGGGGGCTGGATCGTGCTTGTGGTAGTCCCTCCTGCGCATGCCAACATTCTACTTGCAACTGCAACCCAATGCTATCTGTTTTGATGTGATTTTCAGCCAGGGCTGATGTTGCTGTTGCTGGCATGGCTGTTACGTTCATCTGGTCCACCGGTGAACATGTGCCCGCCACAATTTTTGTGCTGTGGCATCATCATGCAATTTGTGTCCAATTCTGGCACTGCACAAATCACCTGCACACCAAAGGCATATGATGTACATGCAAAGAAGCAAAAATGCATCAGTAAGCAGTGTAGCAAGCCATCCCAACTGAAAAACATGCATACCTAAACAGACGACCATCATGTCCAACACAGCAAAGCAGAAAAATGGTCCACGCCAAGTGATGCACATTCCTGTTGAAGAGAAATGTGTTCTTCCTTCCTTCTCAGTCCTTTTCTGTGTGTCGCCAACCACCCCCGCTAAACTAGAATGGGGACAGCAGTGCTCTCTGCCCCAAGCGAATAGTGACCAGCTGTACCTGAATGTCATCCCATGCCAATCCCATGCTAATAGTTTATGACATGCAATCTGCTGACGCATCTCAGCCTTCAATCTTCACACACACCGCTGTTTCTTTTTTACAGCCAGCAGTCATTGTGCCTCATGCACACTGGGAAGCAGGGATGGATCTAATTTGTGCGCCACTCAGGGGGTGGGGGGGGGGGTAGTGAATTGTGACATGTCACAAAAAATACAACAGGCAATAGTTGGAAAACAGCTTTTCTGAAAATATTGTGACACCCAAAAGGCTCTGTGGTAATTTCCGAGGGCAGTGGTACTTTCCGAGGGCATGCAGGATGGTTGCTGGATTGCTCATCTTTGTGTTCCTGAGCTTCCTGTGTTTTTGCGACAATTCTGTTTTTGTGACATTCTGCTTGCATGTGCGACAGAGAGATGAGACGCGGTGTCAACTGATACTGTGTTCTCTGTAGGGTCTCAAGACTGACGACATTCGCAGCAGCTCATTTGTCTGCCGCATCCTTCCGACAGCCGTTGTCATAGTTCTGTCATGGGTCGAAAGAAGGTGGGTTTTCAGTGTGATTGGCCGTGTGTTTCAGCCGTGGCATGCCGAAAAAAAACCAGCCATGCAGCCTGTCGCGCCGCAGCAATTGCTCTGGCTGTGGGTGCTGTGGGTGCAGCTGTGGGTACTGGGTACTGACAGTGACAGTAACAGTGAATAAGAACCCTGGTGCACCAGCAAAAAAGACAAAAAAGTGTTCCTTGGAATTATCAATGGTTTGCATTGAATGCTTCAAGTGAAGGGGTGTGCTGCCTGCCTCGTGGCACCCTGCGTGGCTCAATCTGTGACCGGGTTTTTTTGTGACGCATATCGTGACGCCTCGTCACAACAGGGGGGGGGGGGAGGGGGAGGGTAGGGAGGGACACCCACCCCCCCAGTTAGATCCATCACTGCTGGGAAGCCTACGGGCGTAGCAGTCTCCCACTGCATAACCTGGTTTCAGACTCAGCTAATCCTTACTACGTGTCAGATCCGCTACCACAGTCATTTGTGGGATCATCGTAGCACTGGACAGCTCTGAACCTTGATCCGGAGGGGTTACCTCGAGTACTGTGGCGCGAGCGGGCTACGCCAGCTCATCTTGGTCTGAGGGAAAAAACAACAACAAACCTAATCTTAAAGATTTGTGCTCTGCCCCTTGAATTGATCTTACAGGAACTTTAATACAATTTCACAGCGCAGGGCACAAATTTTGAGGTTAGGTCTCAGGGCAGAGCACTAATTTTGTAAGTACTGTGCCGGGAACCAACCCTGTAATTTGTGCTCTCTGCCCGGGTAAATAATCTGCCCCGGCAACTACTCTGCCCTGCCCCGGGAAGTAATGTCGAATTTTGGGCACTGCGCTCCGAAAGCGTTGTAGAGTTTGTGCACTGCTTTATCGGATATAATTCCTCTGATCCCTTGGTCCGTGGGCTTGTTGAAAACTAATTGCAGCGTCCTTGTGGTCAGCCGGGGCTTCTGTTTGAATCCCCGCTGTTGTGCAGCCCTACCCGCCATTGGTTACTCGTGGTGGCGACTTAGGTGCTGTCCCCCACCCCTCACACAAGGGGGAGAGGCATTACCAGTCTTTCTGCTAGTGCGTATCCCAAAAACTTTTTTGCGTATCTTGCGCATCCCAATTTCTGGTTTTGTGTACTGGGTGTGTACCCCAAAGAAAACAAAGTGTGTACCAGGTGTGTATTCGCCTGTGTTACGGAGTTCAGAGCAAAGATTCCATCTGTTTGTCACTGTTTGTCCCTGTCCCTACCCCTGTCTTTCCCCGCCTGTCCCATGTCCCAGAATTTTACGGGCGTAGCACTCTCCCACTGCATAACCTGGTTTCAGGCTCAGCTAATCCTTACTACGTGTCAGATCCGCTACCACAGTCATTTGTGGGATCATCGTAGCACTGGACAGCTCTGAACCTTGATCCGGAGGGGTTACCTCGAGTACTGTGGCGCGAGCGGGCTACGCCAGCTCATCTTGGTCTGAGGGAAAAAACAACAACAAACCTAATCTTAAAGATTTGTGCTCTGCCCCTTGAATTGATCTTACAGGAACTTTAATACAATTTCACAGCGCAGGGCACAAATTTTGAGGTTAGGTCTCAGGGCAGAGCACTAATTTTGTAAGTACTGTGCCGGGAACCAACCCTGTAATTTGTGCTCTCTGCCCGGGTAAATAATCTGCCCCGGCAACTACTCTGCCCTGCCCCGGGAAGTAATGTCGAATTTTGGGCACTGCGCTCCGAAAGCGTTGTAGAGTTTGTGCACTGCTTTATCGGATATAATTCCTCTGATCCCTTGGTCCGTGGGCTTGTTGAAAACTAATTGCAGCGTCCTTGTGGTCAGCCGGGGCTTCTGTTTGAATCCCCGCTGTTGTGCAGCCCTACCCGCCATTGGTTACCCGTGGTGGCGACTTAGGTGCTGTCCCCCACCCCTCACACAAGGGGGAGAGGCATTACCAGTCTTTCTGCTAGTGCGTATCCCAAAAACTTTTTTGCGTATCTTGCGCATCCCAATTTCTGGTTTTGTGTACTGGGTGCGTACCCCAAAGAAAACAAAGTGTGTACCAGGTGTGTATTCGCCTGTGTTACGGAGTTCAGAGCAAAGATTCCATCTGTTTGTCACTGTTTGTCCCTGTCCCTACCCCTGTCTTTCCCCGCCTGTCCCATGTCCCAGAATTTTACGGGCGTAGCAGTCTCCCACTGCATAACCTGGTTTCAGGCTCAGCTAATCCTTACTACGTGTCAGATCCGCTACCACAGTTATTTATGGGATCATCGTAGCACTGGACAGCTCTGAACCTTGATCCGGAGGGGTTACCTCGAGTACTGTGGCGCGAGCGGGCTACGCCAGCTCATCTTGGTCTGAGGGAAAAAACAACAACAAACCTAATCTTAAAGATTTGTGCTCTGCCCCTTGAATTGATCTTACAAAATTAGTGCTCTGCCCTGAGACCTATCCTCAAAATTTGTGCCCTGCGCTGCGAAATTGTATTAAAGTTCCTGTACTGTGCCGGGAACCAACCCTGTAATTTGTGCTCTCTGCCCGGGTAAATAATCTGCCCCGGCAACTACTCTGCCCTGCCCCGGGAAGTAATCTCGAATTTCGGGCACTGCGCTCCGAAAGCGTTGTAGAGTTTGTGCACTGCTTTATCGGATATAATTCCTCTGATCCCTTGGTCCGTGGGCTTGTTGAAAACTAATTGCAGCGTCCTTGTGGTCAGCCGGGGCTTCTGTTTGAATCCCCGCTGTTGTGCAGCCCTACCCGCCATTGGTTACCCGTGGTGGCGACTTAGGTGCTGTCCCCCACCCCTCACACAAGGGGGAGAGGCATTACCAGTCTTTCTGCTAGTGCGTATCCCAAAAACTTTTTTGCGTATCTTGCGCATCCCAATTTCTGGTTTTGTGTACTGGGTGTGTACCCCAAAGAAAACAAAGTGTGTACCAGGTGTGTATTCGCCTGTGTTACGGAGTTCAGAGCAAAGATTCCATCTGTTTGTCACTGTTTGTCCCTGTCCCTACCCCTGTCTTTCCCCGCCTGTCCCATGTCCCAGAATTTTACGGGCGTAGCACTCTCCCACTGCATAACCTGGTTTCAGACTCAGCTAATCCTTACTACGTGTCAGATCCGCTACCACAGTCATTTGTGGGATCATCGTAGCACTGGACAGCTCTGAACCTTGATCCGGAGGGGTTACCTCGAGTACTGTGGCGCGAGCGGGCTACGCCAGCTCATCTTGGTCTGAGGGAAAAAACAACAACAAACCTTATCTTAAAGATTTGTGCTCTGCCCCTTGAATTGATCTTACAGGAACTTTAATACAATTTCACAGCGCAGGGCACAAATTTTGAGGTTAGGTCTCAGGGCAGAGCACTAATTTTGTAAGTACTGTGCCGGGAACCAACCCTGTAATTTGTGCTCTCTGCCCGGGTAAATAATCTGCCCCGGCAACTACTCTGCCCTGCCCCGGGAAGTAATGTCGAATTTTGGGCACTGCGCTCCGAAAGCGTTGTAGAGTTTGTGCACTGCTTTATCGGATATAATTCCTCTGATCCCTTGGTCAGTGGGCTTGTTGAAAACTAATTGCAGCGTCCTTGTGGTCAGCCGGGGCTTCTGTTTGAATCCCCGCTGTTGTGCAGCCCTACCCGCCATTGGTTACCCGTGGTGGCGACTTAGGTGCTGTCCCCCACCCCTCACACAAGGGGGAGAGGCATTACCAGTCTCTCTGCTAGTGCGTATCCCAAAAACTTTTTTGCGTATCTTGCGCATCCCAATTTCTGGTTTTGTGTACTGGGTGTGTACCCCAAAGAAAACAAAGTGTGTACCAGGTGTGTATTCGCCTGTGTTACGGAGTTCAGAGCAAAGATTCCATCTGTTTGTCACTGTTTGTCCCTGTCCCTACCCCTGTCTTTCCCCGCCTGTCCCATGTCCCAGAATTTTACGGGCGTAGCAGTCTCCCACTGCATAACCTGGTTTCAGACTCAGCTAATCCTTACTACGTGTCAGATCCGCTACCACAGTCATTTGTGGGATCATCGTAGCACTGGACAGCTCTGAACCTTGATCCGGAGGGGTTACCTCGAGTACTGTGGCGCGAGCGGCCCGGGGGGGGCGACTCCGCGGGTCCTAGGACGCCAACTACCCCCCCCCCCCCCCCCAAGGGGCCTCCGGCCGACAGTTAGTTGTCAAAGGTATGAGCCCAAGGAGCCAACGGGCGCTGAAGGTGCCCCGGCGCCGAAGGCGCCCAATGGGGTTATGTAGCCACCTTGCCCACTTGTGGGCCCTTTTCTGATTCTGCCCCCCGCTCTGAGGCGTTGGGGATCCCCTAGGCGGCAGGGGTTATGTAGCCACCTTGCCCACAAGTGGGCCAATTCTGATTCTGCCCCCCCGCTCTATAGCGGTGGCTATTTGGGCGTCTGGCCGTACTAGAGACCCATACTTTGAGATACTAGGGGCCCCTAGGGGCATCATGGTGACCCCCGGCGTAGGTTTTGAGTTCTGATTTTGTTCCCTTTGTTGGGGACCCCCGAGAATGCAGGGGTGATGTAGCATTTCCGCCCTCTTTTGGGCCCCAACCGTCCGGTGCTATTGAGGAAACCGGGACAATCTTTGAATCCACGCTTTGTTGCGTGGTGCATCAGGGTGACCCCCGGCGTAGGTTTTGACTTCCGATTTTGTTCCCTTTGTTGGGGACCCCCGAGAATGCAGGGGTGATGTAGCATTTCCGCCCTCTTTTGGGCCCCAACCGTCCGGCGCTATTGAGGAAACCGTTCGGAGGTGCCCGACACCCCCCCCCCCCCCACGGGAACCCCGGGAACCCCCCCCCCCCGGGAACCGCCCTCCCCGGCGCCCCTCCTAGACCCCCCCCTCCAAGCCCCCCCCCCCCCCTAGGGGCCTTCGGCCAACAGTTAGTTGGGGGGGTAGTTGGCGTCCAGGACCGAGGGGTCGCCCCCCCCGTGGCGAGCGGGCTACGCCAGCTCATCTTGGTCTGAGGGAAAAAACAACAACAAACCTAATCTTAAAGATTTGTGCTCTGCCCCTTGAATTGATCTTACAGGAACTTTAATACAATTTCACAGCGCAGGGCACAAATTTTGAGGTTAGGTCTCAGGGCAGAGCACTAATTTTGTAAGTACTGTGCCGGGAACCAACCCTGTAATTTGTGCTCTCTGCCCGGGTAAATAATCTGCCCCGGCAACTACTCTGCCCTGCCCCGGGAAGTAATGTAGAATTTTGGGCACTGCGCTCCGAAAGCGTTGTAGAGTTTGTGCACTGCTTTATCGGATATAATTCCTCTGATCCCTTGGTCCGTGGGCTTGTTGAAAACTAATTGCAGCGTCCTTGTGGTCAGCCGGGGCTTCTGTTTGAATCCCCGCTGTTGTGCAGCCCTACCCGCCATTGGTTACTCGTGGTGGCGACTTAGGTGCTGTCCCCCACCCCTCACACAAGGGGGAGAGGCATTACCAGTCTTTCTGCTAGTGCGTATCCCAAAAACTTTTTTGCGTATCTTGCGCATCCCAATTTCTGGTTTTGTGTACTGGGTGTGTACCCCAAAGAAAACAAAGTGTGTACCAGGTGTGTATTCGCCTGTGTTACGGAGTTCAGAGCAAAGATTCCATCTGTTTGTCACTGTTTGTCCCTGTCCCTACCCCTGTCTTTCCCTGCCTGTCCCATGTCCCAGACATCAGTGTGTCCCTCTCGGGGGAACGACGGAGATGTATTTTCTTCCTTCAGTCAGTCTGTCAGCCTGTCAGTGTGCTGTGCTGTGCGTGTGCATCAGGTGCATATCAGGTGTGTATCCCCAGATACATTGGATGCAAGGGAAGAGGAAGCCTCAACTCTCATGCGTTTTGGGCTTGTGGATGCATATGCATGTGCGCATTCAGGCAGAGCGACAGACCTCGACCCGCACGGGTGGACCTGGGGATTCCCCTCATCAAAGGCCAAGGCGCACACGAACACACCGCAATAAAACTCAACACGGCAGAAGGCGCAAACCTTTGATGACGAGGATCAGGCTCAGTCGTGCGATAGACGTTGCAGAATTGACAGAATCCACATCCCCTCACATGGCAGAGGCCGACGACCTTGGAATAGACTGCCCCCTTTTTTTTTTGGGTGCAGACCTTGGCAAGCTGGCAAAGCCCTCTTACCAGACGGTACTCAAGAGAGTTTTCGGACTCAGGAATCAGAGCAGTCCAGTGCTGCGATTGTCCCACAGCTCCGTGTGGTAGCGGACATGACACGGAGGCAGGGCGAGCTAACTCTGAAACCAGAAGATGCAGCGGGAAGTGCCACACCCGTAGGCACCACACAAAATCGTCGCGAATGCGAACCCAGATCATTGCCGTTCAATCCTGCAAGGCAGTGCTTGTTTGTGCAGTGCAGCGCTTGGGCGTTTGGTTTCTCCCCTAACGATGGTTGGGGGACAGTTGGGTAGCGTATGAGGCGAGTATCTTGTAAATGGTACCCCCCCCCCCCCCTTGCAAAGTCCCCCCCCTTGCAAAGTCCCCCCCCCCCCCGGGACACCGTTACTTCCATGTTTTTCTAGTTAACATGAATTGTGCTGGTTTGTGTTGCCCATCTGCTTTACGCATGGCCTTGCATTGCTTTCCCAGTACTACAAATCAAGCACCTGTGTATGTTCTGTGATATTCTCTCTCCAAAGGCGTTGTATGGGTGTGTTGTGTTGCCACTTCAGACCCAAGATGTTTTCTCCCGGTGACCATGTACGGTACCACTCACGCACACTTGGTGCACATGTGTTGGCCACTGTTGTGGGGCCTTCGCCAAATGGGACGCAGTTTTGCCACATTCGGTACATACGCCCTGGTGGGGTCACTCCGGTGGATCATGAGAGTGCTCAAGTGTCAAGGCTAGAGGCTGTGGCGGTTGAATCCCCCAAGTCGCCAGAGTCACCGGATGTTACGCCCATGTCTCCGCAACCCCAAACACCGGCACAGCCTACACAACCCACTATGGCCGCAAATGTGCCCCGGAAGCGCAGCTTGCAATCCACATTGGATGCCTTCTTGAAGCCAAATCCCGTTGTGACGGACGATGGTAGCGATGCCATTGTGCAATTGACGGGCAGTCCCACGCAACCGAAACGTCCCCGGTCTCCCACCGTTGCCGAGGATGCAGTTTTTGTGTCGGCCGTCAAAGGCCCCGCAAAACGCCGCTCCAAGGCAATGCGACTTTTGAATCTGAATCTGAATCTTCGGATTCCTCATCATCGGGTTCCACATCTAGTGATGAATCGCGACAAGAGGACTCCGATGTGGACTCCATGTCTTCGAGTAGTGAGGAGGAAGAGGAGGAAGAGGAGGAAGAGGAGGGTAATGATGTGGAAGTAGTATGGGCAAAGAGTGCACGTGGAGTTTGGGGCTTGGGCCATGTGTTTGATGGGAAACTGTACTTCACTCGTGATATATGTGAGGAAAAGTGGATCCCTAAGGATTTGGTGCCTCCGAAGAAGTCGGTGGCTGCCCCCAAGGCAAGAGGAAAGGCTGCCCCCCAGCCAAGAGGAAAGCCAGCTGGTTTGGCTGTGCAAGCGGGCGCTAAAGCGGCTGCCAAACCAGCCCCGAGCGCCATTGCCTCCTCCTCCTCGGCCAGTGCAACACACCCCGTGCCTGTCATGCAAACCGAGCATGTGCAACAATTCAAAGTGTGTTATTCTCGTACCCAGAAGTTCTTTACCGTTCCTTTGGATCCTCAATAACATTTGTGTTGGATGAAACACATTGGCACCGCATCAACGCGAAAGTCGCTTCACACGTGTTCTCTTTGCTTGCGTCAGTGGAGGGTACCACAGTTTGCCTTGAGATACCCTTGCAATGTCCCCCCCCCCCCCCGGGACACCGTCACTTGGTGACCGTCTCCCCCCCCCACCCGGGAGACCGTCGCGCGCTACCCCGGGACTTTGCAAGGGGGGCGGGGGGTAGTTAGTAAGGTGATGGGGCGGTAGGTGGAGGCGATTTGGGGTTCCCCTTTATTGAAACGGGCGAGATCCTTGGCATGGAGCCGTGTGTTGGGCAGGGGTTTGTTGAGAAAAGTAGCTGCAGGAAGAGAAGAGGAGATGTGGAAAAGGTACATGTTGGTCTCATCTAGACTGGGTAGTGGGTTCGGCAGAGGCTGAAAGGGTTGTCGAAAACAGGTTGAGTGCGAATGGGGGCCTGGTGGTTGTCGGGAATTTTTGGGTGGCGGAGCATGAGGTGGTTCATGAGGTTGGGGTCAATATTGAAGTCGCTGGGGTCCGCCAAGGTTGGCAAAGGTTCCCCTCATTAAGCGCGGCCAAGGAGAGTGGGACCGGTAATGATGTTGTTGTTGTCGGCTCAGGAAGCGATGATTCTGTGGGCTGGTCGGCATGTTGATGGCTTGTTTGAGACTGTACCCTTTGATGAGGCAATGATGCGTGTATTTTGTGTGTTTCTTTTTGGTGATCTTCCCGCCATTTGGTGAGTTTCTGTTGCAGAAGAGAGGTTTTTGTTTTCTTTTCACATATGGGCTTGATCGGGTCGGGGGAGTTGATGTTAGAGGCGAAAGATTTTTCGAGGCTGGAGGGCTTGTGTTTGTTGGCGACAGTTTTGTATGCTTCCGTAAGTGAGGAGAGGCGAGAGTTAAGGGTCTGGATAAGAGTTTCTGGGCTTGTGGAGGGAGACACGTTTTTATTTGGGGTACACCACGGATCGATTTGTTTGAGGGGTTGGATGCGAAGTGAGGTTTAGGGATGTTGTGGATGTTGATAGCATTGGTGGATAGCAGGGATGCAAATAACAATCGCGCCAGGATAGGGCCGGGGTTGGGGGGGTTCAGCTATCCGTAGACATGTCCCGTGGTGCATGGCCACGGTTGGCTCAAAAAAACAGGAGGGGCTCACACAGTATCGGGCTGCAACGGATGCCTGTCTGGACCCGCAGACCTGCAGACCCAGGGACCCGTGGAGACCTGCCCGTGGACGGGACAGGGGGGGGGTGAAGAGGACCCCCCCCCCCCTCTCATTTGCATCACCACTGGATAGAGTGATGTACCTGGAGAGAGGGTGGGGGTCCGAGGACCTGTAGTGGGAGTAAATGTGTGTTTTGAGTCGGTTGAAGGAACTGGAGCAGAGAATGAGATGGATACCAGATTGATTTGGTGGTCGTTTTGAGTAGTATTGGGTATGTTCATGAGAGTCGGGCTTTTCTGGGGGAAGAGCATCGTTTAGAGCAGCAGAAGTGGGATCGTTGGTGAGGACTTTGCCTTGCAACAATTTCATTGTGTTGGGTTTCTGATGTTTTGAGTGTGGAGATGAGGTTGGATATGAGAGTTGAAGTCCCCGAGAAGTATATATGCCTTCCATGATCCCTTGTCCTTCAGCCCCCTGAACGCTATGCCCCCTGAACACAATGCCCCCGTGAACACTATGCCTCCGGAACACTAAGCCCCCTGAACACTATGCTTCCCAATCGCTATGCCCCCCGACGTACCATATGCCTTCGGATGACCCCACCCCCTGATCTCTATGCCCCCGGAATACCATGCGTGATGATGAGAAGAGACCACCTCAGGAAGCCGTACAGTTGTATCTCCCCGATGCGGGGGCTGCATGGATTGACTCCCTGTGTCCGGTTTACATGTTTGTTTTGCAGGTGTCCCTTCCGTTTTGTGCCAGCATGAGGCCGTATGACGAGCAGCGCTTCCTGCAGCAGATGCGCTCGGCCATGGCCACGCTCCGCAACGTATTGGAGCGGACCAAGAACCCTGAACTGGCCTCGGAGGTGCCGCACGAATACGAGGACAAGTATTTGGCGGCCGAGTTCCTGACCAACACCGCCATCGTCGCGGTGGTCAACGGTCTCGCCTCGATCGGCATGACGAGCGACGCCACGACGAAGCTGATCGCCCTCAACAAGGGCAGCCCCGTCTCCCTCCGCTTTGCCTCGCAAGAGACCTGCAAGTACCTGCGGGAGACCACTCGCGATGTGGAGTCGGCCACCAGCGTCGAAACGGAGAAGACGTCCACCCTCTTCGGGCGGGAGCGGACCACGACGGAGAAGAAGACGACGAAGTTGATCACGAAGGTCACTGAGCACTTCTGGGACTTCGAGTACACTTTTGAGGTCTGTGCGTTCCAGGGCACCAACAGCGCGGAGAAGCTCCGGCTGTGCTCACGAACCGGGAAGACGGAGATCAAGACGTCCACGAAGAAGACCCCTCGGCCGGAGGTGTCATGCATCACTCCGTTCGATGTGAATATCTCGTATTTGCTGGACTACTTGAACGCAGAGCTGCAGCCGACTTTCAGAATTGACCGGTCCCGCCATCTTCCACAGCCCTCCACAGCCCCTCCACAGCTGCCAATTCATGTCCAGACATGCTTCCCACTCTTGCCATTGCCTCTATAGACATGCCTTGCCAGGCCCCCGTCCCCCAGCCCCACCCCAGAAAAGGCGCTGCCTTACACACATCGCTGGTGGGGGTACTGTGGAGGGTTGTAGACGGTTGCGGGGGGGTCGGGGAGGGTTGTTGGGGACGGTGGAGGGCCGGGCTGCTGGGGGGGCACCACCGCCCTTGGCTTACACACATCACTGATCCACACCCCTGCCCCCAAACCCTTCGGGCCCACGCATCCAGACATCCCTCGTGTCTACTTCGCCGACACTCGCCGCTCTGTGCCAGGGGGTGCGACGCTCCACAAAGCTCCCCAAACCTCTGCACTTGGGCCCTGTCATTCACCTTGGGACCGGTGTATTGCGTCTGCCGTGGGACTGTTGCCTCCCGTTGAAGCCTAACTGCGGTTTCTGTGCTGGAGGGGCCTGTTTCTGTCAGCACACCTGCACTTGCATTGTACAGTACAAGGAGGTACCCTTGGGATGCGTGCTTTGTGGGGGGGGGGGGGGGGGCAGCAGTGAAGCAGCTAGACACTCGCCCGCATCAATGACTGTACAGGAGACGCGTGGTGGTCCAACCTGCGACCTCGCAGTAGGTGAAGGACTGGGTGAGTGCCGCCTGGCATAAGAGATATGTGCCCGTGGGGCGAGGCAAAATTTGGCCTGCGCGCAGCCCCCAAAGTCATGACGTTAGCGGGTTGGGCTCTGTCACGGTGACGTCATGAACGGGCTCCCAACCTCTCAAGCGTTCAAGAACATGGAGAACGAGTCGTCCCAACAACACCACACGTGACATCAACAATGTCAAGCCACGGGGGGGGCTCCTATAATGCTGCAGAGCCGTTGACTCCCACAGCACGCAAACTGGGCTGTGCGTGGTGCGGGGGGCACTCTGTGCACTGCGTGAAGGGGACTCAGAGCACACTGTGCAGTCTGCGCAGGGGAATTAAAGGGCACTGCGCGCGTTGTGCAGGGCGGCCTCAGGCACACTGTGCGCAGTGTACCGGGGGCTTGAAATACACTGCGTCCTTTGCGGAGGTGACTTAAGGGTGGCTGTGCAGTGTGTGTAGGGGGCTCACTCAGTGCACTGTGGGTAGGTGAGCGGTCTGTGCACGTTGTGCAGGGGACATGGGGGCATGTGTGCAGAGGGTGTGCAGCACACTGTGGACGGTGCGCAGGGGACCCCGAGCACCCTGCGCGCAGGCACACCGTGGCACCGCATCCCCATGCACAGAGCGGCGAATGCCGGCAAATCATACCACCGGGGGAATAATTTGAGGGGGTTTTTGGGGAGGGCCAAAATTAGGAGGGGAAATTCTTGGTATCACTCCTTAGAAATTAAAGGAAAATGGGGTATAAGGTCCCTTGTTGTTGTTTCCTCGTTCTCCTTGGATGGTTACTGAAATTGCCTAATGGGCTCTGGGTGGTCATTCGATGGGCTCCTGTGCACACATTTGGCGCATAGCATCCTTTAAATTGATGGAAATGTTTGGTACGAGGGAGGGCTTCCAAATCTGTCCACAGCAATTTTGTCCCCACCTAAATCTTTCTTCCCGTGGTAGTTTGGACACACCCCATGCACAGGGCCGGTGTCGCCAGAGCGTGTGGCCAAAGCAGGTGGCCGCTGTAGTTGTAGAGGGCAGGGCTGAGGGGATTCATGAACGGCTATGGACGGTTGTAGAGGGCTGTGGAGGGCTGTGCTGGAGGCACAGGACCACAAAGCGATGCCAGGACCCCCCCCCCCCCGCGTGTCCAACGAATGCCGTGTCCAACGAACACTTCCGTTCGGACCGTATTTGTTGAGGACATAGTTAATTATGTACTTAATTATACACCGGGCTTCAGAATCGAGGTTTCAGGCCAAAGGATTGGGGGCATCAGGGGTTGTACTGAGTAACTGTGGGCAAATATGTAAAGTAGGATGTGAGGGAATGGTGTCCCTCAACTATTGCCCACCATGACTGATTCTCTGCTTCCACCTGGCCTGGAGATACTATACAAGCGGTGTCCGTCCCAAAGGTCCCTAAGCCAGATCAGGCTGCCACTTCTGCCTGTGCCAAGAACAAGGAGGGCCCCGAGCCCGGGGAGCATGTTCAGCTTTTCCGCATGAAGTGGGATCGCAGCAAGGGCTTCTACACCGAAAAGTGCGAACTGGAGGCCTCCATCACTTTGTACTTTGAATGGGCTGTGTGTCTTGTGCCGAGGGATGTGTGACCGCTGTTTCACAATATTGTCGCGCGCACCAGACGGCGTGTCCAACCAACACTCCCGTTCGGACCGTGGTTTTTGACGGCAAAATTATTCGTCGGACATGGGGGGGGGGGCATGGGGATGTGGATGGCAACCAGCTGCAACCTCTCGCAGCGCTTTACACTCCTCCACATGCATCCGCAGCCCCCCAAACGCCTTCACAGGCCTGTACAGTACAACCCTCTACAGCCTCCCACAAGGCTCCACAAGTGTCCACAAGTAATCCACTCGTCCAATACCGCCCCGCGCCACCCGTCCACACCGCTCCGCACCCCTTCTCCACCCCCCCACAGCCCTCCACAACCCTCCGCACTTCCCTGCGCCTCGCACACCTCTCCACAACCCTTCCACAACCTTCCGCCACAGCCCTTATCCACCGCCCGCACACAGATCCGCCAACGCCTGCCACACCCCCCGGCGCAATCCAGAGGTGGACAACACCCTGGCGTTCTGTGGGCGGCTCTTCTCGTGGTGCACGGAGGTGTGCGAGTACTTCACCCAGCGACTGTTCCAAGTGCAACAAAACCACGGCCTTGATCTGGCGTCGCTCAGTACCGTGGGCGTCTTCGTCCCCGTGGTGCCCACTTTCATGGGCCCCAATCTGCCGTCCGTGCAGTCGAATGATGAGCCCACGAAGCCCGAGGCGTCGTCCAGCACGGCGCTGACTGTCCCGGTGGGGGCGTCGGTGACCGCAGTTCTGCCTTCGGTGGCCGACCTCAACAGGTTTCAGTGCGGGGGAGGTAAGGGGTCATCGGCGTCAGGGGCAGGACGGTTTCTGGGAGTTTGGATTTTGCTTGTTTGGCAAGGGACTTGGGAAGGGCCGTGTTCTCTGCCCGCGGCTGGCGTTTCGCGGAGGGCAGTGGGCCACGGGGGGGTGGCCCACTGCATTTTGTAGAGAAATCATATTTGTGTTAAAACAACAAGAAAAATTTTGACCTGAAGGAGGGCTACAGGAGGGCTGCAACCACAACCCTAGCCCTAACCCTAACCCTAGGGCTAACCCTAATCAAGACTGAATATTGGGACCGAGCTGGTGGGGGAGGAAACATCAGCTATGACTGGTGAGGGACATCAAGAATGATTCACACATTGATGGTTCTTCACAAAGTGTAATCAGCTTGCAAGTGAACCCCATCACCACGAGGCCCACTTTCAAGGCTTTTTGGACTTCTGAGGGGCCAAAATGCCCCAAAATGGGCTCAAAATGGGCTCATGTCACCCGTTGGTGCACCCCAAATGGTCTAGGATGAGGTTTGGAAAATTGCTTCTTTGACCCATTTTTGACCCATTTTTGGTCCCAAAACAGCCCATTTTCAAGGCATTTTGGGATTTTTGGAGGACCAAAATGGGCCACCACAAGCTCAAAACGGTCCAAAAACACTTGTTTTAGCATCACACATGGTCTAGGATCATTTTTGAGAAAAGTCATCTTTTTGCCCCTACTGGACCCTGTTGACCCATTTGGGCACCCACTTGTTTGGGCTTGAGCTTGCAGCTTGCCGCAGCCTAGTGGGCCTAGGTATTGGGGTCTAGGCGTCCGTTTGGGCAATTCTGAGGGGTGGAAACCACAAAAAGTGGTGGGTTGCAGGTGGTATAGGTGCCCTCAGAATCGCATTTTGAGCCATGTAGCCAAAGATATGGCCTATTCTTGGTTTGTGGCTGTCGGCATTTGGAGCTTCTGGGGCCTTTTTGGGCCGTTTCCGGGACATATCATGGAGTTAGAGGGCCGCAAAGAGCTCGCTGACACGGGGAAGTCAAGCCGCATGTGGAGTGTACCCACCGGTTCCCTTCGTTTGGCCGTTTCGAATGTGTTCCAGGGCTTTTTTAGCCCAAAAATGGCTGTTTTTGGCCCTAAACTGCAGTTTTTGAAACTGAGGTCCGCCACTTGCGAATCCCGTTGCCGGCCGCCACCGCTGAGTTTCTCGCTCAAACTTTGTGTGATTGTACTTCACACCCATAGGTATCATGCACCAAAATTTCAACCAAATCCAAAACACCACGACGGAGGTCTGATTTTTCCCCATTTCGCGCGTGCTGCTTGCTTGCTTGCTCCTTGCTGCTTGCTTGCTGCTAAACCTGGTAGGTCCACCCTAGACACTAAAAAGGGTTATAAAACCACGACTGGTTCCACCAGCTCGGTGACCTTAACCTTAATCAAGACTGAATATTGGGACCAAGCTGGTGGGGGAGGGAACATCAGCTATGACTGGTGAGGGACATCAAGAATGATTCACACATTGATGGCTCTTGACAAAGTGGAATCAGCTTGCAAGTGAACCCCATCACCACGAGGCCCACTTTCAAGGCTTTTTGGACTTCTGAGGGGCCAAAATGCCCCAAAATGGGCTCAAAATGGGCTCATTTCACCTGTTTGTGCACCCCAAATGGTTCAGGATGAGGTTTGGAAAAATGCGTCCTTGACCCAATTTTGGTCCCAAAACAGCCCATTTTCAAGGCATTTTGGGATTTTCGGAGGACCAAAATGGGCCACCACAAGCTCAAAACGGTCTAAAAACACTTGTTTTAGCGTCGCACATGGTCTAGGATCATTTTTGAGAAAAGTCATCTTTTTGCCCCTATTGGACCCTGTTAACCCATTTGGGCACCCACCTGTTTGGGCTTGAGCTTGCAGCTTGCCGCGCAGCCTAGTGGGCCTAGGTATTGGGGTCTAGGCGTCCGTTTGGGCAATTCTGAGGGGTGGAAACCACAAAAAGTGGGGGGTTGCAGGTGGAGTAGGTGCCCTCGGAATCGCATTTTGAGCCATGTAGCCAAAGATATGGCCTATTCTTGGTTTGTGGTTGTCGGCATTTGGAGCTTCTGGGGGCCTTTTTGGGCCGTTTCCGGGACATATCATGGAGTTAGAGGGCCGCAAAGAGCTCGTTGACACGGGGAAGTCAAGCCGCAGGTGGAGTGTACCCACCGGTTCCCTTCGTTTGGCCGTTTTGAATGTGTTCCAGGGCTTTTTTGGCCCAAAAATGGCTGTTTTTGGCCCTACACTGCAGTTTTTGAAACTGAGGTCCGCCACTTGCGAATCCCGTTCCCGGCCGCCACCGTTGAGTTTCTTGCTCGAACTTTGTGTGATTGTACTTCACACCCATAGGTATCATCCACCAAAATTTCATCCGAATCTGAAGCACCACGACGGAGTTCTGATTTTTACCCATTTCGCGCGTGCTGCTTGCTTGCTTGCTTGCTGCTTGCTTGCTTGCTTGCTTGCTTGCTTGCTGCTAAACCTGGTAGGTCCACCCTAGACACTAAAAAGGGTTATAAAACCAAGACTGGTTCCACCAGCTTGGTGACCCTAACCCTAACCCCCCCCCCCCTCACCCCTGGCTGGACACCCCCATGACCCCCGGCCAGACCCCCCCCCCCGACCCCGGGAAGAAAACCCCCCCCCGACCCCCGGGAGGAACACCCCCCCCCCCCGACCCCCGGCTGGACCCCCCCCCCAACTCCCCCCCCCCCGAGTTTTGAAAGATAGTTGGGGGGTGGGTCGCATCAGGACCGGTTGTAGTCACCCCCCCGTGCACTGGGCGATCCGTCAAGGGGCCTGTCTCACACGCCCTCACGCTACCACACCCTCGCCTGCCTCACACCGCCGCAATGTGCCACAGCCGTTCTCACACCGCCGCCCGGGACCAGGGCTGTCCTTAAGAAGCCCCAAGTTTGTTTTGTGGAGGACAACCCGTAAGGACCTCCAGAGATCACCAACCGCCAACCGCCAACCGCCACCAACCGCCAACTGCCACCAACCGCCACCAACCGCCAACTGCCACCAACCGCCAACTGCCACCAACCGCTACCAGCCACCAACCGCCAGCTGCCGCCAACCGCCAGCCTTCGAAGCAGAGAAGGTCCCATGGCCGTGAAGCTCAGAGCATCCCCGTGAACGTTCGTTCATGTTGGCGTCACGCCTTATGTTTGGTCGTCCCTCAGGGTCGGCCCTGCACCGGACCATGGCCGGGCGCACAAAGCCCTGACGTACCGTGGCCGTCACACGCAACCACAACGCACCAGAGCCGGTCTCACACGGCCACACCGTACCTTTGGGCCGTCCCACACCAAAACGATGCGCCCCCTCTCCCAGGGCCTGTCCTGTCAGACAGGCCAGTGCATGCCCCTCCTCCCACACGCAGTGCCACACGGTGTGTGCGTGTCCTCACCATCGAATCCCGGGTTCAGGTCCACCAACGCCCCCGACATCGTGGGTGCAACAGAGAACACTCAACCGTGGGACAGTAATGCACACATTATCCCAAACGCAATTTGGTTTCCATAAACGAAGGATTTGTACGTCCAGTGATAAGGTCGTCCCGCTGCACACCATCGCAGTGCAGTGTTCTGCCCCCCCGGACCTCCACTCGTACGGCTCCGCACTACTGAACCTCCGTGCTGGTACATGGTAAAGGCCGGAAGACAGAAGACAGGCCCAAGGGCGGTGCACCTGCGGGGGCGGGAGTCCAGTGTGGTGCTCACACGATCCTGTCCCGTACTCCGTTGTCCAGGGATGCATTGGAAGGGGGGGGAGGTACCTCCCCCCGCCCCCCCTGCGGGGCCCAGCCTATGCCCAGCCACTGTCCCCCTAACCCCAAGTGCCAGGCTCAATGGCATTTGCAACCGACAGCAACCGCCCCCAACCGCTTCGGCAGCCTCCTCCAACCGCCCCTCTAACCGCCTCTGGGGCCGCCTCTGGGGCCCCTTCCCTTCTAATGCATCCCCCTGCCCTTGCCCAGCCTGAACTGGCTGGTCTGTCGAGAGTCGGCCCGTCGACTGCGGCCGCATGCCCATCACCGACAGGTACCTGTCGGAGCAGCAGCGCGGCCTGGCGGAGCGGTTCCAGCGGCTGGCGACGGTGTTCCCCACGGACTCGGGGCTGATCACCGTCGAGGAGTGCCGGGTGGTGGTGGTGGTGCAGCACCTGCAGCAGCTGTGCCAGGGCTACGCCGACGGCGTGGGGCATCTGGAGGACCTGATGGCGAAGCAGCTGGTGGCGGCCATCGGGAAGGTCGTCACCCCGGCGCACTTCGCGGAGTACATGCAGTTCCACTACCGCAAGCTGTTCCGGCAGGCGTACGAGCCCCGGGCCTTCTGCTACGCCGTGCGGCGCCCCGCGCACTACCCGGAGGGCACCCTCGCCATCGAGGCGGAGGCCCCGGGGGGGGGCATGCCCGAGCCCATCCACACCCTCGTCCACACCGCCGACGCCGCCGAGCGGCCCATGTACTTCAGTATCGACGCCGCCACCAAAGTCCAGTTCACGGGGGAGCACTTCGTGCACGGGTGCCTCCAAAGCCCCCCCGCACTGTGCCCCCGCACTGTGCCCCCGCACTGTGCCCTCTCTGCGCCCCCGCCCCCCCCACTACTGACCACCCCCGAAGTAGGCGCCCCCGTACGATGCATCCCCCCCCCCCCCCGGTCCATGCCCTGGTGACCACTGAGTGTAGGGAGTGTGGCCAAGCGAGGCCAGCGCCAGCAAACCACGCCTAAAGCGCAGTCAACCCAAACATGGAACACCGAATGCACGCCACGACCTGCCCTCCCGGACTCAAGCGGCGGAGTGACCCCGGGCGATAAAGCCCAGAACCCACAGCCCTGATCCCACAGCCCTGACCCCAGCCAGGGAGGCAGGGACTGGAACACTGGGACAATGCAGCAGGCCACTGGCCACAAGCCCGAACTTGACAACTGGTTACGCGATGAAGGCCGTGGGGCAGGCGCGGCTGGAGCGAAAGTGGCGGTTCCACACCTGACCAATTGCGCCCCCCCCCCTCACTGTTCTCTTCTGGCCTACCCCCTGCGCTACTGACCGCATCCCTCCTCCTCCCCTTCCCCCCCCCCCTGTCCCTGACCACCTCCGTCTTCTCGCCAACCAAGACCACATCCCCCCCCCCCCCCAGACCAGGACCACGCCTCTCCTCTGTGGTACCCATGCCTGCCCCACTGCAACGCGGACCGAGCGTTTTGGTTGTCACCGAAGGTTCCCAGTCCCCCAGCGGCCGGTAGCCGCACGCCTTCGGGTCAACCGCTGCCAACCATCACCAACTGCCAACTGCCGCCAACCGCCGCCAACCGCCGCCAACCACCAACCGCCAACCGCCAACCGGCAATCTTCACCAGCCCCCAACCGCCAATCGCCACCAACCATGGTTGAACATATGAGCTACATGGGGTCGTTTTTGAAAAAACCATGTTCCGGAACAGTTGTTTTTTCCCGTTAAGGACCGCCCTGTGCTGGAGTTGCCCGTGTCACAAAGAACTGTCTTGATTACTCTATGACTTTCTGGAGCCAGTCGAAAAAAAAAAAAGAAGCGTTGGAGACCCTCCAAATGGTAGCCATTTTGCCCACTTGTGGGCCACTTTGACTTTTTCCCCCGCTTTCAGGCGTTGGGGACCCCTGAAACGGTGGGGGTTATGTAGCCAATGTGCCCACTTGTGGGCCACTGCTGATTTTGTCCCCCGCCCTTAGTCGTTGGGGACCCACAAACAGCGGGGTTTATGTAGCCTATTTGCCCACTTGTGGGCCACTCCTGATTTTGTCTCCCGCTTTGAAGCAATGGGGGCCCCTCAGATGGCGGGGCTTATGTAGCCAATCTGCCCACGTGTGGGCCACTTCTGACTGTGTCCCCGCTCCGAAGCGTTGGGAGCCCCCCGAGACAGCAGGAGTTATGTAGCCAATTTGCCCACTTGTGGGCCACTCCTGATTTGTCTCCCGCTTTGAAGCGTTGGGGGCCCCTCAGATGGCGGGTACGTTTGTGCAACGGCACGTTCTGCTCCAGAAACAAGAGGCCAAAGACGGTCGGTTTGCGCTGACACCCCCCAAAAACCATCCCAAAACGGCTTTTCCAAAGGGGACAACGCTTGCAATGGCAATTGCGAAAGGACCGTGTTCTCTGCCGGCGGCTGGCGTTTCGCGGAGGGCACTGGGCAATTTCTCAAAGCGCCTATCTCACACGCCCTCACGCTACCGCACGGTACCCTCGCCTGCTTCACACCGCCGCACTGGACCAGGGCGGTTGGTTTGAGCAGAGATTTGCGGAAGGCGCTTTGGGACTCAAAGACGGGTGCGTGTCCGAGCGCGCGGGGGATGTCCGGACCGCCCGGGTTGGGTATAGGAGGTGTGGAGGGATGTGGTCTGGACTGGGGGGGGAGGTGTGTGGTCTTGATTGTGGTGCGGAGGGATGTGGTTTCGAGTCCAGAGAGGGTGGTCTTGCGGTCTTGGCTGGGCAATGCCCGAGTGACCAGAGAGAGGAGGGCCGTGGCTTTCTATGCCACGCCCCTTTCCTCACCCTTGGCCACCGGCCTACTGCCCAATTACCAATCCCCGGGAAGCCGCCCACTGCTGCCTCCGCCATGGCCTCCTCGGAAGCGATGCATTGGAAGGGGGGGAAGTAGCCCCCCCCCCCCCCTTCTCCAGGGCGCCCAGCCTATGCCCAGCCACTGTCCCTCCGAACCCCAAATGCCAGGCTCAATGGTATTTGTAACCGACAGTACCCGCCCCCCAACCGCTTTGGCAACCTCCTCCAACCGCCTGTCTAACCGCTGCTGGGGCCGCCTCTGAGGCCCCTTCCCTTCTGATGCATCCCTGCTCCTCAGGTACGTCCTTCACAAGTTCTCTGGCACATCCGGGGCTCAGCTCCACCTGGTCGCCCGGGCGCGGCAGTTCAGCAGTTTCCTGGTGCTGGTTGGCCGGATCCAGAGCCGCGACGTCTTCGACCCCACGTTTGCCTGCATTCTGCAGAACAAGGACGAGATCAAGATCCCGTTGGAGCTGGAGCAGGTTGCCCCCCCCCCGCAGCCCCCCCCCCCCCCCCCAGGGCGTCCAGCCTATGCCCAGCCACTGTCTCCCCGACGCCAAACGCCAGCTTCAATGACATTTGTAACTGACAGTAACCGCCCCCAACCGCTTTGGCAACCCCCTCCAACCGCCTGTTCCACCGCCTCTGGGACCCCCTCTGAAGTCCCCCCCCCCTCCAATGCATCCCTGCCCGTCGGTGCAGGAGTGTGTTTGTGCATGTGCCGTGCTGTGAGCTGCGGGGTGTGTGTGGGGGGGGGGGGTTGTGCAGGGTATTCCCACGTCATTGTACCCCCCCCCACCCCGTGTCCACCGAATGATGCCGTCCGAACACCGAGCGTTCGCTGGACAACCCGTGCGGCGCGCGCGGCCAGGGGCAAGCAGAGGATCAGTCCATGGGGGGCCATAGAGGTCCCATGGCTGAGGGTTACCAGTGCCTTGCATCCTGTTGTACAATGTCTGCAGACATCATCGCAAGACGCATCACAACGGCCCCTCGTTTCCCCCATCGTCTGGCCCAAACCAACGCACTCTAAACCTCAGTACTTAACTCATTTGGGTACCAAAGTAATACAATCCGAACACCAAGTGTTCGTTGGACGAGCCATTCGCTGGACATGGGGGGGGGGGTTGTTTGCGCAACAGGAGCGGGAGCCCCTCAGGGGCAGACCAGCCGTGAGGGGGAAAAGGGACGTATGGTGGACGGCCGGGACAGCGCGTGGAGGAACAGGGCGCCTGGGCCTCACGCACACAGAAACACAGCGAGGCAGGCTATGGACGGCCTGTGGACAGAGGTGTGTGGACAACAAAAACAGCAACAACCAGCACAACCCCCAATACGCCAATTATTGGGCGCCGCTGACGTGCAAACGGCACACCGTGCCACATTCAGCACAGCCCCAACACACCAACTACTGGGCCCCGCCAACGCGGAAACAACAACCCCCGCAGGAGCACCGGCCGCAGCGGCCGACAGAACGCAGCGACGCGCGACGCAACATGCGAAGGGACGAACGGGTGACCGTCCAGGGCCCCGTAAAGAAACAACAGCCCGACGGAATGTCACACAGGGGGTAAGAAGGGGTTTGCGGACGGTCCCCGCAAACGGGTCCGTTTGGGCCGGCCTCTTCCTCCGGGTGGGTGCCCGTCGCCCAGCGATGCGCTTGAAAGCAGGGAACGCCCCTTCCGTTGAGGGTGACCGTCTGTCCCACCCGAACCTCTTCTGTGAGGCCCCCACTGGCTCACCGGCCGTTGTGTGACCGCCGCCGCGCGCTCCCCACCGCTCTCCAGATCCCCACACCCAAAGAGTTCCGCGACGCCATCGAGTCGCTGTCCCCTGAGCAGCAGCGGTTCGCCCGGGCCATCCGGGCCATGCAACTGGAGGGCACACTGTTCGGCATCTGCGTCGTGCAGATCAAGCCCCAGTTGGAGCGCCTCCTGCGGCTACCCCCCGACAGTCTGACGAAGGAGAATCCAGTTGACACAGGACCTCATGGAGCTGTTCATCAAGTACCAGGTCCGAGCCCCCCCCCGCCCCCCGCGCGCCACCCCGCGTACCAGGACGGCGGCATCCCGCGTACCAGGACGGCGGCATCCCGCGTACCAGGACGGCGGCATCCCGCGTACCAGGACAGTGGCATCCCGCGTACCAGGACAGTGGCATCCCGCGTACCAGGACGGCGGCATCGCGCTCCCGCGCGTGCCGGCGCGGGGGTTCGGGGGCTGGTCGACAGTCCGGTAGGCCTTGAGATCGGACACGGGGGCCCGCCGGTTGATATCCCTGCCACCCCCCCCCTCCCCCGCGCCCGCCGGATCCCCCAGACGACCACCCAAGTGGCGACAAGTGTTTACAGTTGGACTGGGCCGTCACCGGCGCCGGGGAAATTTGACGAATTACTCTGACAACATTTTGTACCGCAACGCGTGTACCACATTTATACCCGCCCCCCTGCCCCCTCTCAGACCCTCCCGGGGGCCCGATCCTACGTTGATGCAACCGACATACCACCGCCCTCGAGTGGTGCGGTATGTCGCCGTCGCTGTCCAGACCCACTGCGTTGCGGCGCAGGGGGTTCGCCGACCCCCCGCGTGTGAATTCCGACGGAGTTGCTGCGCCGCGTGCAGGGGACGTGCGGGAGGCATCTGAAGCCGAGGACCCCCCCGCAGGACCCCCCCCCCCGGCCACGAGGAGGGGGCCCAGCGCCGTGCATTTTGACGGGCGCGTCGCACGTCGCATGCTCCTCCCTGTCCCCCCCGGTGCCGCCTGCGCTCAGGTCCCCAGTGACCTCCTCACGGCCTGCGACGACGGGGCCCCGACCCCCGGTCCCGTCGAGGCCGTGGCCGCGGTGAAGGGGCACGTGGCCGAGATGAAGGCCATGATCGCGCACGCGCGGCGGGCGGAGCTCGAGGAGGCCGCCGAGGAGTACGTGAGGGACGAGCTCCAGTCGCAGTCCACCGACGACCGCTCGGAGGACCTGTCGGACCTGCTCGACGACGCGGAGGCGTTCCGCTCTGTCCCGAAGGCCGTCAAGAAGAGCGCGCCGCGGGGCGCCGGGCTCCTGCAGGTGTGCCGGTCCGCCGCCGCCCCCGTCGCCCGCAGCGCCCCGCGGATGATGATGAAGCGCGCCGCGGCGGACCCCGCCCCGTGCCTCGCGGCGGCCGCGCCCCCCCCCGCCCCGCCCCCGGCCCCGGGCCCCGCCGCGCCCCCGCCCCCGCGCGCCCGGCCCGGCCCCGGCGCCCGCGGACCCCGCGGCGCCGGCCCCCGACGGGGCCGGCGGCGCGGCGCCGGACGCCGGGGCCGCGGAGGCGGACTACACGCAGCTGCCGGTGCTCCTCGACCGGCGGCTGGAGGCCCTGGACGAGGCGAACGCCCTCCGGCCCACGATCGTCAGCCCCGGCAAAGTGTGGGCCAAGCGCGCGCAGAAGGGGCTGCTGTCGCCGCCGGAGACGCGGGCGCTGGGGGGCGACGCGCTGAAGGCGGAGCGGACCGCGGCCATGGACCTGCTCGACGCGCTGTCGCGCTCCGGGACGCTGCCGCTGGAGGGGGTCCACCTCCACGTGCTCCTGGCGGCCACCCACTGCTTCGACCGGACGCTGATGGACACGGTCGTGCAGCGGAGCGTCAACCCGATCGAGCGCATGGAGCGGTCGGCCCTGATCATGGCCTCGGCGCTGCACGGGCGCCCGCCCGCCGGGCTCCTGAAGGCCTCGCAGGAGGACCGGGTCCGGGAGCTCGCCCCCATTCTGTTCGTGGAGTGAGTGGGCCCGCCCGAGGGCGGCTTCGCAATGCAGCACCGCTGAGGGGGTCTGGTGTATGCGCTGTGGCAACACAGACCATTCCCAATTTCCCTGAGCGCAATCACCACTTGATACACCCACGTGTCACCGCAGGGGGGGGGGGGTGTCCCAGACCACCCCCACCACCACCACCCCCACCACCACCACCACCACCTCCTCCTCCTCCTCCACCCCCTTGGGGTTGACCCCCCCCCCCTGACCCACAACACCTCCGCTGCCGTTTGTGGCGGCTGCCGGTGCTTGTGGGTGAGCGCAGACACTCCGCTGACCGATTTGCATACGGCCCCTGTGCCCCGGGTCAGGACCAGGAATCGACGTTGTTGTGTGGGTTGGTGTGGGTGTGGGTGGGTGGGTGGGTGTGGCGGGGTGGTCACATCCACCACATGTTGATATTAGGCTGTGGCACACGTAGTACACGGGCTATTCCGTGGGCTGTTCTGGTGGTCTGGGGAAGGGGACGGGTTTCTTTGCTTTGCACCAGCACTGAACATGCCTCCACCATCCGCTTCGTCACCAGACGAAAGACGTCTGGGACAGCTCTGCCGTTCCTGAGGAGTTTTCTTTCCATCGCTTTTCTTGCTTCGTTCTTGGGGCGTGTGGGGGTGTTGTTGGATGTTGAACTGCTTGCCTGTCTGTCACGCTGCAGAAAGGCGCCCGTTGGCGTCGAAGATGCTTCGTCTTGTTTGACGGTCCAACTGACGAGAATTGAGCACTCAGCGCCTTCATGAGTGCCTGTTTGTCGCATCCTATGTGTGGATGTGGGTGTGGGTATGGGTATGGGTGTGGCTGTGGGTGTGCGTGTGGGTGCGGGTGTGGGTGTGGGTGTGGGTGTGGGTGTGGGTGTGGGTGTGGGTGTAGATGTGGGTGTGGGTGTGGGGTGGGTGTGGGGTGTGGGTGTGGGTGTGGGTGTTGGGTGTGGGTGTGGGTGTGGGTGTGGGTGTGGGTGTGGGTGTGGGTGTGGGTGTGGGTGTGGTTGTGGGTGTCGTGCACCAGTCAGGGTGGGTGCATTCCTACCTGTTTTCTGGTTTCTATTCATGCCACGTGCTTCGAACTGACGTCATCGCAGTCCTCGGAAGGGCAGTGGGTGGGGCCAGGTGCCCGGCACCGTCCATCTGCAATGTAAACACATGAAAACGTTGCATGGTGCACTCGCTTCAGTAAGGCGCCTCTTGGCGTTGCAAATGCTACGTCTTGTCTGACTGTCCAACTGACGAGGAACCTGACATTCTGACCTGGCGTTGCGCTGCTCGTCTGTTTGGTTGCAAGTGTGTGTGTGTGTGTTTGTGTTTGTGTGTGTGTGTGTGTGTGTGTGTGGTTGTGTGTGTGTGTGTGTGTGTGTGTGTGTGTGTGTGTGTGTGTGTGTGTGTGTGTGTGTGTGTGTGTGTGTGTGTGTGTGTGTGTGTGTGTGTGTTGTGTGTGTGTGTGTGTGTGTGTGTGTGTGTGTGTGTGTGTGTGTGTGTGTGTGTGTGTGTGTGTGTGCGTGTGTGTGTGTGTGTGTGTGTGTTTGTGTCGTCTCGCTTCAATCGCGCGTGTGTGTGTTTTGGTTTCGCGGTTCGCAATGTGTGTGTTTGTGTGTGTGTTTGTTGCCCGTTTTGTTACCATATATCGCACGAAGTCGCCCCCCCCCCCCCTACCTTGGAGGTAGGGTGGGGGTAGGGGGGGTAAGGGGGGGAGGTAGGGGGGGCAGGTAGGGGGGGGGGGTTGAGAAGGTAGGGGGGGGTAGGGGGGGGATGGGGTGGGGTTCGGGGGAGGGGGGGGGTAGGATCATACACACAGAAGGCGGTGCACACAGAAGGCGGTGCACACACAAGGCGGAACACACAAAAGGCGGTCTGTAGCCACCGCAGGAGTCTTGTTATTTAAGGGGCCACAGGCAAGGCGGTACACACAGAAGGCGGTGCACACACAAGGCGGTGCACACAAAAGGCGGTCTGTGGCCACCGCAGGAGTCATGTTATTTAAGGCGGGTGCGTCAAGCGAAGCGAGCCGTCTGTCGAGCGAAGCGAGCCGAAGGTTGGGGGGGGAGGTAGGGGGGGGAGGTAGGGGGGGGGAGGTAGGGGGGGAGGTAGGGGGGGGGAGGTAGGGGGGGGGAGGTAGGGGGGGGGGTAGGGGGGGATGTGGGGGGGGTAGGGGGGGGGTTAGGGGGGGGGGGTAGGGCAGGGGTAGGTCTTCCATACGAATCACACCCCTTGATCCGCATGCTTTGCGCTACATCACGCACACACAACTGGCACACATCCGTCACCCCCCCGACCATCCTGGTCTACGCCGCTGTCCACACTTTCCTACTGTGCTGTTGCGCGGGCAAGACAACCCTGGCCACCACCCAACGACTCCGGAAGCACACTACTACGTCACTCGCCGGTACAGAAGACTCGAGCTTCCACGATGTCTGGAAACAGACAACAGAACTCCACTGGACCCTGGTCCTTGTCGAACTGCCAGACAACGTCGAACTGGCGTGCTACCGTGAGCGAGCCTGGTGGCACACTGTCCAGAAATGGGCCCTGAACGATGTAGCACCCGCACTGCCCAATGCCACCTCATCCAAACCACCCGGCGCGCAACACACGAAACAGCTACAGACCACGTTACGACAGGCACACATAGCGCGCGTGAACAGAGACTATGCCCGAGCTGCCATGCTACAGAAAGACATCCAGCGCATTGCCACTCAGCTGAACATCCCCGTTTGCCGCCCCGTCAATGTCACCATCCCATACGTCACCCCAGGCCAACGCTCCAAGGTTGCCACCATCGTAAATCAGATGGTCCGCAGGACTACATATTCAGCATGGGAGCGCCAGGCAGTGCGTGCACACATCCGCATAGTGTCATCAGCCCCCCTGAATGTACGTCGCGCGTTTGAGCGACCTTCCAACACACACGAAAAAGCACCTACACGCCCCCAATGCTTCTGTTCTCCCGAATATCTCCCTACGTGGGCTCAAGCAGGCACGGTTCGCGACGTGGGCGGTCACTATGCCCTTTTGCTTGTGCACATCCTGCACAACGGGGCCCCACTCCGAGGAACAGACCCCCTCCCATGCTCCGGCACTAAATCTCGACAGCGGGCGCTCACCGGCTTACGCGACCTGGCGCGCACACTACACGTTGAACACACATACACGGAGGAGCAGGCGTTACGGAAAACAGACTGGGACAGCCCCCCCTTCTTCGCACCCGTGTCACCACCATTGCGGACAGTCTCAGTACTGTCGCATGCATCCGGTCCGCGGACAAGGCGCAAACAATGCTGTTCGCATTCTGTCGCCAATGGGTATGGGACCAGACCATTGCGTTCTTGGAAAAGGAAAAGTACAGTGCTCAGTCCCTAGACAACACAGACCGTATACTATCCTCCCTGCACCGCATTATCCGCCAGAACAAATGGCCTGCCAACCCCTCACGCTGTGTCCCCCTCTTATATTTGCTCGGCAAAGCCAAATCACTCCTCAAGGGAACAATCCTATGGAGACCCATCGCTGCGATCGTCCAGCCGCAAATCCAGCGTTTCTATCTACGCAATGCAGCGCGAGCTTTTACACTCTTTTTTGCGCCTGCTAGTGGAAGAAATCACTGCCTCTTTTTTAGTCCTCAGGATATGCGGCCTTCAGCCCTGGGTACACGGCCTCAGTGACTGGGGGTGCACGCTACTCGCAGAGTGTGACTGCTCTGGACAGTTTAACAACGTCACCCCCCTGTCAGTCATGCAGGACATGTCGGCAGCCATCAAATGGCTCGCCGCTAAGCGCCGTTGGAATGCCAAAGAGGTGGTATGGTGCATACACCGCGATAACAAACATCTGGACCGCGCGGGTGTAGGCACTACGTCTCGCTTCTTCCACATGACACACACAGACCTTGAGAATCTCGTGTACTTTTCCCTATTGACTGACACTTACACCCAAGCATCAGGCAGGTTATGGTCCAGGACAGGCGCCATCCCCATGGGAGGGCCTTTTAGCGCTCAAAGTGCGGATTTGCGCTCAGTGTGGGGAGCCAAAACGCGAGTGGACCTGATGAGGCGGCTGGGGCAGCTCACTTTTTCGCCACGTGGACACCCGCTGTGGTCTACCCCGCATGGTAACTGCAGTTAGTATAGCGAAGCGGGGTAACGAAAGTTCTGCCACCGGGCCCCCAGCACTCCCCCCCCCCCCTGTCTCTGGACCTGCTTCCCATCCTACCTCCTCCCCTCCTTAGCCTTTTTATAATTTAAGGCGGGGATACATCGGGTCATCCAATGGGCTCGGCCAAAAATGATGGGGCATGGGACTGGAGGCGTCTAAAAGACGAAGACCCCGCAGCAAAATCCACAGCATGGGCCCACCTGATTCAGACGCCCTGGATGGCCCGTATGATCCCGCATCAGCATCGCACAGAGGTGCTGGTGGCGGGCGTGGCAGGATGGTCTCGGGATGGAGTCAGCTGGAGTGCGGTGAAGCTGGCCAGGACCTTCCATGAGACGCTGGGGATCTCATTTCAATCCCCTGATCCGCAGCGGTACGTCGACGCGCTGCTGTATGGGTTGACACTTGCCTGGGGAGTCGAGGTGACTGCGTTCAGCCTGTCTGCGGAAGAGGCGGCCGTCGGGTTCGCTGTCTGCGACTTGATCGCCAAGCCGCCTGGAAAATCGGTGAACAGGAGAGGAGGAGTGGGGATCAAGGGTGAGAGACACTCTCCGGGGAAGAGCGCAAAGCCCGAGACCATCAGTGGCATGGCCCTGGACGAGGAGGCGGGCGCCAGAGCCGATGATCGCGAAGGAGGTGGGGGGCCGGCCGCCGCTGAGGAAGGCGAGGAGGAAGAACTGACGTATAAGGAGCCCAGCTTCAAAAATGCCAGGTGGATGAGAAAGAGGCCCGGGGCCCCGCGGTGGACGGTCAAACTGTGCCGCCTGGTTGAAAGGTTAATGGAGGCCGAGGAGTCTGAGACTGAGACGGAGGTGTCCACGATCATTGACGATGTCTGGCAATTGCTCCTTGATTGCGACAAATCCGGTAAGGACGCGGTCAAGGCAAAAATAAAGGAGGTCAAAAAGAAGAACAAGAAGAAGGCCAAAAAATAGAGGCGCAAGGAGAAAAAGAAGGAGATGAAGGAGCGCCGGTCGTCTCGAAGGGGAAAAGGGAGGCGCATGTCCTCCGACTCGGAATCGTCGTCCACGGACAGTAGCAGCGACAGTGCGTCTGATACCTCATCTACAGCAAGCTCCAGCTCATCAGGGCGCCACTCAAAGCGTAAAGGCAGAGGTGGCACGCAGGGGAGCACAAGTCAGCCGGAGTTCAAATGGATAGATGGAAAGCGCCACTTCCGCAGCAAGAAGACAGGAGACTGGGTTAATTGCGAAAACCCTCCAAAAACGGCATGCCCGGAGTGTGGTGGCCACCATTGGTGGTTTGACAGGGAGAAGCACGGGTGTAAAGGCCGAAGGAAATGACTGCGAAGCCATGACGCTGGAGACGGGGCTGCAGGGGGCACGCAGGACGACGAGGAGAGCGAGCGCGAGTGGCCGTGGGCGGCAGCGCGCGACAGACTCGAGGCGGCGATGGCTGATGAGTACGGGACGAATTTTGATGCCACTACGGTGCGGGGCCTGCAGGATGGTACCCTCGACGGGTATCTGCGGCAGCTCAGGCGACTGGCAAGGCTGGAGCGGATGCGACCAGGCGACGGTGCTCGGGGTGTACTGGAGGCCAGGCTCATGCAGATTGTGCAGGGCGACCTGTCAGAGAGCGCCGCAAAGCTCGTTCTGGCTGCGGCGAGGCTGGCCGAAAAGATGGCGTGGCTTGCCCCGGTGGTGCGGAAGTCTGATTGGTACTTGGTTATGTCTATCGACCAGCGGCGGTGCAAAGAACAGCGGGCGGAGGCGAAGGAGTGGGCGCAACTGGAGGACTTGTGCAGGCTGTGTGCGGCTGCCTCTAGCTTCGCAGAATGGGAGGCGGTGGCGCTGGCGTGCATATCGGTGGGACACTGCCTGCGGGGCTCCGAGGCGGGGGGTGGGCTGGGACAGGAAGATGAGGGGTTGCGATTTTTTGGAACGAAGTCCAGGAGGGGGGTCCAGAGACAGGAAGTGGGGCCCTGGGTGCGAGCCTGGTTGCAATTCCTGGCAAAACTCAGAGCGCTCAAAGGATTCCACCCCGACAGAGGGGCGTGGCACGAGTCCAGGGAGGCGCTGGGGAAAACGTTGGTCACCCTGCTGGAGAGGGGGGAGGGAAAGAAGACTGTCCGGTGGCATAGCTTCCGTAGGATGGGGGCAGCACAACTCCGGAAAATGGGGGCACCGCTCACAACAATTATGCTGTGGGGGGGGTGGAAGTCAGCGAAAGTCGCGCAGATGTATACCGAGGCCCCTCCCAGGTGGAAGTTTGCCCGCTCGGGAAAAATCCCATGGCCTGTGTGGGGGGGGGGGGGGGGCAGAGCCAGGCTACTGCACGAAGCAGGGCTCCACGCTCTCGTTCTGGCCGTCATGGATACGCCGGGAGATCGCCTTCGCGGCCGGGGAAGCTTCCCGACTTGCTGGGGGATCGCCTGAGGGGGGTGAGGGTGCACGCAAACGAGGTAGGACATTGTCCCCGAGTGCGAGTGCTTCTAGGGCGGTTGCGAGATGCGGCGAGGGCGATAAGCGAAATGCGGGGCGTCAAGGTGCACAGGCAAGAGATGGTGCGTAACCTCATTACGGGGATGGGTGAGGCAGTGCTCAGACTTGAGTGTGGAGAGGAGGGTCTGGATACGCTGTGCAGTGTGTTAACAAAAGTTGGGGAGGGGGACTTAGACGAGGAGGACGATGGATACTACAGTAGCAGCGACGAGGAGGGGGTGGTTACCGAGGACATGGCTGCTCGGGGGGTGGGGGAAGCGGGATGTGTGACAGTGTCAGACAAGATCTGGAACAGCTTGGTCCCTCGTGACTTGCTGGGGGTGTACCGGAGGCAGTTACGGGGGCGCAGTGCGGGGATTGAAAAGTCACATGGGGGGAAGTCGGGGCCCGTGGATGCAATGCTGGAGTCCCTCAGAACTGAGACTAAGGGACTGCGCAGAACAAAGCGCCCCGAGACGGCAAAAATGTTCCTTACGTGGAAGAATGCGCTCAAATGCCGAGCCATTCTTGATGCGCGGAGAGTCAACGCAAGCGACCCCCGGAAGCCCCCGAAATTCCGACTGCCAGGGCTGGAGGCCATCCGCCACTGGATGGGACGTGCGCGCCCTCGGCGTGTGGGGGGGGGCAGGTGCCGTGTTTTTCTGGCAAAGCTGGACCTGCAGAATGCTTACTGGAGCATCCGCCTCCCCCCCGCCTGGCGCAGTGTTTTTGTGGTGGGGGGGCGGTCGGGTAGGCGTTTCCGGTATGCGAGGCTGCCATTCGGATGGGCCTATAGCCCAGTGATATGCCAAAAGCTGGTATCCTCTGTTATCCGGGGGCCTTGTCGAGACGTGGTGTGCGGGGTTGGGTGTACCTGGATGACATTTTACTATAGTGCAGGAGCAAGAGTCGTCTGCGGGGGGCTGTGAGGGACTGCATTCGCAGGCTGAGACGTGCGGGTTTTATTGTGGGGGCAAAGTCCGAACCGGATCCGACTGAGAGACTCAGTTTTATTGGAAAGCAGATTGACACCAAGGCTGGGACAATCAGCAATGCGGTGGGTGCCTTGGTCGGTGCCTTCAGGGCGTGGATCCGGGGGGTGGGCGGGGGGCGCCTGCCCTCAAAGGTTATGGAACGCCTCCTGGGTAAACTGTGCTGGCTGAGCAGGCCCAATGCGGGTCTGGGCGCCTTCCTGGCGGGCGCATATCGAGGTTTGCAGAGTGGGAAAGGAGTGTTTGGTAGGGGGGTCTGCAAGGGAGTGGCGACAGTGCTCCTATTCTCCTGTGTCCCTCAGCGGTGCGACCCTCCAGGGCCTGGTGGACGAGGGGCCTGGGAGGTGTTCGTGGATGCAGCGCCAGAGGGCAAACGTTTTCGACTGGGGATTGTTGGGGGGGGGGATTACTATCGATCGGAGGTGTGTCCGCCCTGGGTGGACTCCCTGCAGTCGGAACTGTATGCGCTGTACATCGTCATTAAGGTGGCATCCTGTCGTGGTTTTGAAAGAATTCGTGTGGGTTCAGACAGCAACGTAGCTAGGTCTCAGATTAATGCGCTGAGGGCGTCGGTGCATGCCGATTCTCAGCAGCGAATACTCCGGCGCTCGTTTTGGCTAAGGTGCTGGAGTACTGTTAGTGTCGAGTCCTTCAGGGTGCCGTCCCTTTTAAACGCGGCCGACCCCCTGAGTAGGGAGACAGGCTTCCAGTCTCGGAAACAGGCCGTTGCCGAAGCAGCAAGGCGTCGTGAGATGTGGGAAAAAGCCGTCGACACCAAGTACATGGGTCTGATGGAGATGATTCGCCCCCCGTGGAGATTCAAAGGGGAGGTGGGGGACTGATGATACGACGGCTACGGGGACATATGGACGTGCAGTCGCGCGGCAAAATGTGCTGTCCGTGGAATAGTGCATCTGTCCTGATTGCTTTGTCCAGGGGGAGGGGTGGGGCAGGCAGAACTGCAGTTAGTATAGCGAAGCGGGGTAACGAAAGTTCTGCCACCGGGCCCCCAGCACTCCCCCCCCCCCCCTGTCTCTGGACCTGCTTCCCATCCTACCTCCTCCCCTCCTTAGCCTTTTTATAATTTAAGGCGGGGATACATCGACCCACCCGCCCACCCTGTGTCTTGTCCCGGCGCCTGCCAGGGGTGATGAAAGGACAGCCCTTCATTTGTTACTCTGTCACTGGTGCTGTCCGTGGAATAGTGCATCTGTCCTGATTGCTTTGTCCAGGGGGAGGGGTGGGGCAGGCAGAACACTATTTCACTAGCACAATTCCGTGACAATGTGCTACTCGGCGCCCGTGGACCGACAGCTTCTACAGAAATGCAAAATGTCTGTGACATCCTGTCGGAAACCTGGTCCCTCCCCGTCCTCTGTGATTGCATGACAGAAGATGATCGCGTATGCAAAGGGACGTGCATGCAGCCCACCATCACAGCAATGGGATTCACGGTGCACATCCACGATGACAGCCCCCCACTGGTTTATTCTCAGCCCTCGGGCTTCACCAGCACATGGCACCTCAAATACACTGTCACCCTACAGTCACCACCGGCCCACGCACACAAGCACATATCAAACATCATCGTTAGTGCAGTCCTCAACATCCACCCGTTTCTGCACACCTGGGCGGGCTGCCTCTTGAGTGTTGCTTCCTGGGCGCAATTAGCCTGCTTGTCCGGGTACCCGCGGTCAACAGTTTTGCGCGCGCTGCACTCGGCGGTTCCTCGTATAATCAGCAGAACACCCTGGGACGTCGACAGCACCCTCAGTTGGTGCTGCCACGTCGTATACTTTTTGCCAGCTACACGGGACACAGTTTTCTTCCGCCTTCGCCGCTGGCTCCAGGCACATGCAGTATGGACTCCTGCAGCATACGCCTCTTGGCATATGCCACACCCAGGACCATGCAGCGCCATCTGTGCCGACTGGTGCCACGATTTTCCTGTGCTCTTTGTTTTTACACCTCTCCTGGATCCCTGTGAACTCATCCGAACGGGGCTCTGCCCCCGGGGGGAGGGGGGATCACAGTTTCCCGCTATATGTGAAGTCGATATGTAGTTAACAATTCAGGTCCGATGGTACCAGCTTGGCGGTGGTTCCGAACGTACCGCTGCGACCCATTGCTTCGCGTGTTGGTGGCCTGCCCACTGGCACCTCTGTGTCTCGCTCTTGTGACAGAAAGGTACGTATGGTCTTTTAGGCCACTGAGAGCCGATTTTCTTTCTGCGTTTTTGTGCTGGCCGCGTCTTGTGCCCACGTGCATTAACTCAGCATTCCTTCGGGGTAGGTAGGGGGGGGAGGTAGGGGGGGGCGACTTCGTGCATACTATCTTTGTTACGTGTGTGTGTGTGCGCGCGCGCGTGTGTGTGTGCGTGCGCGCGCGTGTTTGTGCGTGCGTGCGTGTGTGTGTGTCATGATCACGAACTCCTCCAAGGGGTACTTCCTCGTCTGTTGTATGGTGCACGACTGAACATTGGTGTAGGTGAGGGCACAGGCACATTCTGCATCGCGCTGCACCCATTGTCCAGGACCGCACTCACTCATTCTCTACCAACAGACCGAAAGACGCCTAGGACAGCTCTGCTGTTCCTGACGAGTTTTCTTTCCACCGCTTTTCTTGCTCTGTTCATGTTTGCGGTTCTCGTCATGTGTGTGTGTGTGTGTGTGTGTGTGTGTGCAGGTACCAAAGACTTGAATCGGGGGGGCAGGGGGCAGGGCAGGGTAAGCAGCGATGATGGGGCGCGAGATAGGGAAGAAGATCCATCACTCTTCAGGTGCTTGGTCGCCTGTTTGGATGCGCATTGGCCCGAACAAAACGCCGGTGCTGTTCACATGTGCATGTCTGCCTGCCTCCACACGCCTTGCGATGGGGAGCACATTCACTGTAACTTGTGAACTGTGTGGTGCAGAATGCAACGGGAGTGCGACGTTCCCGCCACTGCCGCCGGTCAGGGCCAACTGTGCGGTGCCATATTTGCAATGGGACCACGATGTGTTTGCCACTCGCACTGATCGGGTATTGTTGTAAGAACAGCTCCATTTTCAGTGGGGCTGATCGGGAGGGGCAGGGGACCGCAACTTGAGCCGCTGAGCCTCTTTTGATAGGGCATTTGAAGTTGCCTCAGCCCAAACCAGCCCCTAAACCTCAGGCAAAGGCATCTTCAACAGCATCTTCAAGTGGTGAGCATGTGCATCCCCACGCCTACTGTAGCTTGGACAAGGGGGAAGCTTTTACAAAGGGGGTGGGGGGTGTATTTCCCATTTAGCCAGTGGCCTAGCAAGTGTTTGATTCACTCTTGACTCTATGTGACTGGCAAATTTGTCAACCCATGTCTTATGTGGCTGCACTTGGTACCGGATTAAAATTAGGTACCAAATTAATACGGTCCGCAGTGCACACATATCAATATACACCAACATACACCCAATATACACCGATGAACACGGTCGTGGCCCAAAAACAGATATTTTCGAAAAATATACACACATACGTGCAACCCCCCCCCCCCCTCTTGTATAAGGTAGCAAGGTGAAACAATGAACTGAAGGAATGAACTGAGAATGGTGGCTATGACCATATGCGTGTGTCACGGGGGTATATGCGAGCTCAGTATCTGTTGCTCATGGCCCTCTTGTATAGGGGGAGCGTTAGCGCGCCGGGCACGCGCCGGGCATCTTTTTTGACCTGTGCCCCACCGGTGACCTTTTAGGGGGTGCACTAAGTGCAGTGCGTGCGCAATGCCACTATTTGCACGTCTAGCCGTCCTAGAACCCCATGCTTTGTGATACTATGGGCATTGTTGTTGTTTGACATCGGGTATTTTGATGCTTCTTTCACATTTGGGATGTGGTATATTTGGATTCTCACCCATTTTTACCCATTTTCATCCATTTTTTGCTCATTTCCACCACATCCACTCCTTACTAGGTTGATTTCTCGGCACCATGGGTACCCCAAGAAAGCAAGGGCAAAGTAGCCAGTCTGCCCAACTTTGGGCCCCTGAGAAGGCAGCGGTGATGTAGCCAATGCTGAGTTTGCGCTTCGTTCTTGTGACGTGAGGCAGAAACGCCGTCCAAACCACTTGCGGCTTGGGGACTTATTACCATAGCGAAATCTATGGAAAAGATAAAGGCAAAGTACCGTTTGTTAAGTACAATACAAATGACATTTGGAGTTGTTGAATTCACAGCTATTGTCTAATTATGCAACGTACTTTGTAGGGAAGGTGCGTAGCCCATCATGGTCTATTCGGGGGGCTCTCTCCATCAGAGGGTATATCTGGGGCTGAAGTCGGGATAGTTAATAGAAAGGTAGCGCGCCAAAGTCCCAAATTAATACAGTCCCTAAGCCTACTGTAGATTGGACATAGGCGTAGCTTGCGCGCGACTCATGCAACTACCCACACACACGTAAGTGAGCGCATAGTATGTGTGCACCTCAACCTCCACCCATGTTCCCAAAGGCATGCAAACACAAGAAAGTGTTTGAAACATGGAAATTCAGGCTCACACCCATGTTTCCACAAGCAATGAGGCATGAGAAGCCTCCAAATGTTCGGGTTATAAACCCTTCTTGCGATCATACACCATACAGAACAACTTTGAGTTGCACTAGTCCATGCGTGTTTTGTTGCATTTCACGCAATTTTGCATTTGGAGGCAGGTCCGTCACCCACCTTATGGGCCATGGGACCATGTCCCGCCTCATGTTTGGACTAATAAAAGCAACTCAGCCGCCACGCAAGATGAGGGAGAGGATGAGGCAGATGCGTGTGTGTGTGTGTGTGTGTGTGTGTGTTATGCTGTCAGAAGCGCCCCACCATCACAGTTTGTGGTGAGTGCCAGGACCAATATTGTGAAAAATGTATTGATACACACACTTGTGGGGAACAAGTTGTTTATTAGGCAATACATGATGGACACACATTGATGTTGAATTCAACTATTTGGACTTATGCAACGCGCTTTGTAGGGAAGGTTTGCAGTCCGCTCTGGTCGACTTGGGGGACTCCTCTGGGGGAGGGTAAATCTGGGGTTAAAGCCGGGATGGTCCCCCCCCCCTTCTACAAGCAAGGGACATTTCCGCACCGCATTTATCTTCTGAGCATTCTACTGTCATCGCCGCCCGTGAAGCGGAACTTGATTTTTTGACAAATCATCAACTTATCGACACTTATGCATGTTTCCACAGTGGCAGACATTCCGATTTCGATTTGGAAGGTTGCGTCGGCTAGGCCCGACCTAGCCGCAAATGAGTGTACTCCCGTTCTTGACAGGAGACGACGGATCGATAGAATCCTCCTTCCCGAGAATTTTCAAAACTCCGTTGCAGAGTGCTATACCCGTTTTGTGGCCAGTTCAGACCACAAGGCGGTTATTGCCTCACTGTCCGCCAAGCCTACCAAACAGGGGAAGCGACTCAGAATTCCTACGACTTTCCTTTCCTCGGAGGAAACCCTCCAACAACTACAGAGTGAGCTGCATTTCATTGACACTGAGGGTTATTCCAAGTGGGCGGACGGTTTGGAATGTATCAAAACAGCAGCTTTCTCCTATGAGAGGGCCAGCAGAGCTATAGGCATCACGGAACTACAATCCCTCTTGACGGTTTCTTCTACACATCACCTTTCTGAGGAAGCCTGGCGCTACCTTAAGGAACACGGGTACACCCCCTCATCCGCAAAAGCGGCTTATCAAATTTTAACTGCTCTGGCCGAACGGTCAGACACTGACCGTTCTGGGCAGCAGGTTCTGGATAAGCTTAAAACCACTTTGCACGACCCACATCATTTCCAACCATGGCGCCGCCGCCAAGAAATCTGGCGACTCACCAAACAGCTACAACTCAAACGAAAACTATGCAATATACTACGCAATAGGTCTGGTCAGCTTCTGCCCGACCCTGAATCCATGGTCTCAGAAATTGTCACCTATTGGCAACAAACAATGAATTCCTCCGGAAAATCCCAACCGGAGGTAGCGTCTTATCTCGAAACATTTTTTCGTGGCAAAAACACAAAACATTTTTTCGTGGCAAAAATGCTGATGCAACCGCTGTCACTGGACCTAGTGCACGCTGCACTGGAGTCCTTGAACGGCACATCGGCGCCGGGAATCGATGGAGTACAGGTTTCCATCTACAAAGCCTTTTCGGACTTCTTTTGCCCTGTTATGCTCGACATATACACGGGCATTCTAGCCTCTAACACACTCAACAACGACTGGTCACTGGCCCTCCTTAATCCCATTCCGAAAGGACTTGGGACTGCTTCGGTCCACAACTTGCGGCCCTTAGTGCTGCAAAACACGTCACATAAATGGGTGGCAGCCATCCTGGCCCTGCAACTCAGAGACTACATTGACGCCCTCACCCCTATTCAACAACAGGGTTTCATCAGGGGTCGATCAATCTTCACGAATCTATGGCATACTTTTGGCTCCTGGAGCTCCCCGGGGGACGCCCTGTTCTGCCCCATCAATTTCAAAAAGGCTTTTGACTCTGTCTCACACGAGTACACTCGCACGTTCCTCAACCTTATGCAACTACCAGACAGTCTAATTTCCCTTTGCTTACTACTGTTTACAGCACCAATCTGCGTGCTTGTCCGTGATCACATTTATTCAGACCACAAAATCCTTCCTCGTTCGGGTGTCCAACAAGGGTGCCCCTTCTCACCATCTGTATTTGCAATGCTCATTTCCCCCATCATCCATAAACTTATGGATTTGTCTGTCCATGTGCAAGTTCTGCTTTATGCAGACGACTTAATCATCATCATTGACTGCGACCCCAACACAGGAGTGCGGGTATTCCTTTTGGTCTGGAGCAGGGTTCAAGAATTCTCTGAAGTCACAGGCTTGTACACAAACCTGGATAAGTCCAACATACTGCTTAAGGGGCAGTGGGACCCCGTGCACAGGGTTCAGCTCCTAAGCACAGGCCTCAGAATAGTCGAAAAATACAAGTACCTGGGCATTGTCCTTGGGGCTACCACAGCGGAAGAGGCGTATGGACCAGCACTAAGGAAAGCCACGGGAGGTGCGTTTTCCATGCAGTCGTGGTCCCTCTCGCTCGCTGACAGGGTGGAACTCCTCCAAAGCTGGATTCTCCCACTACTGGTCTACCCAGCTCGTGTTGTCTATCCTACAGACAACGTCATCGCAGCGGTTAAAACAATTTACCGGGTTGCCCTTAAACTCAGCAATTGGGGCATAACACTAGATATTCTGTCGCACAGCAAAGAACAGGGGGGGCTAGAGCTGGCCCCCCCTGACACCTTCTTGCTTTGGCAGTTTTCCACCATCTTTATTCGCCACATCTACAAAGCCGAGGTCATTCCTAAATGTGTCACTGAACCTTATGAGTGTTTTTCCACTGAGTACGGCATAGATGTATCCCCGTCCACGCTCCACATTTTCCAAATGGGGAGCAATGTTGCCTGGCACAAAATGCCTTACCTTGCTTGGAGCGCTCGAGCATACTCACTCGTCACCTCCAAAGTGACCTTCAACCGGCCTGAAGCACTATCGCCCGGCATCCCACTTTGGCATAACAAATTGTTTTCCAAGTCTGCATACCTCACGTACTACTGCCCCCAGCTCATCCGGCAGGGGGTCATTACGGTGGGAGATTTAATCAACAACAACACACATATTTCGCAGATCGCGCCCACTTGGGCCAACATTTATCAACAGGGAGTGTTTCATTATGGCTCCTCTAATCTTGGCCAGGCACCCACGGGACCACCCCCCCACCCCGTTCCGGGGGCGGATGTTTGGTCACGATGGACCACAAAATCCATGGCCTTGTTTCTTTGCTCCCCTACCTCCCTTGCACCAAGGCAACCGCCTGGGGTGTGGAGGGCCTTTCACTCCTTCAATGTTCCCGCGCAACATAAAGACTTCATCAAACAGGTGCTATGGCTCCGCCTCCCTGTGGGGGAGCGACAAAAGGATTGGAAACCGGATGATGTGTGGTGCCCTATTGACGGTGAGCTAGAAACAATTGATCACGCGCGCACGGAGTGCTCCCTACTCAAAGTCGCCTTTGACACTATTACAAAATGCTTTCCCACGGCCACTGCTGAGGAATGTCCAGCAGCCTTGCTTTCCTCTTCCCTACAGTTTTCTTTCCAGTGCCCGACAGGCTTCCTGGCCTGGGCGGCGGTATATGCCAATTGGCAGTTCCGCCAAAAGAAAAAACATCAACACCAATATTCTGCTACCTGGATCCGCTTTGTTTCTATTTGGATAGCCACCTTGAAGCTATGGGCTACCGGTCCTTTGAACATTCCTATTTCGGAGCATGACCTCTATCTTTTCATCAAAGCACTACAATCGCTACTCCATGATGGAACACCCCCATCTGCGTGTCACGCCTCCCACCCCCCCGCCCAGCAAAAAACAACGCAAAGAAACAGCGCGCCGACTGCGCAAACAACAACGGGCGGCGGAGCTGGAAGGAGTTTTTGACACTCTCGCCGCGGACGGATACACCCTGGTTTTCACAGATGGCTCATCCACCGAAACGGAAGGCGTGGGCCGAGTAGCAGGATATGGCATTTACGCGCATCCTGACATCAGCATCTCTGCATATGTCCCAGTTCATTTCCGACAAACAAACAACATGGCAGAACTCCTGGCCGTGGTTCGAGCATTGCAAATCCTTTCTTTTGGTAAAGTCGCAATCTGCACTGATAGTGAGTACGTCTTCCTGGGAGCCACGGGCGCGGCGCGCCGGTGGAAACTCAGGAGATGGACGGGAAGCAGTGGTCCGGTTTCTAATGTTCCCCTCTGGGAACTTCTTCTTGACACTCTCAGTGCACACACATGCTCCATCAAATTTATTAAAGTGCCGTCCCATGTGGACATTTTAGGGAATAACGAAGCTGACAGATTGGCGGACCAGGGAAGGCTCTCCCACCCCAGATGTCCGGTACTTAAGACCCCGTTACGTGATTTCACCGTGTCCACATACACCCCCCCCACCAAGCGACGGCGCAGAACCACTGCCGCCGAGCTGGACTCGGTTGTGCAGGTTTTGAATTTTTCCCCCCACAAAGACGGTATGGGAGGCAGTGTGGCATAGTGGTCACCATCGTCAGCTGTCGTCGCATAGATCGCCGGTTCGAACCCGGCCTGTAGCAGTGCTCCCCCCCACCGGCCTTGCCCGACCGGGGACTGGGGCCCCTCCCGCTTCTATCTATTTTTTCGCATTGGCCTTATCTATTTTTCCTACTGAGCAGCTTCAATTTCGTACACTTCAATCAATAAGGAAAAAATGTGCCCAGGCACCTGCAGCAGTGCGCCCCGCCACCGCCCCCGCCCGATGGGAGGCTGCCACCCCACCCGTTGCTTGCCTTTGCCCGAGCCGCCGCTCCGCTTGATCCGGTTCTGGCGGCTCGGGCAGCGGGGTTCGAACCTGGGACCAGCGAAGCTGGAGTCCAGGGTGCTTCCACTGAAGCACGGGGCACCACACCCGCACTATGACACCACAAACACACAGCCGCATGGCACACATGCATTTTGCTACGTCCTTTGGTTTTCTGAGTCTGTTTGTATGTTACTCCCTGCACTTTTTGAAACTAAACAGCGATAGACGGGGTAAGGCCGAGTGAGTGCCATGCTATGCAGCCCAGTCAGTTCGCACGTAACACAGTGAATGCAGTCCACACTTATGGACGACTGCTTTTTTATTGATCCAGGTTGTTCGCTAGAGTCGGCAGAAAAGGACAGGCACACAAGTGACCCACAGAGCTAACCGCAACGCCTCGCTGTACTTTACAATATGGAGCACCCCAACCAAGAAGGGGACACGTGCATTGATTGGACTTCGCAGTACTGCTGGACTAATGGCTGGAATTGTCTATGGCGGGGACATTCAGTCTATCAGAACCGACCATTGATCCCCCCCCCCCTCTACAAGCATAACAAGCAGTAGAAAAGTATACACCCACACATTCAGTGTACTGGCCACTGGCCGAAACCCTTCTGGCCAGTGTTGATTCCACCGTTGCTGTTGAACCCACTCAGGGGGGGGGCCGCACAACCCAAGCGGAACAAGGAGAACCAGGAATACTGCAGATTGTTTGCAGTGGGCAATGGGAAAAGGCATTGGGCAGTACCTACGTTCTACAGACAGCCAGGGTGAATCCCAAACTGGGAATTTGTACTTTATGTGCTCCAGTAGCACCTTGGGATGCCTGCGGGTGTGGCACTTCCCGCTGCATCTCCTGGTGTCAGATTTAGCTCGCCCTACCTGCGTGTCATATCCGCTACCACACGGAGCTGTGGGACAATCATAGCACTGGACTGCTGTGATTCCTGATTCCAAGAAATGTCTTGAGTACCGTCTGGTAGTCTGATACAAGGGCTTTGTCAGCTTGCGAAGGTCTGAACCCCAAAACAAAAACCCAGAATGGGGAATTGTACTGCATTTTATGTGCAGTAGGGCTGTAAATGAAGAGTGCCATGTTGAAAGACCATGTTTTAGGGGAAAACAAGAAACAACCAGATGGTTCTTGTCTGCCAGCCTGGGACACATGACCGCAAAGCTGAATTACAGCTTGCGCCTGCACGTCTAGAACATCAACAACCTCCAACGATTATTGTGACGCCACCAATGGCACACCATCCCCACCAATGGCGTGAAGCATGCTGTGGCATGCCGCAGCATGCCGCAGCGCAGCAAATTTTCTTGGGGACCGTTGGTGCTTGGAGGCAGTGGAAAGTAGATGCACCCCTTTGGATGCACTGCCTGGTATCCGGTATCCGTTTGGAGGATGGGCAGTCATCTGAAGATCCCTTGAAGTCGGCCGGTGTGGAACATTTTGGACACTATCAAAAACCATTCTCACAGTTTCCGACCCTCAAATAATTCTTGACCATTTTCATGCAATGATAAATTCTCCAATTTTCTCTGGATCATTGGTCTCTCCTGGTGGTGGTGTGGGCAGTACTGAACAGGAGGTTGAAGATCCATCACTGAGACCGAGCGACCGTGGTACGTAGAATCCAGCAAACTCTACGCTGGAGTGGGATGGCACTGCGGCTGACGTACGTTCCTTCGAAGTGGAACCCGGCAAACTCGATATCAAGAATTTTTAAGTGGGGCAGTGGTGTGTGGGCGGTCATGGAGGCACGGGCCTGCAGCTAGGTGCTACGGACGGTGCTGTGGGCACCATGTTCCGACATGGGCACCACGTCTTAGAAGAGCTAGGGAATGCATACGCGGACTGACATGTGGTGCAGGGACCAGCCCTGCGAAACGGTCCTACTCACTTGGTCCGTTTGCAAAGGTTTGGCAGACAAGGCCAGTATACCGCCGGACGGTCCGGCCCTACAAATTGTCTGAATTGTACAATTGGGCAGCGCAGTGTATAGTTCTACCGTGATATATGACTGCGGGTAATTACACCCAGTGTACAGCATGTTTCGGTATGAAGGTTGCATGGGTAGAGCTGTGCATGGACTGGCTAGCAGTCATGTATAAGAATTGAAATGTTGAGCTGTCTTTGCAGGGAGGCAGGTTGGAGACGCAAAACCAATGTTTTGCAAAAACAGAAGTTTTGCATACTGCGTCCAGATCAGTTTTGTATTTTGACCCACCCGCCCGCCCACGGGCGAGTACCACTTGGGCCCACCCACCCACCCTCGGGTGGACTCTTTGTCTTTACTTTGAGCCGCACACGCATGCGACAGTGCAGACCGTTTACAGCGGGTACCCGGCATCGGGTAGAGGTGTACATGGACTAACCGGTGACGATAGCAATCAGGTATAAGAATGGAAATGTTGAGCTGTCGTGTGCAGGGATGCGCAGGTTGGAGATGCAAAACCAGGAATCTCTTGACAACTCTCGTTCAGGCTCACCACAAGGGGGTTCCTTTGGGAGGGGGTTTTTGTCCTTCCTACTTTTTCCTTCCCCTCAGCCCCGCTTGTTCCTTGTGACCCACCACCCGCCGTCGCTTAACCGCCAACCGCTGTCGCTTCATGGCCATCCACCCCCAAACGGCACGGGTTATGTAGCCAATTTGCTGTCTTGGGGGCCACTGCTGTTTTTGTCCCCCGCTCCAAAGCGTTGGGGAGCCCGAGGCGGTACTTGTGGCCCATCGCTGATTTTGTCCCCCGCTTTGAAGTGTTTGGGACCGACATCCTTGGCGGTGCCTAGCCTTAGTACCAACCGACCGCTCTTAGCCCCTCAGTCATGGACACCTACCGTGCCAGCCTAGACACCATGGCGCGGCAATCCCATCATTGGCACTCCCTGCTGCGCCGGGTGGCGGTGTGGGTGGCCTCCACTGCCCGACACTACTGGCGACATCACCAACAGATTGAGCTCTTTCCCATGATGGGGTAGTTGCGGGCATCCAAACGTGCGGACCGTTGGGTGGAATCACCTCCCCCCAAGTGCCAGTGCCACACTAGGCCGAGCATTCCGGGTACACGACCGCCTCCGGACAATGCTCCAAGCAGGCAGTGTCGGAAACTGGTGGCAGTTACCCTACATGACCTATGGCAGCAGCTCAATAGGTCCTTTGGGGTCTATGACGACACCTGTAGGGTAGCCTCCATGCTGCCCCCCCCCCCCCCCTCCCTTCAAGGCAGCACAGAGCAGTATAATGGTGAAATAACAGGGCGCTATTGCGCCCCTGGAGCACAGGCGCGACACGTCATTACGTGTTGGAAAGCCGAAGCATGGCAAGGGCCGCGAGAATGCGGCCCATGAAAGGGCGCTGAATGCGAGTGGACATGAAAATGTGGGCGGCTTGAGCATGCATGGTGTGGTGCTGAAACGGTACGCGCCACACACAGTACCACAATGAACTGTTGAGGTGTCCGGCAGCCGGAGCTTTTGTTGAAATGTTGAGACGCCTTTGCGCCACCAAAGGCGGAAATGCGCCCCCGAGGTTCGGGTACGACACGTCCTCACGTGCCAGAGAGCAAGTGCTTGACAGGGGCATGACCTGCAGGGCAAGGGTTAGAGACTAACCGGCACTGTGGGAGGGTGGTGGGTGCGAGCTGACCTCAATGTCCAGAGGACCAAAGCCAAAGTACAGTCAGCAACCACCTGGAGTGGTACAGAACTGGTCTGCGCTGCAGTGCAGCAAGAAACACACTGAACAATGTGGTTATGACCATGCGCCTGTGACACACGGGGGCGTATGCGAGCCCAGTTTCCGTTGCCTCATGGCCCTTCACCACTACAGTACCCGGCACGTGCAGCTCACGGCGCCCCTCTATACCACCAGCCCGGTTAAGGGACGCATATTCTATGCAATTGCTCATTTTTCAGGTTGCCTACTGCCCGACAGTCGCCTACCGCACTAGAGAGCTCTCAGGTATACACATATGAACTGTGGGTCTTTGCCACGTGTCCCGCATTGCGGGGATCCACTGTATCATATGCTGGAGCACGGCGGTCTTTAAGGGACCAATTTTTTTTGTTTTGTTAAGGACCGCCCTTAAGGACCGCCGCAAGGGACCACCAACCGCCAACCGCCAACTGCCACCAACCGCCAACCGCCAACCGCCAACTGCCAACCGCGACCAACCGCCAACCATCAACCGCTGCCAACCGCCACCAACCGCCCATCACTGACTGCCAACAGCCGCCAACCGCTGCCAACCGCCGCCAACCACCAACCGCCAACCGGCAATCTCCACCAGCCGCCAACCGCCAATTACCACCAACCATGGTTGAACATATGAGCTACACGCGGTCATTTTTGAAAAAACCATGTTCCGGAACAGTTTTTTTTTCCCGTTAAGGACCGCCCTGTGCTGGAGTTGCCCATGTTACCAAGAACTGTCTTGATTACTCTATGAACTAGAGCTAGTCCAAAAAAAAAAAAGGAGTGTTGGCGACCCCCCAAATGGTAGGGGTTATGTAGCCAATGTGCCCACTTGTGGGCCACTGCTGATTTTGTCCCCCGCCCTTAATCGTTGGCGACCCACAAACGGCAGGGGTTATGTGGCCTATTTGCCCACTTGTGGGCCACTTCTGATTTTGTCTCCCGCTTTGAACCGTTGGGGGCCCCTCAGATGGCGGGGCTTATGTAGCCAATCTGCCCACGTGCGGGCCACTTCTGACTTTGTCCCCGCTCCGAAGCATTGGGAACCCCCCGAGACAGCAGGAGTTATGTAGCCAATTTGCCCACTTGTGGGCCATTGCAGATCCCCCCCTCCCCCCCGGCGCTCCGATGTGTTGGGACACCCAAACGGTAGGGGTAATGTAGCCAATTTGCCCACTTGTGGGTGTAGCCAATTGCCCATTTGTGGGCCACTCCTGACTTTGTCCCCCACTTTGAAGCGTCGGGGACCCTCCATACGGCAAGGGTTATGTAGCCAATCTGCTCACGTCTGGGCCATTGCTGAAGTTGTCCCCTGCTCTGAAGCAATGGCGGCCCCCTAGACGGCGGGGCACTTGTGGGCCACTGCTCAATTTGTCCCCCCGCTCGTGTTGGGGACCCTAGACGGCAGGGGTTATGTAGCCAATCTGCTCACTTGTGGCCCACTTCTGTTTTTGTCCCTCCCTCTGAAGCGTTCGGGACCCCCCAAACGGTAGGGGTTATGTAGCTAATCTGCCCTCTTGGCAGTTTCTGATACTGCATGAGCAGATGGCAGGTTACAGGTGAGCTTCAAGTATACGTCCCGCCACCACGGGTGGTATGCGGCCCAGGTACCGCACGGGACAACATATGTTGTACTTACACTGTCATTACTGATCCGGCCCGTCTGGCCGAGTACTTACGAAGAACTTGTGAGTCTGAGCCAAAAAAAAATATGTAGCTAATCTGCCCTCTTGTGGCCCACTTCTGATTTTGTCCCCCACTTTGAAGCGTTGGGGACCCCTAAGATGGTTGGCGTTATGTAGGCAATTTGCCCATTTGTGTGCCAGTGCTGTTTTTGTCCCCGCTCTGAAGCGTTGGGGCTACTATGCTGGGATTTTCGCTGCCTTGGAGCTGGAGCTAGTGTCCAACAACCTGTCCTACAGAAATTGGACATCCAATTCAACGCAAGGCAGTGTTCCCGTGCCCGAGCCTGTGCTTGTGTTGCAACCAATGGCAGCGCTACGCGCCGCATATGACCTCGGCAGCGGCGCCACGAAGCTGTGCCTGGCGCGTGTTGCACCTGCAGTTGTGCCTGGCGAGCTTCCTTCGTTGGAGGTGCTCTTTGAAGAGGAGGCCGAGGTGCTGCTCGGGGAGAGCTACAAGACCTCGGACGATAGCACGATCGATGACGCCACCTGCGCAAAACTGGTTACAGTGGTCGAGCGGTTCGAGCGGATTGTGAGTGAGCATGCGGCCGCCTGTGGAGCGCCCGTGCGCCGGGCCGGCGTTGCAACGGCCGTCTACCGCGAAGCGACCAACGGCCCTGCGCTGCAGGCGCTTCTTGAGGAACGTTTCAACATCCGGTCTTCGGTGATCAGCCAAAGTGAAGAGGTGCCAGAGTCGTCTCCCCTGTCATGTTGTATGAATGCCAGTGGACGTGCTGGTGCCAGTGGCGGTGCCATTGCTAATGCAAATGCCACTAGTAGAGGCAGAGGTAGAGGCACAGGTAGACATAGTGGCAAAGGTAGAGGTAGAGTTAGAGGTCGTGGCAGAGGCATGGGTAGAGGCAGAGGAGAGGTAGAGTTAGAGGTAGTGGCTGAGGCATACGTAGAGGAGGCAGAGGCAGAGGTATAGGTAGAGGTAGAGGCACAGGCAGTGGTAAAGATAGAGGCAGAGGCAGAGGTAGAGGCAGTGGCAGAGGTACAGGTAGAGGCAGAGGTAAAGGTAGAGGTAGAGGTAGAGGCACAGGCAGTGGTAAAGATAGAGGCAGAGGCAGAGGTAGAGGCAGTGGCAGAGGTACAGGTAGAGGCAGAGGTAAAGGTAGAGGTAGAGGCTGAGGTAGAGGTAGAGGCAGAGGTAGAGGCAGAGGCAGAGGCAGAGGTAGAGGCAGAAGCAGAGGTAGAGGCAGGGGTAGAGGCAGATGCAGAGGCAGATGCAGAGGCAGAGGTAGAGGCAGATGCAGAGACAGAGGTAGGGGCAGAGGTAGAGGCAGTGGCAGACATAGCAGCAGGGCTGAACGCACATGCACGGAATTGGCGCACCCGCATACACTGGCAGGACCCACCAGGTCCCTCCAAGTACCCCCCACCCCCCCAACTCCCCATGTCAAAAGCCCAAAAAGCAAGGCCACGAGGAAGCCGTGCGAGATTACTTTGAGTATATTGTTGCACGATATGAGCGAGAGGGATGGGCCATTATTTACCCTGGCGGCTCTTCTGAGCAACACCCAGTCGTGGGCAGAGTGGGAGGTTTTGGTGTATTTTTCGGGGATTCCAGGGATGTTGCTGAACCCCTGCCACCTAGTGAGGAGCAGACAAATAACAGAGGGGAACTCCGGGCAGCCATCAGGGCAATGCAGGGTCATGTGAGGGGCACACAGTCATTGATCTGCCCTGATTCAGCCTACGTGGTAGACAACGCTGGGGCAAGCGCACAAGTGGCGGACCCAGCCAGGGCCAGTACAACATGTTGACCTCTGGATACAGGCCCTGGATCTGCTGGACGCCATTGGGTCGGAAATCCAGTTGCTACATGTCCCCTCCCATACTGGCATCAAAGGGAATGTGCACGTGGATAGTTTAGCGGATGAGGGGCGCCAAAAATCCCCGCGACTATAGGGCCACGTGTCAGTCAAACTGTCAGTACCGGAGCCCGAGATTGAAGATGGCCCCCTACTCTTTACAGAGGTGGTAGATGGGGAATCGCTGGAACATGACATACCCCCCCCCACCCCTCCACCGGAGGCAACCCCTACCCTAACTGGCCAGTCGAACACGCAATGAACTGAGAAGGCAATGAAGGCCGTGTGGAGGCAGGCGTGGCTGGAGCTAAGTGGCGGGTCCACACCTGACCATTTGAAGCTCCATGGCGGGGATATCCAGTTCAGCTCACAGATCACCTTGATGCCCTGCAACCCCCAAGTGACGGAAACCCAAAAGCCCAGTGCCAGCCCCCCCCCCCCCCCCCCAGTGCCCCAGCCACAGGGGATCATGGAGGACAATGGGACCCGCCACTACTTCGCACCCTCTTTTCAGGGCACCACCTAGCCTCAGTTGAGATCTGATCAAGGCCCAGAAAACCCCACTGCCGGGACCCTACAGGGACACTATTCCAAAATATGGGAAAATATAGAAAACGGAGGGGAAATGGGTGAAAATGTGTCATTTTTGGAAAACTGAGTGAAAATGGTGATAAACCACCCATAAGGCGGAAAGTGGTGGTTTTCAGTGCTGATGGGATACAGGGGGTTGGTATCCTGGGCGATGGCCGGACCAAAAATGGGGGGGAATCAGGAGAAGTGGCGAAGCATTTTTTCTCATATCTTTCCCCCAATTTCCCCCTAGTCTCCACCCCCCCCCCATTTTCCCCCATTTTACCAACACAAAGACTTCCCTCGGTGGGGGAGGGGTCAGGTGTAGGGGGCCACATCGCAACCGCAATGCTCTCCTCGTCCCACTGCCAGGGCCGCCTCGGATTCCTCACTGCCCTGCACAAGGCGGGCGGCGGTGCGCCGCCGCCTGTGGCCCAGATGCTGAGCTGGGACAGCGGCGGCAGCAGCTTCCAGCTCAGCCTCGGGGCATGTGGTGGTGCGGACGCCACGACGGCTATGCCCCGGGTGTTTGAGGGGGCGTGGGGTTCCTCCAAGGTTGTCTATGCGCTGGCACGGACGATCCAGCAGAAGCCACCCGAGTCACCGGGCACCCCCCTCAGCGTGAACCCGTGCACTGCGGCCGACTGGGCCACACTGGTGGCAGCCGTGGCAGCCTCGCTGTCGCCCCCGGACTGGCTGCAAGCCGCGGTCGCAGCGCACCGTGACCGCCCAGTCGCAGCGGTTGGCGGGCCGACGTCCGCCTTCCGCGTGGCCGCGCTCGCCGTGGGCCGCGGCGAGTGCGTCACCGCAGCGGAGGTACAGCAGGCCGCCGCGGGGCTGTGCGGGTGCAGCGATGCGGAGGTCGGGGCGCGGGGGCTCCCGCAGCCCCAGATGGCGGTGGCCAAGCTCGGGCTGGTCTACGCGGTGATGACCGCATGTGGCATCCAGTGCTTCACGTACTTTCCGACGACGGGGAACACCGCCGGCATGCTGTTGAGCGAGAAGTACTGGGCCTGACGGACCCCGTGCGTGGTCGCGAGTGCCCCGGGATATCATCCGGGAGCCTCAGCTACTCGCGCACCGGACTTGTCGCCAGTGTTGGGCCCGGAGACTGGCACTCGCTGGGAGTCACCTCCATGTGATGCACTGATCGGTGCAGAGCCCCGCGGAATCCATCACTGACTGGGACCCGCCTACATCCGATGTCTGCCCCAGCTCTCTCCGATAACCCCTCAGCCTCGCTGCAGCCACTTTTCACTAGGGCCTGCCTACATCGCCCCCCCCGCCCCCCGACGCCTCCACACTGTCCTGCAGCACCATGTGTTCACACTGCACCACTCCATAAACCCAGTGCCCCACATGGGCACCATCAGCGCAACAAACCCACCCAAGCAACCCCCCCCCCCCCCCCTGAATGGCTGTGTGTTGAATGTGCGCTAACCAGCACCACCAGGGCACAGTGAGCCCGAACCAGGATCCCAGGAGTACCGGCCGAATGGGGCCAGCGTCAAGCAGGTATCCCAGGGACTGACCCTGACCACCATGCACGCCACTGACCCTGTAGAGTCAAAGCCCCGCAAACTTGGGTACGACAGTGTACATATGGAAGGTAGGGACAAGCGAACACTGGCGGAAGCACCGGGACAGTCGCCTAGCAAAAACCCGGACGCACTGCTGTGAACTTGCTGAAGAACAATGGCTGGAAGTGTCTATGGCGGGGACATCCAGCTCAGCCTACCGACCAATTGAAGCCCCCGCCCTCTTGTTTCCGTTGTGAGGGCACCAACAAGGGAAAACAATTTTATTAGCAAAGAACAACTAATTTCAGTCGAACTGAGTGAGACTGGCATGAGGTCAGGATCACGCTGGGTATTTCAAAACCTGACGTCATGGCCTCCGTCTCAGAACCCCCCCCCCCCCCTTAAGCACATCGCCCCTGATCCAGTAGAAAACAGCCAGGCATACAGGCGTGAGCCTGGCTGCATGTTTGCCAACCTACAGCCCAACAGGCGACAGCTGACCTGGTACAGTGCCGCAGGGAGGAAGGGACCTTGGCCCTCAACCCCAGCCATTGAACACTCGGACAGCGATCACAGAGAACAATGATCCGTCACACTGCCATAGGTAGCATCCACCAAAATTCTGTTGCCTTCGGCAAGGCACCTCGAAGAGGGGAGAGGGACAACCATTCTTGAGTTGCTGAGGCAGGAAAACTGCAGAAGCAGATTGTGCCCTAGACCCCTTGGGAGCCATCACCCCCCCAACACCCAAATAGTGTAAAAAACACATAAAGGGGGGCTAAAACATGCTTTACATAGGATATTTGATCATTTTGGATGGTCTAAGTATCAACAAAATCAGTTTCGGAAAATTCCATTTTTGAGCTGCTGAGGCGGGAAAACTGCATGAGCAGGTTGTGCCCTAGACCCCTTGGGAGCCCCCCCCCCCCCCCCAACACCCAAATAGGGTGAAAAACACATAAAGAGGGGCTAAAACATGCTGTACATAGGATATTTGACCATTTTGGATAGACCATTTGGGGTGCCTAAACAAGTGAAATGAGCCCATGTGGAGCCCATTGCAAGATATTTTGGCCCCTCCAAAGTCACAAAATGCCCTGAAAATGGGTTGTTTTGGAACCAAAAATAGGTCAAAAATGGGCAAAAAAATGTGTTTTCCCAAAAATGATCCTGGACCATTTGTGGTGCACAAACAAGTGGAATGAGCCCATTGCAAGCCATTTTGGCCCCTCCAAAGTCACAAAATGCCTTGAAAATGGGCTGTTTTGGGACCAGCGATCCGTCAAAAATGTGTTGTTCCAAAGATAATTTTAGACTATTTGGGGTGCACAAACAAGTGGAATGATCCCATTGTAAGCCCATGTTGAGCAGAGCCCACTAGTCATTGTCACTGTGGAAGGCCACTGTACAGGGCGGTAAAGGGAATCTAGGGGGCTTGCCATAAATGCTGAGTAAGGAGCAGGGGGTGGTGGGGGGTCAGGGGCAAGGAACCTTCCTCCCTTCTCCACTGTACCAGGTCAGCTGTCGCCTGTTGGGCTGTGGGAGTGCAAACATTCGGCTAGGCTCACACGATGTGCAGGGTAAATCGGCGTATCGGGCCGTTCCTCTACTGGGTGACAGGCGTACATGCAGGTCAGGGGTCAACCCTCTTTAGTGTCTAGGGTGGACCAAACGGGTTTGGCAAGCAAGCGAGCAGCAAGCAGCAAGCAAGCGCATGCGCGAAATGGGCAAAAATCATAGCTCCGTTGTGGTGCTTTGGATTTGGCCAAAATTTTGGTGGATGCTACCTATGGGTGTGAGGGACAACCACACAAAGTAGGAACCAGAAACTCAACGGTGGCGGCCGGGAACGGGCGTCGCAAGTGCCCCAAAAGCCCGAGAGTTTGTGCACATAGGCCGCCGACAGCCCCAAACCCTAACCAGGATTGAATATTGGGACCGAGCTGGTGGGGGAAGGAACATCGTCTACCTCAACGACAAATGAGGTACGCACTGGAATGAGTGCAGCTCAAAAGGGGCTCAAAATGAGTGGTATTCATCCGTTTGGGCACCACAACTGGACTAGGCTCATTTTTGGAATATGATGGTTTTGACCCGTTTTTGAGCCATTTGTGGGCCCATTTTCGAGCCCCTTTCGGCCTTGAGAGGGGCCGAAATTCTGACCATATTCGAGGCTTCGGCCCTTGCCCCCTTTTCACGCTGCCTTGCTCCCCTTTCACTACTACCACTACTACTACACTGTCTCTCTGTGCTCCATGTCCCTGAAGACACCATGGCTTGTGATCTTTGCTCCTGAGTACCATTTGGCTGTGGCAGAGGTTGAATCTGTGTCCAGATATGCCCAAGGCCTGTTCTTTGTGAGTTTTTCTTGAGAGCTTGCTAGGCAGAGCCGCGGCTGATTCCGGACGGATCCTGAAGGGGGTGGTGCTGGTGCTCAGTAAGCACTGCTTGAATGTCACATCCGAACTTCAACATGCCAAGTCCACGTTAGTGTAACTGCCACCAATTATCTTGTTTTTCAAACTATCAGATACTCCTGTTCGTGAGATTTCCACTGGTCAGGGATAGGGTTATGTTCTTTTTGATTTGCTGCGGTTTGGCTGCTTGTTCAGCACTCCCATGCATCAGATTTTTGCACTGTCCATGACCTCTTGGCTCCAGGTCTCCTGTAGCAATGGATCCTCCATATATGGAGAATGTTGAGGGCAACAGTGCTGGTGAAGACTGTTTTGTATTGAGTAAGGCCCTTAAGTAACACCCCAGGTCAAACATTAACCGTCAGAGCTCCGTGTTGCATAGCAGTCTCATGACCTCAAATAGAGTGCTACGCACAGTGGTCTAGAAATCAAGGAATTGAGACCCCTATTGACGAAGAGTTGCAGTCAGAACTATTTGTCACACAGCAATCCGCAAAATTCAGATACAATTCTGAGCACAGTGGTTTGACAAGCACTCAAGGGCGCCTTCAGCACCTTGCTCACCTGTTTTTCGACAGATATTGATTTTTGGGCTATTATGTGTTTCTCTTCCACACTAAAGCTCTCCATATTTTTCTTCTGCTCTTCTTCCGCAAGTGTGTGGCCTCTGGGGAGAAACATAGACTATGGAAGAGCATGCTCCCTTCTTGCAAGGACAGCTGGTGGGTTGCAGGCAGTATCAACCGGGGGGGGGGGGGGTGATCTGGCCATTTGATGTCCCCGCATTCAGTTTGATGATTGCTGCCGCCAGCTGGCTTTCCGATTAATTCTGCTTGTGACTGCTTAGTTTGTACCATTCGTCATTGGTACGATATGCCCGAGTCAGCACCCGATGCCAAACACCACAAGGGGCTTTTTGCCACGGACGAGGAGATTCCGCATGCCAACACTGAGATCTATGGCCGCTGGCAGCAGTGGCGTGACTGGGACGCCCCTACTGCTGTGGCCTTCTTGCCAGTCAAAGATAGGGGCGTGCATGTTGCCCAATACCATGCCCGCCTCATGATTGCTAGCATTGACCTCCATGGTCTCGATCTACTTGTCAAGTGCGCTGGCTGCAATCTAGAAAGCCATGAGACGTTGTTATTTCTAGCTATGTTTGTAAAGGCAACCGGTCTTGCCATTGATGTCTATTACGGCGCCTGGAGGCCTTGCACCACCATTCCACCTGCTGCTCGGTCTATGACTGGTGATGACCGTGATGTTGAAGCGGATCTTCGACACCATACACACGAACGCGAAAGATGGCTCGCCGACTTGAGGGGCCCATCTATTCTACCTTTCACGCATGCAGCTTTGACATAGTTGACGGATGGCCCCCTTCACTGGGTGTGGCAACGCGACGCTGTCTTGGAGCTCATGAAGTTTGTCAAAACGGCTATGTCCAAGGCAGCGCCCGTGGGCTGGATGTTGGCGTAGGGGCTCTGGAAAATCTTGTACCAGTCTACAGCAACACTTGGAGCCGACATGCCTGCGCGCCCACAAACAGCCCCACCCCCCCCCCCCCCCATGGCTTGCCAGTCACGACCAAGTTGTTGAATCTAGGTCAATTGTGGATGACATGGCTTGGTGCCATGGCCACCCTTTTGTGGTCAAGAGTGATGACCAAGCGGCATTGCACTGGTTGTTTGCCCCCCCGCCCCTTGTCCAACGAATGCCGTGTCCAACGAACACTTCCGTTCGGACCGTATTTTTTGAGGACATAATTAATTATGTACTTAATTATGTACCGGGCTTCAGAATCGAGGTTTCAGGCCAAAGGATTGGGAAAATGAGGGGTTGTGCTGAGTAACTGTGGGCAAATATGTAAAGCAGGATGTGAGGGAATGGTGTCCCTCGACTACAGGACCTCTATTGCCCACCATGACTGATTCTCTGCTTGCACCTGGGTAGAAGGTGCTATACAAGCAGTGTCCGTCCCAAAGGTCCCCAAGGCTGCCACTTCTGCCTATGCCAAGAACAAGGAGGGCCCCGAGCTTGGGGAGCATGTTCAGCTTTTCCGCATGAAGCGGGACCGCCACAAGGGCTTCTACACCGAAAATTGCGAATTCGAGGAGTCCATCACTTTGTACTTTGAATGGGCTGTGTGTCTTGTGCCGAGGGATGTGTGACCGCCGTTTCGGAATATTGTCGCGTGTACCAAACGGCGCGTCCAACGAATACTCCCGTTCGGACCGTATTTTTTGAGGACAAAATTGTTCGTTGGACGGGGGGGGGGGGAGTATGGGTTGTTGTGTCCCGTTGGACCGTCTCACAAGCTGGGCCCGGGAACCATCAAGCTTGATTGGTTTGACCCCTTGTTTACGCAATAAACGATAGTTTAATACATGTGTGTGGGTGTGTGGGTGTGACGAGTCTTGTCATTAGATCTCTTTGAGTTTTTGATTTTTTCAACGGCGCGCTATGCCAAAAATGGAAGTCGACCCCGCCCAAGAGGCCCATGAGGACAACAGTGCACCAGAAGGGGCATGGGTGAAGCGCAAATCCGACGGGTCAGAAAACGCCGAAAGCGGGCCCACAATGGCGGCATGGAAGCGTTGGGTGCAAGGGCCCATTCCAGACCATCATGACAAATGAGAAACTCCGGGAACAGGCGGCAGATGGGACCATCAGCCTGATGGAGGATATGGCGGAGGACGAGGTACCCGAAGGAGCAATGCCTGCCCTCGTGCTATGAGCGGGCATGGCAATGGAGAAGGAACAAGCGATCACGGCACTCACGGCAGTGGCGGTGTACCGAGAAAGACGAGGACTTCGTCCGTGGTATGTTCGTCCCCTGCACTGCAGAAAGAGGGCTACCCCAGGCGGAGGGCCAAGTACCAAGGATACAAGGACCGAACCAGCCCTTCAACGACCCAGTGGCAAGATTTGCCGAGCAAAGATGGAAAATGAAGTACTCCGAATGAGCCTCATCCCACCTCTAGCACCCGAAAGCCTCGCCAGGCTAATGACCAGATGAACAGGTGGCGTACGCATGGATTGCCTGCCTACTGGCAGGAGTGAAGAGCTACAGTGAGCAGGACCCGAATGGGCATCCCACCCCCTGGGAACGTTGATATGGCAAGTGGTAAACGAAGAGCACATAGCAAAATGGGAGGGCCGACGGTCCGCACCACAGAACCCCTAGATGGGCGCCCATACGACAGGACAAGTGCAGCAAGCGGGGGCAGGAGGACGAGTGGTACCAACAAACGTGCCGCCGGGGAACTGTTTCAAATTTGGCGGCATTGGGCAGCAATGTGCCCAGTAAAAGGCCCACGAGGACGCATGCAAATGGTGGGGCACAGCCAACTCTGGGTGTCACAGAAGGGGGTGGCCTTTGACATGCAAGGCCCCCCGCCGTCCGCCTGCAAGTGGTGTGGTGAAAATCACTGGGAGCAGTTCTATCCGGCGATGCAGTAGCAACAAGCTCAAATGGGCCAAGGACAAAAGGGAGCTCCACAAGGCCAAGGATTCATGGGGAACCAGCAGGCGATGAGCATGGCCATGGGATAGCAGCCCAAGGGGCCGCAGATGGTGAACGCCGGGCAGCAGCAAATGGCGAACCCCATGCAGGTGCAGGCAGCTCAAGGAGTGGGAGGTGGGATCGCGAACCACCACATCTCAAAGCAGTGCCTCCAGACCGTGTATCGTGAGCTGGGATCCAGCAAGGGGTGCAGAACCCCTAGGGACACGCAGGGGTCTCCCAAACTGCAGGCCTACACATCGTCACCGTCCAAGAAGTCCGGGTCACCACCACAATCTTCGCCGGGGCTTCGGCAGACGAGTGGGAGGAAGGCACAGTACAACTGGCTGTGCACCGCATCGAAGTCGGGTTGAGAACAACAGGGGGGGGGGGGAAATGCGATTCGCATTTTTTCGCATTTTCCGCATTTTTTTTCGCATTTTCTGGGCAGGTCCCTTAGTGTAATGTTCAAGAGGATACATTCAAGTGGCATTGTGTAGTTCAACTAAAGGGTAGTTTTGTAGTCAAGTCAGTGTTTGCATACCTTCCCAACACCGCCACTTTTGTTTGTTACATGGCTCCTTTTCCCTTAGACATGTCACATGCTATGCCCTCCCATTGCCCTCCTTCTGAGCCCACATCTGATGATGGAAATAGCCCACCCCGCCGCAAAGTACGTGGTAAGGGGAGAGGTGGTGCCGGCGCAAAGTATTGCACCATGGGCCCTGGGAAGCGGAAGGAACAATTCCCTGGCCATCCCCTGAGTCTCCGCACCAATGATCTTGGTATTGAAGTACTATGGTGCGATGCGTGTGGATGCCCCGTGAGCCACACAACGAAGAGCACAGTCCAATGTCATTTGGACTCCAAAAAGCACCAGGTGGCCGTTGAGACTATGCAGAAGAGGGAGAAGGCACGGGTCGAGCGCCGCCTAGAGTATTGAAGTACTATGGCGCGCTTCAACTTGGATGTCGAAGGGCGCCTTGTATAGTGTAGCTTCCGACAGCCGCCAACGTATACCTACGGGCGGTTAAGCTATCCAACTCGGGGCGAATAGTCGGAGGCAACGCACCGCGAAACACATCGATACGCCAGGCTCACCGGATTGGGCACCCTGTGGGCTTGGGAAGGCTTCCGACAGCCGCCAACGTATTTGTACGGGCGGTTAAGCTATCCAACTAGGGGCGAATAGTCGGGGGCAACGAACCGCGAAACGCATCGATACGCCAAGCTCACTGGACTGGGCACCCTGTGGGCTTGGGAAGGCTTCCGGCAGCCGCCATTGTATTCTTACGGGCGGTTAAGCTATCCATTGAGGGGCGAATAGCCGGTTGCTTCAATGGGGTATGGGGCGGAGGCAGTATTGGGGCTCTGCTGCTTCTTGCCGAGGGTGTAACGCCCCTCCTCCTAAACCACAGTAGAAGGGTGAGACTTCCCTACCACGCTTTGCATGTTGAGCCGGGGCCGTAGTCTTCACATTGATGGAGCGATGGTGTCAACAGATCAACATGCGTCTTGATAAAAATAGGGGTTTTGGGAGTCCTATAGCATTTTAGCAAAACCGCATTTTATGCCGCATTTTTTCTCGCATTTTCCGCATTTTTTCCGCATTTTTCCGCATTTTTTTCCAATCCCGGCGACCGCATTTTTCCCCCCCCCCTGGAACAACCTACGCATCGGCCCTGCGAAGATTCCTCGAAGGAAGTGATGACAGCAAGAGCCTGGCAGCGGTCCTCGACGCCACATTACACCAGCCGGCGAGGAGGCCACGGGGAGACTCGGCAGCCAGAGGGATGTTATCGGCGAATCTTGGAGAAACCTAACCCCAACTCGAGGGGCCACGCAACAAAGCGTGGATTGGATAATTGGCCCGGTTTCCTCAAGAGCAGCGGAAGGTTGGCTACATCACCCCTCATAACCGCCGCCTTCTGAGGGATCCCATAGGGGTAGGGCTCCGAAATAGCCAAAAAACATGCCCTGCGTGCGCCTAACGCTCCCTCCTAGAAAAGAGTGGATGTGGTGGAGATGAGCAAAAAAATGTGAAAAAGGGTGGAAATGGGTGAAATTGGGTGAAAATCCAAAAATGCCATATCCCCAATGTGGAAAAAGCATCAAAACCTACGCCACGGGGCAATGATGATGCCCCTAGTATCTCAAAGCATGGGTCTCAAGTACGGCCAGACGCCCAAATAGTTGCACAATGCGCGCACTGCGCTTAAGGCGCCCCCTCTCATTGAGGATAGACCGATGCTTGAGTGGGCTGGTGGGACCACCATCATTTATTTCAATATAAAAATAGATTGAGATCGAACGAACAATTTGTAGTATTTTAGTATAGGATGCATCATTAATCTATAATCGGCAGATCAGGGCATGTTCAAGTCATGCCAAAAGTTCTAGTCTTTATGTAAACTGGACTTTTTATTCCCTTTCCCTGCGGTTCAAGCATGCGGAATTGCAAAACGAACTCAAAACCGCTGCCAGGCCACAAATCCTTCTTTTTCTCTCCATTCAAATTTGATACCTCCATCCTCCCACCTCCCAAGAAACCATGCTTCACGCACTTGTACTAAGTTGGTGAAGGAGATGCCCGCCAATCCCAGGAATTCCAACTCCTTCCATCCCCGCTCGTCCTTGCCCTTGGCCACCTTGCAAAGAATGTCCGCCTGTGCCCATCGAATGTTCTCGGGGTTCGCTAAAACCCGTAGCCTTTTCATGGCCCCTGCGAACATCCTATCCTCGGGGACCACCAATTCCTTAATGATCCCCAATTTCTGTGTGTCTTGATTGCTCTCATACTATGCATTTTGGGCCACTTGGTGCCATCTGCCTTGTACCGCTGCTCTCGGCGGTAAGCATCCGTGAATCTGGCTGAATCAGAGAATTTTGTGCCACGGGCCTATATATGCCTTGTGTGTGCCCAACCCCAATTTCTACCAAACCGTGGCCACATACGAACTTCCCAATTCCTCGCTGATTTCGTCCAGCATCCCTGCACGGCATTCCCGAGGGGGATGGTGCCCACATTCCCCACCTCTTCGCGTGGCACCTGCACGCTATCCTTGAACGGTTCAAGGTCTCATGGGCTCCGTCCGTGGCACCCAAAGTCATCACTTTGGAACGCTCAGTACTTGTTGCCACGGGATTTACACAGTCGTGAAGGCAGACACGCACAATCCTGCAATGTACCTATATTCACGTTCCATGGATGAGGACCTAATGATAGGTGTCCTCCTATGTGGTAGGCTTGGCCATGGCAGGTTGCCGTTTGAGGCTTCGATGATTCGCTCACATGAGGCATTCTCTTGGGCTCCGCTAAGAAAGGGTGGTTTAATGGTATATGCACCTGTCCCTCACCTCCCCAGCAGGCACTCAACTCTTGGACAAAGGCATTCGCGGTCGGCGAGGGTCCCAGGTGTTTGGGGCTGAAATTCGCCTGATGCCCTCGACCTGCATGCCTAGTGAGGTCTGTAGGGGGGATGAGTTGGCGTGGGACTCACAATCCACGCTTTGTTGTGTGGCCCCTCGAGTTGGGGTTAGGGACTCACAAACCACGCTCTGTTGCATGGCCCCTTGAGTTGAGTATTTTGTCCCCAGAGAATGGCCAGGCATAGGTCTTTTGGGTCAAGGCTTGGCAAATCATAGCGCATCCGGGTGCAGGCATGGCAAGGTGTAGTACATTTGGGACAAGGCATGGCAAGGCACAACGTTTTTGGGTCAAGGCATAGCAACGCGTAGCTCGTTTGGGTCAGGGCATGGCAAGTCGTAGCATGTTTGTGTCAAGGCATGGCAAGGCGCATTGCTCGTGTGCACACATTGATCTATCGTGCTTGCACATATGCTGCAGGACTTCATGCCCCCCTCCTCCTTTCTTAGACACACTTTCTTCATGGATTTGAATATTGTGATTGTGTCATGATGTGTGTTATGTGAAGGGAAGGTAGTTTGCAACTTTCTTGAGTTGGGGCAGTTTGGGTCACCTAATTCTAAGGGCGTTTCATAGTCTAAAACATAGTCTAAAAGTAGCGCGCAGTGCAAGGATTCCCCCAGAGGACGTTACTGCTTGAGCGTGCCAGTGGGCTGCCAGTGGACTAGCATTGGTTTTGAGGTTGTTTTGCAATTCTGCATGCTTGATCCACAGGAAAAGGGAATAAACACCTTAAGCTACGGCCCATTCTAAAAGACCACACTGTTTAAGCAAGCTAGCGGGAAACGCTTGACACAGTGCACATGTGCAGCAATTACAGTGTGGTGGACTGAAGTGTGATGGACGGCAGCCATTGATTTCAAGGGCTTTGGGTTGTGCACCCTTTGTCAAGCCTTTTTCAACACCATTTGAAGCTAGAGCCCATTGGGTTCCAAATGTAGTGCTGCAAGTTTCTCACCTATCAGAGACCTCGATCTTGCATGGGTCATGTCGCCATGTTACCCCTCTCCGCTCTAAAGACCCTTGTGGGGCTCTTTACATTCATCGGAAAAATGGGGTTGTTCCCCGTGAAATATTTGACAAAATGTTTCCTGCTCTAAAACTGTACCCCCCCCTCCCCCTGAGTGTCTATTTTTTTTCGGTGTCTTTTTGTCCATGCTTGCCCGGGCCGCTGGGCCTTGACAAACTGCCGCCGACGTCACCTCCCTGTCCCCTGACCGAATGAGTGTCCGGGACACCCAGGCCCGTCTGGCCACGCCAGGCGAGGAGGTCATCGTCCCTGCCGACGCCGGTCAATTGGCGTGTTTGGCAGCCATCGATGACGCAGACTACATCATCCACGACGAAGTGGTGCTGAAGAGTGGAGTTCTAGAGGCTGCCCCCCTGTCGTACGACCTCTTCAAGGACTGCGACTCGTCCGAAAAACTAGCTGCCGTCCTTTACGGCAGTCGCCCCAACGTTGTGCTCGTTGGGGAAATGACCGAGTATGAGACAATTCAAAATGCAATTAAAAGGCTGCTTGCTGATCTGCCCATGCTGGGCCGCTTTGTTGCCATCCTGCTTGAGCCTGTCAGCGACGATGATGACAAGCCATCGTTTCTCAATCGGGCACTCGCCCTCAACTCCAACTTGCCATTCGGGTGCGACAAGCTGCAGATGGCAGACAGGTCCCTCATGCACATACGCACACATGGTCGATTTGATGTCTGGATCGCGAGCAGCACAAGGGACTCCAGGAACCTGTCGCCGCCCCCAACGTACAAGCTCCTGCGGCTTATGGCACCTGGGGCAGAGGTTGACAAGGTGGTGTTCCATGAGCCAGATGTGCGGGATAATCAGTACGCCATCCAAGTCCACAATGACCTCATCAACGGGCTGTTGGGGTCTATCGGTTTGAACTCTGATGAAGTCCATCTCCTTCCGGGGAACAGACCCACGCAACTCGAAGCTTTTCTTCACGGAATTGAATGAGGAACAAGTGAATACCGTGGTATCACAGTTCGGATCCAAGCCAAGGTTCCAGATCCAGCCAGTGGAATGGTATCGTGGGGCCAACTTGACGAACATGTCTGCGGTCTATGAGGTCTGGATAAAGAAGACACACAAGGAAACATGGTCGCCCATGTTGTATGCCTCAGTTCTCGCGATGTTTTGGACGATCCCGGGCGTCTTGCAAGCGCAATCGCCAGTGAAAATCCATGTGTTGGGCCCCGGTAAACTACTGCTGGGTCTCACGGAAACCGGGCACTCACTGTTGAAGACAAGGTACCGTGAACTGGTGGCTGCCATCGGAGCTGTCTTCAAGGACCTGAAGACAGGACAATTCCTCGACAGAGACATCATCTCCAAGCCCACTGTCCCCTCGTCGTGGAAGAAGGAACTGGTGGGCACAGTGTACATCTTGGATGTGGCACCTTGGTGGTATCTCTCGGGTCTGACTGAGGCCCTTGCTCCTTCGGTACAGTGTCGATATATCGCGGACCGTGTCAGGTGGAGTGTTGGAGAGATGCGCACGGCCACATGGCGGCTGACCGGGGAAAGTGTGTCACAGCTGATTGGGAAAGTCTACTTGTCGGATTCTGGAATGCCTCCGATGTTTGTGATCTCCGAGGCGGACTATGAGGCGCGAAAAAAGCGTATCACGGACCGGCCCAGGAACACAGATGACACAAAGTCACGCAGGCAAGGCCTCATCACGGCAGGTGAAATGGCCAAGGCCATGGAGTTGGACGACCAAGTCGACAAGGTCATCAACTCCCTCAAACACAAGCGGGACTTGAAGGAGGATGAGGCTTCGTCGTCCAATGGAGTAGCGCGATGACGTCTGCATCCAGCATCCCTCTGAGCAGCACGCTCAGAGTATTGTCCCAAAATATCAATGGATTTCAAACGAAAATAACCATGAGAAAGCGTAAGCAAACACGCATAGTGGCCCTAGGGTCACTGCTTCGGTCCCTGGAGGTGGATTTCTTCGCCATCCAAGAGCCCCACTTCGTCACGGTAGAGGATCGTTAAGCGGGCATGCAATGCTTATCAAAGTACGGGTATGGCCTGGACGGACCACTTCATGAAGAAGGACGGGGAGGAGTGGCATTGGCGTGGAAAACATCCAAGTGGACGTTACAATCAATGAAGTTCTTGTCTCCCAGGGCGCCGAAAGCCTCACTGTCGAGTGGTCCACTGGAGATCACTTTAGTGGTGGCCCACTTCCATCACAAGCACACGCGACGGCATTCACAATGGAAAGACATCGCCAAGGAGTTACACGGACCGATTCTGAGTTTTTGTGCTGATCACAATAGTCTAGTGGCGAAACACAGGGACGCCTTTGCGCCCCCAGAGTTTCTTTACGTGCACGAGGGGAGGTGACAGCCTTGGCGAGAGCGGGTCTGCAGGACGTTTGGGTGGACATCCATTGTCCAACTCTGACGGATATCAAGGACAAAGAGTCATCGTGCCCAACGGGCTTCACATACGGCTACCCTCGAGAAGGAGAGCGGCTCGATCCGCAGAGATTACGCCATATTGACCGCATACACACAACGCCTGATTTGTTGAGCTTGGCGACCAGCGTGTACCCCATGTTTGCTGCCAACTCGGACCACAAGGCAATCTTGGCCGAATTCACACCCCCATCCTTCGAAACGGAGAACACAATTCCAAGATTCTACTGCCCAGAGACCATCCTCCAAGACTCCGAGGCAATGGAAGACCTGGAGACCTCTCTCAAGTCTATCACCTCGACGGGAGACCAATGGTGGGAAGATGCACTGGGCTGCATCCAAACGAAGGCGGTCGGCTACCAAAGGGAACACAAAAACAAAAAGCAGACGGTTGAACTACAAGCCCTACGGCTCCTACGTGGCTCCACAAGGGACTCCGTCACACCGGCGGTCTATCAATTTCTTTCATCACTGGGAATTGCGGCGACAGAAGCGACAACGGCCTATACCCTCCTAGTTGGGGTATATGAAAAGGCGCAACGTGACAGAACTAGCATGGAAACACTCTCCAAGCTCAAGGGGGTGATCACGTCGGGGGAAACGTTAGGGGATCTGAGAACGCGAAGAAACGAGTTATACCGGCTAATGCGGGAGCTGCAGGAGCGAAGGAAACTTCAGCAGCTGGTGTCCCGGGCAGGCACAGCAATATGCGGAGCAACGGCGGTGGCCAAAGAGCTGGTGGCACATTGGGATCAAGTGTCCACCCCCACAGGAGCCACGGAGGAAGAATGTGTGGCCTATCGGAAGGCGTTAGGAGTGGAACAACGGCTGCGCAAGGCAGGCCGACACCTGTTCAAGCAGCTTTCCCTGGACATAGTACATGAAGGCCTCAAGAGGTTGAACAGCAACAGCTCCCCTGGACTGGACGGCTTCTCGGCAAAATTCTTCAAGAGATACTCAGAAATTTTCGAGCCGCAAATGTATGAGTCACCGAAACGCTTCCTCGACGCGGGTACCATGCCGGAGACATGGACTTCGGGAGTGGTGACAATGATCCCCAAGACAAAGGCGATGCAAACGCCAGATTCTCTCCGACCAATTGCGCTGCAAACGACATGGCAGAAGTGGCTCACTAACATTCTCCTGATCCAGTTGGAAGATGTACTTCTCCACTGCATCCCGTCACAGCAAACGGGTTTCCTTCGTCACAGAAGTATCCTCCAACATGTCTATGGGCCACGGGCTCTCTGGGATGGCTTAAGTGAAGGAGCGGCGTTGTCAGTGGGCTTCAGAAATGCGTTCCCCACGATGTCTCACGAGATGGTGTCGGCAGCATTGGGTCTAATGTGCATACCGTTCCTGTACATCCGACCGATACTGCATCTTTTACGTGCACCGTATCTGTACTCAGTTGGTAAGGGATATGTACCAGGGGTCTACCACCATCCGCGGGCAGGCATGCGCCAGGGAGACCCACTCTCCCCGGCACTGTTCTCCCTGGTGGCATCCTTTGTGATTTTCCCGCTACAAGACCTGGGTCCAGGGCTGACTATCATGATGTATGCGGATGACCTCATCATCTTCTTGGACGGACAGGCCAACCCACAGTTGCTGGGGAGGGTATGGGAAGTGGTGTCTTGCTTTGGACAGTTTTCTGGGCTGAAGGTCAACCTGAATAAAACGGCGGCGATAGTTCGCAACTGTGGGGGAATGGAGTGGGCGAGGTGCTTTCGGGACATTGGGGTGGACGTCAAAAACTTCGTCAAGTATCTGGGTGTACGCTTGGGGAATATACGGCACCACCAGGGAGACTAGGGATGGGGGCTGACAATAGAGCAGGCTTTTGCACCAGCGCTGCAAGAGGCCTTTCGTCGCGCACGGGTGGTATCCACGCTGCAGTTGTCGATGGACGAACGAGCCTTCATGCTGACATCATGGATCCTGCCAGTTATGGCCTGGGTATCCAAGGCATACTATGCCCCAATCTCATTCATCAGGAAGCTGAAGCTGGTGTACCACGTGGCCATGGGTACTAATAGTTGGGGAATCACACGGCCAATCCTCTCACGGCCAAGAACGCAAGGGGGACTGGCACTGCCGGAACCGGAGCTGTTTCTCATGCACCAGGCAGTGGCTACGTTCGTCAGCCTCTTGGGAGAGCCTCACAAGTATCCCGACAAGGCAGTGGAGACCTTCTATGCATGGGCGACAACCATCGGGTTCATACCATCCAAAGACAACCTCCCATATATCCAGCTGGGCATGGTCCGGACGGCGGAGCTGACGTTCTTGGGATGGTCGGCAAAGGCACACTCGTATATCCAACGGGTGGCCCCACAGGTGGCCCCCCCGGCAAACCGGGACCAGCTACCACTGTGGCACTCTGTGTACTTCCGAAATGAGTTCAACTGCTCCTACTACAACACGAAAATGATCCGGCAGGGAGTGCTGACGTGGGGTCAATTGCAATCCTTGGAGGACGTGAGGCTGGTGAATGCACTGCCTCGAACATGGAAAGGGCTCTACAATCATGGCGGATGACTCCTCAATAAAGTCCCGTCGCAAGGGAGGGCATGGCTGCTTCAGTTCTACGCCTCTCAGCCGGGAGTCCGCGACCCACAAACACCGGAGGTATGGGAGCAATGGGCACAAGCAAAGCTACCACCGAGGGTTCGGGACTTTGCGCAAAAAGTGCTGTGGCACAAACTGACCGTGCATGCAAGAGTCTACAAGAGGTCGGGCACGGACAAGTGCCCGGTGTGCTCTCAAAAGGAGACGGTCAAGCACGCGATGGTCGAGTGCCCCATGTTTAAAGCGGCGGCGGCGGTGATACAGCACTACTATGGCCCGGTGGACACTGGGAAAGGGAAGTCTGCAGTCCGAGACATGATGGAGTCCGACCACCAGGAGTGGTTGCTGAACACGAATCAAGGCTGGGCAATGTGGTCGGCAAGAAGTGCCCACTGGCGATACCGATGCGAAGTCAAAGCAGGGGCATCACCGGTGTTCACATCGTACCTAACACCCCGGCTTAGGGAGCTGTGTGAATGGGTGGGGTTTTACACAGGAGAGCGCAGGGAGCGGTGGAGAGGCTTCCGGCAGTCAGTGGAGCAACTTCGAGATACCGGAGTGCAGCCGCGACAAGGGGAAGTACGGGTACAAGGGGGATTGAGTGCATGGTGGCAAACACACACGGAGTGCTTCACACAAGAGCGCACAGCCGACAAACACAGTTGGAATAGGGAAACAGAATCACGCCCGAAGCGCCCGAGGCAGGCAGGCCCGGGAGTGCTACAAGGAGTGCAAGATCTGATTGCAGAACTGGTTGCAAAGGGTTACAGGATTGTGTACACGGACGGGTCATCAAAACGACTGGGCCACAAGGACATGCGCAGGGCCGGGGGCTTTGGCGTATTCGCAGCGGAAGATGAGCAAGGACCAGAGGTGCGTTTCTGCGGCTACGTACCAACACGCCACAGGCAAACAAATAACGGAGCGGAGCTTTGGGCAGCACTGGAAGCCCTACAGGGGTTCTGGGTGCCAAAACTGGCAATTCTCACCGACTCACAGTACCTGCAACTGGGAGCGACTGGCAGGGCCCAGCACTGGAAGTCAAAGGGATGGACAACCACGTCTGGTAAGCTGCAGGTCCACGTTCCCGTCTGGGAAATGCTGCTCCAGGAAATGGCGACGCCAGGAAGAGAAGTCAGGTGGGAGTATGTCCCGGCACGTGTCAACGTGCAGGGGAATGAGGTGGCAAATGGATTTGCGATGGAAGGCATGTGCTCGAGCCCGCTGTGGTCTCAGCATGTTGCACAGCAGTCATCATCAGGGTCGGAATCCACGGTAGGGTTGAGGGGAGGGTCAGGATCCGAATGAGAGGACACGAAAGCACTTCGGTCATCCTTGGGTATGGTACCCATGGATAGTGATGAGCTGACAGGGGAGGCATCCGGGGAACCAGCGCCACGTGGAATGGGTCCCTACACCTCAAGCAGTTCGGAAAGTGAGGACATAAGGACATGACACGCACACCGGGGAGGTTTGTTGAATGAACTGTCTGCAGCGGAAACACTGTCCTTCAGCACAGATGTGAGCGACACCAGGCGGCAGCGCAAGAGGCGAAAGCTCAGGAAAAGCAGGAACCTAGGACAGGGTCGATAATGACAGAACATGTAGCCCCTACATTCTGGTGCGGATATCTCACAGGTTTCAAGCCCAACAATAAGTGCATGACAGGGGCAGCATGAGCACGACCTGCAGGGCAAGGTTTAGAGACTAACCGGCACTGTGGGAGGGTGGTGGGTGCGAGCTGACCTCAGTGTCCGGAGGACCAAAGCCAAAGGCCTCATCGTCACGTTGGAAAACTTTCTGACTGGTTGGGTGAAAAAACTAGCCACTTGGCAACAATACACTCTGAGGTGGCTGCCCACTGCTGAGCTAAGTATATTCACAGACTGCGTCCTGCAGCTTTTAGAAGATGGTAAGCCGGTTCACCCCAATCTCTCCTGCTCCGCCAATCTGCCGAGGCCACGACGCTCAGGCAATAACGCCAAGATGGCCAGGAAACTGGCTGCAAAGCAAGAGTTTGCCTCCCAATTGGAGGGAATCGTGGCACAAGGGCTGACACAGATATATACGGACGGCTCATCAGAAAGGGTCCTGCCCATCGGGTATATCGGTGGATACGGAGTCCATGTGCCGAACACACTGGACCTGGGGGCGCCTATGCCAGTACACCTACCACAAACAAATAATGCTACAGAGGTGTACGCAGTGACTCAGGGACTGAAAATTTTTCCACAAGCAAACCTGGCCCTGATGACAGACTCTGCCCTGGTCTACCTGGGGGTTACCGGTGCAGCAAGGATTTGGAAAATCCGTGGCTGGCACGGATCACACGGCCCCATACTACACCCCGAACTTTGGGAAGAGCTTCTACAGCTCATCGCACACCACCAAGGCACACTGAGTTGGTACAAGGTCCCCTCCCATGTGCAGATAGAGGGCAATGAAGGAGCCAATGATTTGGCGGAATGGGGAAGGCAGCAAAACCCATTATATCCTGAACCCCCCGGGGACAGGGAGGAGGGCAGGGAAGACACGGAAGCGAACCACAGCAAGGTGATCATTTTTTCACACAAGCACCCATCCCCTCCCGAGCCCGCAGTACATGCAGATGCACCCCCTCCCCCAGTGGTGCAAGAGCCCCCGACACTGCTGTGTGCAACACCGTCCACTCCCATGTCAGGCACGCAGTCAGATACACACAACATGGTGACACCTCTCGTGACACCTATCAGAGTACCGGTCAGTGCCTCTCCACTGTGCAGAGATACACCCGCCCGCCTGCTATTGAATGAACTGGATTTATGCCTCATGGATGAACCCGTAAGTCGTCACAGTGGCTCCTTTTCGGAGACCACGGTGTCTTTCGCCTCCACAGAGGATTGTATTCAGCCTCAGGCATCGCAGGACAGTCTGCTCACGGTATCAGGGAGTGAGAACCATTCGGTCACACGACCAGCCAAGCGAAGGCATTTCAACACGCCAAGCCCGGTGCCATCAAGCCCAGCCTCGGTGGATCTACACCCACACAGAACAACCATGTACTCACCAAGCATGCCTGCGCGTTCCAACAGACAGCCTGTATACTCCCCACGGCAACCCGCATCGCGTGTGGCGCCAGACACGCCCAATTCTGGCACTGCTCAATTTGTGACACCGAGTGTTCAGGGCACTCCCCACCAGAATCACCTACCACTCTGGACTCTGGCTGTTCTGAGACACAGGGGCCTTCTCCCATGTCAGAGTGAGCAGGCAAGAATGCACCTGATCTGAGGTTGAAACTGTGGTAGCGACAGGATCTGATTGACTTCTGTACCCAGTCACGATATGTACTCGATTGAGGTACACCCCATGCCCCCAAAGGGGTCCCCCTCCCCGGGGGACCTGATGCAAAGTCCAATTTGGCTCCGGTGCCTGTGGATGCTCTGCGGCACGGAGACATTGGCCTGTTTGACTTTTGTGCCCAGTCACGACTATGTACATAGATAGTGGAGCACCCCAACCAAGAAGGGGACACGTTGAGCCTGTGTGATTGAACAGCATATGAATGCACTGGCAGCATGAACCATATGGATGTACGACAGGCGGTGGTGGACGCCTGTACGTTTCAGCAAACCACCTTTGTGGCCAAAGCCAAAGCACAGTCAGCAACCACCTGGTGTGGTACATGTGCGGGAGAGAGAGAGCGGGTCACAGAGAGGGTCACAGAGAGAGGGAGAGTGGGAGGAAGGCCAGAGAGAGAGAAAGAGAGAGAATGAGAGAGAGAGAGAGAGAGAGAGAGAGACCCGCAGAGCGAGTGTTAGAGACTAACCGGCACCGTGGGAGGGTGGTTGGTGCGAGCTGACCTCAGTGTCCAGAGGACCAAAGCCAAAGCACAGTCAGCAACCACCTAGTGTGGTACATGTGCGGGAAAGAGAGAGCGGGTCACAGAGAGGGTCACAGAGAGAGGGAGAGTGGGAGGAAGGCCAGAGAGAGAGAAAGAGAGAGAATGAGAGAGAGAGAGAGAGAGAGAGAGAGAGAGAGAGACCCGCAGAGCGAGTGTTAGAGACTAACCGGCACCGTGGGAGGGTGGTGGGTGCGAGCTGACCCAGATGTTCAGGCAGCTAACGCACAATCAAAAGCCACCTGGAGTGGTACTGAACTGGTCTGTGCTGCAGTGCAGCAAGGCGAAACAATGGACTGAGTGGTGATGACCATGCGCCTGTGACACGGGGGCGTATGCGAGCCCAGTATCCGTTGCCTCATGGCCCGTGAGGAGAGGGAGAAAGAGAAAGGGCGAGACTCAGAGAGAGAGAGAGTGGGCGAGACACACACACACAGAGAGAGAGAGAGAGGTCCACGGAGAGAAAGGACAAAGAGAAAGGCCAGAGAGGAAGAGACCCGCAGAGCGAGGGTTAGAGACTAACCGGCACTGTGGGAGGGTGGTGGGTGCGAGCTGACCCAGATGTACAGATGGCCAAGGCCAAAGCACCGTCAAAACCCACCTGGAGTGGTACAGAACTAGTCTGCGCTGCAGTGCAGCAAGGCAAAACACAGAACTGAGTGGTGATGACCATGCGCCTGTGACACGGGGGCGTATGCGAGCCCAATATCCGTTGCCTCATGGCCCTTGTATAAGCTACAGCCTTGTCCAAGCTACCGTAGGCATAGGGACCGTATTAATTTGGGACCTAATTTTAATTCGGTACCAAACGTAGTGCAGCCACATAAGACATGGGTTTGGTGACGGATTTGCGAGTCACATGGAGTCATGGACACATTTGTTGTGAGTGTTTGCCCACTTGACCCAGATCGCTCTGATTTTGGGGATGTTTGTGCATTATATGCCCCTTTCTTGCACCAGCTCACCATGCGATCCTCTCTTTTTGAACGTGGGTGCCCAGTGTTGGTAGTTGCATGTGTCGCGCGCAAGCTGCGCCCGTGTCCAAGCTACAGTAGGCGTAGGGACCGTATTAATTTGGGACTTTGGCGTAGCTTATACAAGGGGGGGGGCGGGGTACGTGCAATGCACATTCAGTGCAGGTACTCACCCTAGGGCCCAGCTGCATAAATTCTTTTGGTAAAAATTGGGTCTTTTGTTTGTTGGTGCCTGCTGGTGCCTGGGACGCTCTGAAGAGAACCCCAGGAAGGACAGTGTTTGGCATGTCTTGATGCTGCAGTCACTGCACAGGGCCTTGTTAGCCAGCACATACTCGTTCCAAAGTCATGGTGAGTGGGGAGGGTGGGGGAAACCAAGGAACACTTTTGCAAGTCCGCAGCGTTCCACACCACGAAAGCATACCCCGCCAGGGGCTGGGATGACTGGCACCACTACATCAGGCACACACTCCAGGGTTGGTGGGAGCGCCAACGAGAATGGTATGAAGGTCAGGTCGAGCAGATGAATATCCCTAAGGGCCCCGACGACCTCAATCAGATCCTGTCGCTACCACAGTTTCAACCTCAGATCAGGTGCATTCTTGCCTGCTCACTCTGACATGGGAGAAGGCCCCTGTGTCTCAGAACAGCCAGAGTCCAGAGTGGTAGGTGATTCTGGTGGGGAGTGCCCTGAACACTCGGTGTCACAAATTGAGCAGTGCCAGAATGGGGCGTGTCTGGCGCCACACGCGATGCGGGTTGCCGTGGGGAGTATACAGGCTGTCTGTTGGAACGCGCAGGCATGCTGGGTGAGTACATGGTTGTTCTGTGTGGGTGTAGGGCCCCGACGACTGGAGGGCACAATGGGCAATTAAACGCCCACATACAGGAGGTACATGAATGACACCATCCCACTGTAGACACTGGACTGGCCTTTCTCCTTTTTCACACAGCAGCCCTTTTTTCGCTTTTACTGTTCTTTTCCCTTTTCGATGCCTCAATGGCGTGGCAGTCTCTGGCACTGCATGAGTGAGTGACAGGCTACAGATGAGTTTCAAATATACGTCCCGCCACCAATGGTGGTATGCGACCCAGGAATCGCACGGGACAACATATGTTGTACTTACACTGTCATTATTGATCCGGCCCGTCTGGCCGAACCCTTGCGATGAACTTGTGAGTCTGAGTCAAAAAAAAAGGTCATGGTGTGTTGGGAGTGTCTGCCGCATGGTAAGGGTACGTCCCCAGATAACACAGCTGAGTGTGTGCTGTCGGCTGTGATAAGACTATGCTGCGATTTGCCTAGTAAATGCTTACGGGTGTGCTGCTGCGATGTCTGGCAAGCCCAGTACCAGACGCTTTTTCAACGCATCAGGGACTGGCATCTTGATAGCATCTTGTTTCTATACCGGTTGCGGGGCTCGGGAGGGCAACAGTGGCACACATTACAAAATTCGGACCATTTTCTTTCGGGGTTCAGGATTTCTATGGCGGAGCAGAATGGCCGTGACTGCAAAGCATTGCTCACCTCCAGCCAACACGTGTATTTCAGCGACCACGGCACGGGCAACGGTGGAGTCAAGGCAACCGCCACTTGGGCCAACCCCGCCGTCTTCATCGCGGCTCTAGTTTTCCTGGTGACTGTCATTGGAGCCACAGGTATTGGAATGTCCGGTCGTTCCCTTCACACAATGATACCCCCCGCCCCCCCCGCCCCCAGCAGTGACAGTCCCTGTGGGGGAGGGGGGTCCTGTGGGACCGTCATCATCAAGGTACGACAAAGCAAGAACGCCAAGAGGCACAACGAAGGCGCACGGTTGACCTGATTCACGCTGATTCACGTGATACAAAGGGACAATTTGCACGTCATTTGTGGGGTCATTGTAGCGCCGGACAGCTCTGAACTGTGATTCCAAGGCGCTGTCTTGAGTACCATACGGTGAGCAGGGTACGCCAGCTCACCTTGGTCTGGATGCACTGGCTGGATTGGCTGTGGGCGGGGTCATCCGGCGGCTCAGTTTCCGACCCTTGTGAGTCACGTTGGTCTGGACCAAAAATGAAAACACAAAGATACAGTAATATGTCAATTAATGTACCCTCCCAAAAGTGTGGTAATGTACCTTTTGGGGGTTTTTTTCGGTTGCTGAAAGTGGGTACAAAAGTCCATCAATGTACCTTTGTTGGGGGCGGTCGTCGCTGCCACACCTGCAGGTGAGCGGCAAAGCACTGCAGCACCATTTTTGCCATCAGCGGATCGAAGCCGCAACGTACCCTTTTTCGGGCGCTCGGAGTAATGTACCCATTTTGTAAGTGCAATAATGTACCCATTTTGGGAAACGGCCAGGGTACATTAATTGACATATCACTGTACAATGGGACAATTTGCCAAAGTCCATAGTGCTGAAGGAGCCGACGAAGAAATCACCTCGAAGAGAGGTTGTTAGATCAAGCGCAGGCGCGGGCGTCGTATACCCCCCTTTTTGGGGGTCATTCGCGTAGCATACCCCAAGGCATGATATTGGATGTCCAACCCCTTGTAAAATCATTATTTTGCCCAATAAGACCATCCCCCAATGGATTTTTTGATTGTGAGGCTGACTGTCAGCCTCTCTTCGAGGTGCACTGCCGAAGGCAATAGAATTTCCTATTGTTGCGGTGCGGTTTTGGTGGTAAAGGGTTGGGTTGAGGTAAACGATCCCCAAGGGGGTTGGGGCACGGAGGACTGACCGGTCAGGGTGGGCCACAGGCCACACACGCCTGTTAAGCATCCACGGGCCCCAGGTCACTCAGGACACTCCGAGGGCTAGCCCTGCCGGTCCACAAGTCCCCTTGGCATCGTCAATGCCGTTGGGGTGTGACTTGTGGAGCCTACCCCCCGGGTAACAGCCGCTGTGAGAGTACACAGCACACTGCACTGCACACCCGTTTCCCCCGTCTACGTGGCCCATGACTTGTGGCTACGGCAGTGGCGGCCCCGGATGGCCTCACGAGTCTGAAGAGGCAGCCGGAGTACTAATGGTGAGACACGTTGTGGTGTTCGCCTGGTGCTTGGTACAAGGCACGAAGAAGACACGTGGCACAGCATTCCCTAACTCATGGTGAGCATTTTGAATGTAAACAAGTGGGGGGGGAATTAAGCGTGTTGCAAATTTTCCGGTCTCAAAAAATTTTCTGGGCGCCGTTGGTGCCCAAGTTGCCAGTTCTAACCGGGTGCTGACTAGTATGGGTTGGGGGGTACAGCGGGGGGGGGGGGGGGGGTCAGGCCTCACACGTAAGCCCCCCCTCCCCCGGGATGCCTTTGCTGATTCAGAGGTACATCTGTTGGAATATGGTACTGTTTTTCATTTGTTGTGAGTGGTAAAACCAAATTTCACCCCACTCGTGTGTATTCAAAATGCTCAGAATGAAACGGGGAATTCCAAAATGCCCCCAAAATGGAGAACAACCCCCCCCCCCCCCCGCCCTCTGGACCCCCCGGTGGTACAAGGGCTGTCTCCATACCCATACCCATACCCCCTCCCCCCTCCCCCGCCCCTGGGGTACTGGCAGTAAGGCAAAACACGCTGCAAACATCGCACTGACTGAGTCTGGCATAGGGTCAGGATCTGGTCATTTCAAAATGCTGACGACATGGCCCTGGGGAACTGTCATTTGGCTGCCGTTCTCCGAGGGGTAGTAGGAGACCTTAGTACAGCGGGTGGGGCCAGACGGGGGGTCGGGGGGGGCTTTGTACCATGAGCCCACCATTGTGATGCATGCAGCCCGTGGGAGGGGCGTGAGGGCCACGGGGGGGCGGCCGGGCCGGGTCCTTGTATGCGACCCCCCCCCAGCCCCCCTGACCCCCCGGCCAGACCCCCCCCCCGACCCCCGGCTGCTCCCCCCCCCCCGGAGTTTTGACAGATAGCTGGGGGTTGGTCGCATCAGGACCGTTGGTAGTCGCCCCCCCCGTGGTGAGGGCGTGCAGGATGGGGATGGACCATCGAAGGTGGTGTAGGTTTGTTGGTGGGCATGTCCACCCTTGGGCATGTCTTGTGGAGGCGTGCCTCCGCACGGTGTGTGTGGTCCCGGGGAACGGTGCATGGCATGTGTTGGAGGTTTTTGAGGTGTGAGACGAGGCGGCCTAAGCATTGGGCTGGCTACACCGCAGGGTGCACTGCCTCACTGCCCTGGGGCCGGGGCGAGGGGGGCGGCCTGTCCAAATCCCCCCCCCCCCTCCAGACCCCCCCAAAGTTTTCGAACCCGTCTTTCTCCAATTTGAGATTTTGGGGGAAAGGGTTGGCGCCAAAGGCGCCGAAATTTTTTTTTTTGGCCCTTCCTGATTTTTTGACCCCTGACCTGACCTCTGGGTCTGACCTTGGCTGATGGGAGCCTGAGCAAATGGGCAAGTTTTTTCTGAAAAAATTTTTACCCCATTTGTGTATGTTCAAAATGATCAGCGCGTCATGGGGATCATGCTGAGGTATGTATGTTGGGGTACCCACTGACCCCCCTCTAGGGACCCCGGCGGCTGACCGGCCGACTCACCTACCCCCCCCCCTCCCCCTCCAGACCCCCAAAAATATTCGCACCCGGTTGAGGTCTGGAATTTGAACAGGCCGCTTCCCTTGGGCCAGGGGGGTCATCTGCCGCGGCTCAGGGGAGACCTTGTGGGGGAGGGGAGGGGGTGCTGGGCATGGGCCTGCCGCGGCTCAGGGGAGACCTTGTGGGGGAGGGGAGGGGGTGCTGGGCATGGGCCCATGGGGTGTGCACATGCCTGCCGGGGGGTGTGCACATGCCTGCCGCCGTGTGTGCTCTGCAGGTGCGGCCTACAGCCTACAGACGCAAAGCGCTCTGTGGCAGGGCGCAGGCCTTCCCAGAGCAGCCCCACTTCAGTCCTCTGGGGCCCCAACTCCCCTGCCCTTTACCGTCAGATCTCCGTACGTGCCCCGCAACACCCCAGCCACTCCATTCACACGGAACCGGCCGAACACCCACCTTGCAGGTGTGCCCCTGCCACGTCCAATGCCATGCACCCTTTCCCTGCCAGGCCCTTTTGGGCCCGCCCGCCATGGGGGGCGCTTACCTGTGAGGCCTGACACCCCCCCCCCCCCCTCTGGACCCCCCAACCCATACCAGTTAGCACCCAGTTAGAACTGGCAACTTGGGCACCAACGGCGCCCGGAAAAATTTTTTGAGCCCAGAAAGTTTGCAACACGCTTAATTCCCCCCCCACTTGTTTACATTCAAAATGCTCACCATGAGTTAGGGAATGCCATGCCACGTGTCTTCTTCTGCTGGCCGGGATGCCTTTGCTGATTCAGAGGTACATCTGTTGGAATATGGTACTGTTTTTTATTTGTTGTGAGTGGTAAAACCAAATTTCACCCCATTTGTGTGTATTCAGAATGCTCAGAATGAAACGGGGAATTCCAAAATGCCCCCAAAATGGAGAAAAATTTCGACCCCCCTCCCCCCTCCCCTCCCCCCCCTTCCCGGACCCCCCCAGCCCACGCCGCGGGGGTTGGGGTCTAGAACTGAACTGCAGAGCCTCCCATGCCGGGCACACAAGGGTCATCGCGCTTGATCCAATGTGAACGGAACTGCACCCAAACTGCTTGGCTCGGACTGAATGCACTGGATGCTTCTGCAACAGGTCACCAGACACGTTGCGATGGGGAGCACCAGATTCGACCAATCCTCTTGCAGATGGTGATGCCTCCTTTGCTCACAGAGGCTGCGGGTGGCCAAGACCCAACCCCAAGGGATGTCTGCGGACCCCAAAATGGTTGTGTGGGTCAATGGATTGTGTGGGCGCCGGAGATTTTGTTTTAGGCATACGGCCGGGGGTGAGCTTTTTTTTCCACCACATGTGTTTGTACTCAGCATTTTGTGAAGAATTCAAAAATGGGTGAACAACACACAAAAAATTTATGACCCGCAGGTAGGTGGGTCTGGCCTGTCAGCCACCGGGGTCCGCGGGGGGGGGGGGGGACCCCCAACATACGTACCTCAAAATGATCCCCATGACGCGCTGATCATTTTGAACACACACAAATGCGGTAAAAATGTTTTTAAAAAAAATTGCCCATCAGCTCAGGCTCCCATCAGCCAAGGTCTGGCCTGGAGGTTGGTGCTGGGTTTGGGTCAACGAAGGGGGGAGAGCCATTCCAGATCCGCGCTCCACACCAGTCAGAATTGGGGTGACCTGGTGACAAAGTGATACACCAGGATTACACAGTGCATAAAGCGGGGGGGGGGGGTGACATGCTCTTTGGCCACCAGGGCAAAGTAAGCACCCATGGTTTGCGCCACCTGCAATTATTTGTGTGTTTGCCCCCTACCACTCAAAGGTGGTTGCAAGTGTGGTGTTGTATGCTTCTGCCTCCGAGGGGATGAAGGACACAGAGGAACTTGGCTATCAAGTTAGTTTCTAGGTGTGTAAGGGAACCACTTTCAGGTGTTATCTACCCAAGAGGAGTCAAACGAGCCAATTGGGGAGCGCGAACCCCCCACCACAACCGTGATACCACAGGGGGTTTTCCCAACAGGTTTGGACCTCCTCCTCCATCCAAATCCCCCAACCATCAAGCGATCATGGGAAGGAGCTTTTTTTTTTTGGCAATGGATTTGTCACCACAACCCAGACTGATTCTGTGTGTGGCTCTGAAACAGCCGGAGTCCTGTAGCCACAATTTGCAATTGCGCAATAGGGGATATGTAAGCCACAATCTACACTTGTTATGAGTGTGGCCTGAGTTGGCAGGGAATTTATAGCCACAATCCACACTCGTTTTGAGCGTGGCACCATGGACAATCCCCCATGTATGTGCGAAAGCCGTTTGTCCTCATGTCATCGCTGCAGATCTGTGCCCCCAGAGCCCAGCACACAGTTGTAAGCGTATGATGTTTCTGTGCAGTGTTGTGTTCCTTCTTGCCTACCAAACTGTGCAGGTGCTCTGGAGCCTTGATGGGCTTTTCTCTCTGCGTCAAGCACAAGCCGCACCTGCTCCATCCAAAAGCTCCAAGAATCAAATACACATCAGAAACTTTCCGGCAGCTTTGGTGGGCTGCCTAGCAAGGAGCAGGGCGAACTAGGGCTTTTTTTCAACAACTCGGTACCACTGGGGGGGGGGGGTCCACACCCCCCACCCACCCCCCAGACAGGGGGGGGGGGAATTGAGGTCCGCAATTTCCCGCAATTTCGCAATTTTCCGCAATTTATCGCAATTTTCCGCAATTTTCCGCAATTTTTCCGCAATTTTTCTGCTTTGCCTTTCTTACGTGCCTGCAGGTGACCCTTGCTATCAATGCTGAACCATACTGGTGTACACAATTTTGTAGAACAATGAGACCCCTTTTTGCCCATGCTTGAAGATGACAACATCCGCCGCCTTAGGTTCATGCTTCAATTCCATGGTGATATTGAGGGGCGCCTCCTGCAATTGTGCTGCCCATGGACCTTTTGTATGACTGAAAAAAATCTGAGCCAGCTGTCTAGAACTGTTGCACATTGAGGGTTACGGATGGTTGCTTACAATGTCGCAATTTTCCGCAATTTTCCGCAATTTTCCACAATTTTTCCGCAATTTTTCCACAATTTTTCGCAATTGGTTTCGACCCCCCCCCGACCGCAATTCCCCCCCCTCCTGCCCCAGACCCCCCTCCCCCTTAAAAGGTTGGCCCAAGTTTTCTTCTGGGCCTTTGGCCGATCAAAACTTTTCGTCGGCGCGGATTAGTTTAGACCAACAATTTTCTTGCACCAACTCTAAAAACTCAGTGCTCAATGTGCTCAATGCGCACCTCTTTTTGAATTTGTGGTTAGCTTGTCTTCGGAGCATCACCTCTTGGGTTAGGGTCACCGAGCTGGTGGAACCAGTCTTGGTTTTATAACCCTTTTTAGTGTCTAGGGTGGACCTACCAGGTTTAGCAGCAAGCAAGCAGCAAGCAGCAAGCAAGCAAGCAGCACGCGCGAAATGGGGAAAAATCAGAACTCCGTCGTGGTGCTTTGGATTTGGTTGAAATTTTGGTGGATGATACCAATGGGTGTGAAGTACAATCACACAAAGTTTGAGTGAGAAACTCAACGGTGGCGGCCGGGAACGGGATTCGCAAGTGGCGGACCTCAGTTTCAAAAACTGCAGTTTAGGGCCAAAAACAGCCTTTTTTGGGCCTAAAAAGCCCTGGAACACATTCAAAAAGGCCAAACGAAGGGAAAGGGTGGGTAGAAGCCATGTGCGGCTTGACTTCCCCGTGTCAACGAGCTCTTTGCGGCCCTCTAACTCCATGATATGTCCCGGAAACGGCCCAAAAAGGCCCCCAGAAGCTCCAAATGCCGACAGCCACAAACCAAGAATAGGCCATATCTTTGGCTACATGGTTCAAAATGCGATTCGGAGTGCACCTACTCCACCCGCAACCCCCCACTTTTTGTGGTTTCCACCCCTCAGAATTGCCCAAACGGACACCTAGACCCCAATACCTAGGCCCACTAGGCTGCGGCAAGCTGCAAGCTCAAGCCCAAACAGGTGGGTGCCCAAATGGGTCAACAGGGTCCAGTAGGGGCAAAAAGATGACTGTTCTCAAAAATGATCCTAGACCATGTGCGACGCTAAAACAAGTGTTTTTGGACCGTTTTGAGCTTGTGGTGGCCCATTTTAGTCCTCGAAAAATCCTAAAATGCCTTGAAAATGGGCTGTTTTGGGACCAAAAGTGGGTCAAAAACGCACTTTTCCAAACCTCATCCTAGATCATTTGGGGTGCACCAACGGGTGACATGAGCCCATTTTGAGCCCATTTTGGGGCATTTTGGCCCCTCAGAAGTCCAAAAAGCCTTGGAGGTGGGCCTCGTGGTGAAGGGGATCACGTGCAAGCTGATTTCACTTTGTCAAAAGCCATCAATGTGTGAATCATTCTTGATGTCCCTCACCAGTCATAGCTGATGTTCCCTCCCCCACCAGCTCGGTCCCAATATTCAGTCTTGATTAGGGTTAACGTGTTTGTCTGGCTACCCCCGTCCAACCGTCTTGCGCGCGCTGCACTCGGCGGTGCCTCGCACCTTGGGACGTGGACCAAACGCGCGCCTGGTGCCGCCATGCGGGATATATTTTGCCATCCACGTGCGAAGCGATCTTTTCAGGCTGCAACGCTGGCTCTGTGGTCATGTGATATGGTCTTCTGATAGCTCTGCGTCGTGGCATATGCCATGGCCTGGACCGTGCACCAGGTTTTGTGCTGACTGGTGCTACGATTTTCCTATACTGCAGACATTAATGCCGCTTACAAATCCGACACCATCCATCCGTGTGGGGACCTGCCCCCGGGGGGAGGGCCCATCACCGTTCCCTATATTGTTGCCCTGAACTCAGAAATAGGTCGATCGACAGGTCCGGTGGTTAACGCTTAGCAATGGCATCTTGCGTACCGCTGCATTTCCACTGCTGTGCATCTGTTAGTGGCTGGTCCACTGGCATCTTCGTGTCCCATCTTCGGTGACAGAAAGGTACCGATGGTCTTTTCGGCCACTGACGAGCCCATTTTCTTTCTGCGCTTTGTGCTGACTGCCGCTTGTGCACACGTGCAACAGCTCAGACTTCCTTCGGGGGGGGGGGGGGCTGTACCCACCCACCAACCCACCCACCCTGGACCCATATCCCCCCCCCCCCTGTAAAGAAAGCCCTGGGGTCAAGCCCCCACCTCCCCTGGGTCCCACCCCCCTCCTCCTACACCTCCAATGAAGCCCCGCCCGCATCCACACCCACACCCAGTGTGCATGAGACCAGCCCTTCTGCATTCCGCTCTCCGCATTGGTTTTTGGTTGTGCATGAAAGGAGGACCCCAACCTCTCGCTCACCTGCAGCCCCCCTGGTGTGCCCCCCTGGTGCCCTGCCCCTCTTCAAGCGCAGCCCCATGCAACCGTAATCAGGCTTCTCGGCAGTGCACCCACCACCCTCTGCCGTCTCAGGGCGACCATCACAACCGATTGTGGACTTCCGCAAACCAAGTACCACCATTTATATTGGGAGCGAATTCCAAATTGCCAAACGAGACAATCAGCCGGTCTACGGAGTCTGGTATTCCATTCCACTCGTCCACCACTCGTCCACCACTCGTCCACCACTTGTCCACCACCCGTACCTGAATTAGATTTGGTTTTTTTGGCATGACCCCCCGCCCCCCCTTTCAGCCCTTCAACACTGGGACAATGCAGCAGGCCACTGGCCACAAGCCCGAACTTGAGAACTGATTATGCAAGGAAGGCCTTGGGGCAGGCGCGGCTGGAGCGAAAGTGGCGGTTCCACACCTGACCAATTGCGGCCTTTCAGCCCTTCAGGTCTGCTTGAAATCGTAGGAGATGGTGGCAATCGAGGGCGGAATCAACGAGGCTTTGTCGGCAGAGACCAGGTTTTGATGATTCCGCCCGGAGTCCTCCCAGCGTCAACGGCGTCAACGATCGTAGGCAGCACCGAGGGATCGCAATGTTGCACACCAGAACCAGACGAGTGACTGGCCCTCGTTTGCAAATGCCATGGGTGGGGATGCCAAATCCCCACCCAACCAACACCATGTACCCAACGGGCGCATGAACCCAAGGCCCATGTGACCTGACCTGTGTGGGCTGGGGGGGGGGGGGGACAACGGCACACTCAGACTACAGGGGGGGGGGGGTTGTGTGCGGGGACAATTTCGGTTTTCAAATTGGCGTCGCAATGTTCTCAGCAAATGTGGAATGCGCAACGCGGGGCCCTTCCTGCTCCCAGTCCATCCCCCGTGGCGGCGAAGTTTCCCATGTCTGATGGCCCTGCAGCAAAATTGGAGGTGTGACGAAAGTTCCCCCGCCCGAGATCCCCCCCCTCCCCCCGGTCGGGGTGACCACTCACTGGCAGGTGCGCCTGACCCTGTTGAGCTCAGCAGCCAGAATGGACCCAAACCCAAGGAGTGAGAACGAGGCGCAGGGAAGCAGCGCAAATTGGTGGCCCTGAAGGCGACAAATGATGAGCCCAGATGGGCAGTAGGTAATGAAAGCCGCGGGGAGCTGGTACGGCCAGAGCCTCACGCGGACATTGCAACTGACGCATTGGGCCCTCCTCCGCGTAAACCCCCCTTTCAGCGAAACCCAGCGGAGAAAATTTTCGGTTGCGTTGGGGCTAATGTTTGTCGTGGTGTGGCTTTTCTGTCATTTTCATGCTGTTCTCTGGCACCAATGGAAAGGTTATTGCACGCCCCCCCCCCCCCCAAGTTTTGAGAGATAGTGGTGCGGGGGCCATGGCACCAACAGCAGTGAATTTTTTGTGTTGCGTGCTTAGTTGAATTGTCCAACTCTAATTCGCAGGAAACTTTCATCAATAACCAACCTCTATACCCCCATGCCCCCAGCCACACAATCCCCCTCGAGGTGTGCATGTGGTAGTAGTGGGTCGCGCGCACCCCCCCCCCCCCCCAAGAACCCTCCCCCCCGGCCGTACCGCCAATACCCCCCACCCCCCACCGCCAGCAAGGAAGATACTCAGCCGTGGACAGAGTGCGAATACTCTGGGTGAAGATATTTTTGGAACGCGCTCGCCACAAATGGCGCAGAGTGCAGAAGAACGGAACGCACTACTGGCAAGTCACACATTGGTGAGCTAGCACCCATGGCCTTGCGTGACATTCACGTTGCTGGTTGTGGTGAGCACCTCCCAGCCTGGGGTCTTCGTGATGACCGCATACCTGGGACTGATCAGGCCGTCAGGGGAGGACGCCATGGGCAGAAGTTGCATTCTGGATTCCCACCCAGGCAGGGGGATGCCCGCGGCAGTGCGGATGCCCGCAGTAGTGTGGATGCCTGCTTGTCATAGCACAAGGTTCAAGGGCGAGAGGCCAGTAGGCGCAGCCACAGGCTAATAGAGCCAACCACCAAGGCCTTGTGCCACCCCCGCCCCACCCCCGGTTTTGACAGATAGCTGGGGGGGTGGGTCGTCCACATTGTGGTCGCCCCCCCCCCCCCCCGTGGGTTATTGAAGGCTTCATGCCACAGGATCACCGCCCGTGGACACTTATGTTGGCCATCCGGTATGAGGACCATAGTGCTGGTCCGCGTCAGGGGGAATGGTGTGTGGAGTTGTCAGCGGCGTCGGAGGGAGGGGCTTGGGCGGGAGTTGAAATCACACCTCAAGTCAGACGCAGGACCAGGATTGGCAGTAGATTTGGACGCAGGACCAGGATTGGCAGTAGATTTGGACGCAGGACCAGGATTGGCAGTAGATTTGGACGCAGGAACAGGATTGGCAGTAGATTTGGACGCAGGAACAGGATTGGCAGTAGATTTGGACGCAGGAACAGGATTGGCAGTAGATTTGGACGCAGGACCAGGATTGGCAGTAGATTTGGAAGCAGGACTAGGATTGGCAGTAGATTTGGACGCAGGACCAGGATTGGCAGTAGATTTGGACGCAGGAACAGGATTGGCAGTAGATTTCGACGCAGGACCAGGATTGGCAGTAGATTTGGACGCAGGACCAGGATTGGCAGTAGATTTGGACGCAGGAGCAGGATTGGCAGTAGATTTGGACGCAAGAGGGGGATTGGCGGTAGATTTGGACGCGGGACCAGGATTGGCAGTAGATTTGGACGCAGGACCAGGATTGACAGTAGATTTGGACGCAGGAACAGGATTGGCAGTAGATTTGGACGCAGGAACATGATTGGCAGTAGATTTGGACGCAGGAACAGGATTGGCAGTAGATTTGGACGCAGGACCAGGATTGGCAGTAGATTTGGACGCGGGACCAGGATTGGCAGTAGATTTGGACGCAGGACCAGGATTGGCAGTAGATTTGGACGCGGGACCAGGATTGGCAGTAGATTTGGACGCAGGAACAGGATTGGCAGTAGATTTGGACGCAGGACCAGGATTGGCAGTAGATTTGGACGCAGGAACAGGATTGGCAGTAGATTTGGACGCAGGAACAGGATTGGCAGTAGATTTGGACGCACGAACAGGATTGGCAGTAGATTTGGATGCAGGAACAGGATTGGCAGTAGATTTGGACGCAGGACCAGGATTGGCAGTAGATTTGGACGCTGGAGGGGGATTGGCAGTAGATTTGGACGCAGGAGCAGGATTGGCAGTAGATTTGGACGCAGGACCAGGATTGGCAGTAGATTTGGACGCAAGAGGGGGATTGGCGGTAGATTTGGACGCAGGAGCAGGATTGGCAGTAGATTTGGACGCAGGACCAGGATTGACAGTAGATTTGGACGCAGGAACATGATTGGCAGTAGATTTGGACGCAGGAACAGGATTGGCAGTAGATTTGGACGCAGGAACAGGATTGGCAGTAGATTTGGACGCAGGAACAGGATTGGCAGTAGATTTGGACGCAGGAACAGGATTGACAGTAGATTTGGACGCCGGACCAGGATTGGCAGTAGATTTGGACGCAGGAACAGGATTGGCAGTAGATTTGGACGCAGGACCAGGATTGGCAGTAGATTTGGACGCAGGAAGAGGATTGGCAGTAGATTTGGACGCAGGAACAGGATTGGCAGTAGATTTGGACGCAGGACCAGGATTGGCAGTAGATTTGGACGCAGGAACAGGATTGGCAGTAGATTTGGACGCAGGAACAGGATTGGCAGTAGATTTGGACGCAGGACCAGGATTGGCAGTAGATTTGGACGCAGGACCAGGATTGGCAGTAGATTTGGACGCAGGAACAGGATTGGCAGTAGATTTGGACGCAGGACCAGGATTGGCAGTAGATTTGGACGCAGGAACAGGATTGGCAGTAGATTTGGACGCAGGACCAGGATTGGCAGTAGATTTGGACGCAGGACCAGGATTGGCAGTAGATTTGGACGCAGGACCAGGATTGGCAGTAGATTTGGACGCAGGACCAGGATTGGCAGTAGATTTGGACGCAGGAGCAGGATTGGCAGTAGATTTGGACGCAGGAGGGGGATTGGCGGTAGATTTGGACGCAGGAACAGGATTGGCAGTAGATTTGGACGCAGGACCAGGATTGGCAGTAGATTTGGACGCAGGAACAGGATTGGCAGTAGATTTGGACGCAGGACCAAGATTGGCAGTAGATTTGGACGCAGGAACAGGATTGGCAGTAGATTTGGACGCGGGACCAGGATTGGCAGTAGATTTGGACGCAGGAACAGGATTCGGAAGTAGATTTGGACGCAGGACCAGGATTGGCAGTAGATTTGGACGCGGGAACAGGATTGGCAGTAGATTTGGACGCAGGAACAGGATTGGCAGTAGATTTGGACGCAGGAGCAGGATTGGCAGTAGATTTGGACGCAGGACGAGGATTGGCAGTAGATTTGGACGCAGGAGCAGGATTGGCAGTAGATTTGGACGCAGGACCAGGATTGGCAGTAGATTTGGACGCACGACCAGGATTGGCAGTAGATTTGGACGCAGGACCAGGATTGACAGTAGATTTGGACGCAGGAACAGGATTGGCAGTAGATTTGGACGCAGGAACAGGATTGGCAGTAGATTTGGACGCAGGACCAGGATTGGCAGTAGATTTGGTCGTAGGACCAGGATTGGCAGTAGATTTGGACGCCGGACCAGGATTGGCAGTAGATTTGGACGCAGGACCAGGATTGGCAGTAGATTTGGACGCAGGAACAGGATTGGCAGTAGATTTGGACGCAGGAACAGGATTGGCAGTAGATTTGGACGCAGGAACAGGATTGGCAGTAGATTTGGACGCAGGAACAGGATTGGCAGTAGATTTGGACGCAGGAACAGGATTGGCAGTAGATTTGGACGCAGGACCAGGATTGGCAGTAGATTTGGACGCAGGACCAGGATTGGCAGTAGATTTGGACGCAGGAACAGGATTGGCAGTAGATTTGGACGCAGGAACAGGATTGGCAGTGGATTTGGACGCAGGAACAGGATTGGCAGTAGATTTGGACGCAGGACCAGGATTGGCAGTAGATTTGGACGCAGGACCAGGATTGGCAGTAGATTTGGACGCAGGACCAGGATTGGCAGTAGATTTGGACGCAGGAACAGGATTGGCAGTAGACTTGGACGCAGGAGCAGGATTGGCAGTAGATTTGGATGCAGGAACAGGATTGGCAGTAGATTTGGACGCAGGACCAAGATTGGCAGTAGATTTGGACGCAGGAACAGGATTGGCAGTAGATTTGGACGCAGGAACAGGATTGGCAGTAGACTTGGACGCAGGACCAGGATTGGCAGTAGATTTCGACGCAGGAGCAGGATTGGCAGTAGATTTGGACGCAGGACCAGGATTGGCAGTAGATTTGGACGCAGGACCAGGATTGGCAGTAGATTTGGACGCAGGAACAGGATTGGCAGTAGATTTCGACGCAGGACCAGGATTGGCAGTAGATTTGGACGCAGGAACAGGATTGGCAGTAGACTTGGACGCAGGACCAGGATTGGCAGTAGATTTCGACGCAGGAGCAGGATTGGCAGTAGATTTGGACGCAGGACCAGGATTGGCAGTAGATTTGGACGCAGGACCAGGATTGGCGGTAGATTTGGACGCAGGACCAGGATTGGCAGTAGATTTGGACGCAGGAACAGGATTGGCAGTAGATTTGGACGCAGGAACAGGATTGGCAGTAGATTTGGACGCAGGACCGGGGTTGGCAGTAGATTTGGACGCAGGAACAGGATTGGCAGTAGATTTGGACGCAGGACCAGGATTGGCAGTAGATTTGGACGCAGGACCAGGATTGGCAGTAGATTTGGACCGCATCACTGATCTCCCCATGTTTGCCTGGCAGTGGTGTCCGCAAGTGGATTGTTTTCCCACCACTGCAGCATGGCGTCCGGCAGAGGCACTGAATTTCTCCAGGAATCAGCCCTCTGCCATGTGCTACTCAGTGGCGGGGTGGGGGAGGTCAAAAAATGGTTTTTGGGTTAGCGAGGCTTTATTTTTTGAAGAATTCTCCAGCGCATCCTGAGCGTTTTGGATACAATCCCATGTTCCATCCACCATCCGCGTACACCCCAGTGGTGATTTTTATTTTTGTTCCAGGGGTCCCCCCCCCCGCAAAAAACTCGCAAACTCAACCACATGGCACCCTAATTCAGACGTGCTCGTCCACCACTGGTCCAACGCCCGTCTGCCACTCATCCACGTTTGTTTTGCAGTTGTGTATCGGGGGGGGGGGTAGAGCCCCCCAAAAATGTGGCTCAAATGGGGCGGGGGGGGGGGGGCTTGGGCTTGGGGCTCTTCCAGGCTCTTTGTGGGCGCACATGAGGCGTTTCGGCGGGGTGCTGACACAATTCACCACAATCTACGCTCCTCCTCATGAGTAGGGTCCCATTGCGTGCATGCCCATCCCAAGTTCTTGGCCACCAACCCCTCAGCAGCACTGTTGGGACTGAGCTGGTGGGGAAGGGACCAATGCACACTGTACACCAAGCATTCTACGCATTGCACATCGCACACTTTGTACACTACACGATGTGTGCCTTGCACTGTGCACCCCGCGCTGCACTGCACAAACTGCACATTTCACAGACACTTCAGAGTGCGCCACCATGCGCATGGCAGACTGCACACCGCACACTTGACTAATTATGCAGTGCGCACTGTGCACATTGTGCACTCCACAAACTGCACTGCATGCAACAGAATTGGGATCAAATTTGGAAAGCACATGTTTGACCCCTTTCAGGTCTCAGGACCGCCCCTTTTCAAGGCTTTCAATGCCCCACTGGCACCAGGGAATAGGGTTACCAGGGGTCATCCGTCGGTCAAAGATTGGTGAACAAGTTCCGAGACGGCTCGGAGATGCTAAAACAGCGCCGCCAAAATTGAATATTTTCGGCCCTCATTCAAACCCGGTGTTTGTGGTACACAAAGGGCCTGCCGGCGTCCCATTCATCATGTTTCATCACCACAAGGTCCCCAAGGCAGTACACGCTGCTCAAAGGAGAAGTAGCAAGGCTGTGAAAAATGGTATTTGTTTACTTCGCAATTTGTCTGGGGGAAGCCCTGACACATTCCTGCTCTCTTTGGAAGAGTGAAACCAGGCCCTAGAGGTGACAGGCATGACCATTTTAGGCCATTTCTGACCCAAAAAAGGGCCCCAAAAGTGTTTTTCAGTGGGTAACATTTTTGTGGGACAAAATAAGGAATTTACAAGGGGTTCAGCCCCCAATTTCACCCTTTGGCCGTGGTGTGCGAATGTGTGGTGTGAGGCATTTTCCACATTTGCAGGCCCGCCTGGTTTTGATCTGGCAAACACGGTGGTTTTGAACAAGATTGCAAAATTTCCGCAAGTTTACCCCCATTCATCAAGTCGAAAAGCTCAGCATTCAATGGGGGATGCCAACCCACCCATCCTCCAAAATCCCCCCCTCCCCTGCACCACTTAGACTGTGAACTGGGATCCCGAAGTAAACCGAAACGCCGCACACAATTGCCGGTCCACCTGTGGTCTGCAGGTTTGGCGTCGATGACCCGCGGAACATTGTGGAGCCTTTCACGGACCGCATTCAGACTAAAAACCGGGCGGACCTGAAGGCCGCGGTGGCGGCATTGAAGATGGTATCAGACGGGGTTGTGGAGATCAGGACGCGTTCCGAATACGTGTTCCAGAACGTGCAGTATGAACTGGAGGTGCTGCACCCCCCCCCCACCCCTCCCCTCCCACCACGTGCGACACGACACACCACGAACTGAGAGCTTCATGAATCTGGTCCTCTTCCATCTAGACCAGGCGCAGGCACATCATAAATTACCATCGTCTCGCTGTCTGTCGGGGCTTGTCCGAGATCGCAGACGATCGCCTGGACGTAGTGCTGTCCGTGTCTGAGGCATCTAACATGTCAGATACCCGTTGGTTTGCACGTTCCTTCATGCACTGAGAGAGACCTTGGCTGTGCCCGTTGCTTGCTTTGGTTTGGAGGTCAGTTTTGGCGTCAACCACAATCAACGAGAGTGGAAAACAATTTCTTGGGCTTTTTATTTCTATCACGTTTGCACGTTTGCACGATGGCCGGAGCATCCATGTCATAGTACCCATTGCGTACCTGCTTCTGGGTCTTGAAACCATAGCCTCACCTTGAATCTGCCTGACAGCTGTAGAGCAAAATCTGGTCTCTGTTGGTCTGCCTGTGTGAGAGAATTTGATGCCAAAGAAACGGTGCCACCGCCAACAAACCCCCCATCAGAACTACGCGTGCTGCAGTGTGCATGGACGGCAGTGCAGTGGTGTCGCAAAGCAGCCAATCCCATACAGACGTGAACTCGGCAGACCGACACTCGCCAGGATTCACCTGCATGTCAGGCACTACTCAACAATACGCAGGGCTGTCCTTAAGAAGCCATTTTTTTTTGCTGCCCTTGAGGACAGCCTCCAGGGACCACCAACCGCCAACCGCCGCCAACCACCAACCACCAACCGCCAACCGCCGCCAACCACCAACCGCCAACCGCCAACCTTTGAAGTAGAGAAAGCCCCATGACCATGCAGCAGAGAGCGTCCCCGTGAACGTGCGTTTCTGTTGGCGTGACGAAGGTCTCCCCCCCCCCCCCTTTAAGGACAGCCTTGACAATACATCCATCCAGCACTGAGTAGGGCCCGCCCACATCCGATGTCTGGCTCAGCAGCAGTCAGCCCCCCCTGAGCAGGCCTCAGCACCTGGACAGTGGCGGCAAGTCTGGACCTGCTCCACGTGAGCGCTGCTAATGTTTTGTGGAGACGAGGTGCTTGGAGCCGGGGCTGCTGCCCTGCTGCAGTCTGCCACCCTGGAGGAGGGTTCCTGAGCCCTGTGTTGCAGACAGAACATCGGTGATCACAAGCATGGCATTTGCTACGAATACAAATCGGCAGTTGGTCGATACTTCAGTGCCCCTTTCCCCCCCCCACCTTTACGTTGTCTAAGCATGGCGGCTACGCCGCGTTTCTGGACCCGATGAACAGTGTTTTCCTGCTGGTGGGATACCGGGGGTGACGGCCATCGTCGGATTATGGCTAAGCATGGCGGCCTCGTCAGCATTTGTGGTCAAGGGTGCTTTGGGCACCTGGGAGTGGGAAACAGGGGCTGGGCCATGCCTGTGGAGAGTTGTATGTGCTCATGACCGTGTTTTGCTTGAGTTGCAAACCACGTCCATTTGTTTGAATGCGATCTTCAGCGACGGTCGCTCGATTGGGGCCCAAACCCCTGCAGAATGGCATAGCCCGCGGGGCGGGTAGGGGGGGGGGGGGCATTGATTTTGTCCAAGTCTTTTGAACACCTGCCCGAAGGGGTTTCCAGTGCACGATTAGGTCAGCGGACACGCACGGTGCAGCATAGCACACAAAGCAGCGAGAAAGCGCTTGTTCCCACCCCTCCTGCAATCCCCCCCCCCCCTTGGGGGGCACCGTCACTTGGCTCCAAAAGCAAAGGAAACATGAGGCGCCAAAGGCACCGGAGAAGGTTTTTTTTGAGGTTACACTGGAACTGAGGTTGGGGCGGGCCATCACTTGGTGACCGCCCCCCAATGGGGGAATGGGGGGGGCTGACATTAGGCGAAGGGTTTACAAGGGGGGCGGGGGGCATACCTGGCTGGCCGGGGGCACCACAGACTGCTGCTGATAGCCCTCGGCGCCCTCGGCTACAACCGCGCCTGTACTAGTTGCGAAGTTCAGCCATCACCACTGGGCACATCAGCAGCTACACTGCCCCATCGGATCGGGTGTTCAATATGGATCCCTGAACACTAGTTGAACGCCTCCCACCAAAATGGGCATCGCAGTTGGTGAACCCTCGCATGTTGAACTTGAAGTTGAAGTTGCCGGTTGAAGTTGAACCCAGTGCCAGTGGCACACAGTTGAGCCCCAGTGTCAGTGTAATGCAGCCACCAGCTTTTGCCCCCGACCACCTGTCCAACCCCCCGGCTCCCTCTTTGCGCAACGACCGCCTTGCGCATTGTTTGACCACAGTCCTGTGCCGCATTTATGCAGATGCAGGTTCAGGGCTGACTGACCAAAATTTTGATGGATAGCCAAGAGGAGAGCTCGCAGGTTTGGGTTACACCCACGTGGCAAAATTGCTTCAAGAGCATTGTCGGCTGGTCAAGCGGCGCTGTTTTCCCTTTAGACACTGTTGAGCGATCACCCTTTGGTTCGACGAGGAGAATATTGCTTGTCCTCGCGGAAGACCCGGGTACGGCGTGTGCTGTGTCGTCTGTCCTTCACTCCGTTCGTACCTTATGCACGTCGCAGAATTGGAAGGCTCAGGGGTGGAGGCGGAGGCGGGGCAATCAGAACCGTGTGTCCAATTTTGATCTCTGGGAACAAGTGCACGACCTGTTGGAGCGGAAGAATCTCAAAGTTGTATGGAGTATGATCAAGCCCAAGGAAAACGACGGTTTGTGCAGTGCTGCAGTCAGGGAGGCGCCGCAGCCCCACAACATACCTCTCTCAGGACGGTCTTTAAGGACCACTCGAGTTTCTGTGAAACTGTCATATTCTCCTCCAACCACCGTCGGTTACCTCTGACCGTCGCGCCGGGTTTTGATGGATGGCGCTTTTTTTCCCCCCGGCTCTTGGCAACCTGAAAATTGCTCTGCGGGGGGGGGGGGGGTTGCAGAAATGGGGTTCCGTGTCGGGCCCTTTGTTTTGTCTAAGAACGGATGTTGGCGCCGAAGGCGCAAAAACACACCCGAAAATTTTTTTTCCACCAATAATTTCCCCCCCCCACATTTGAGTAGTCAAAATGATCAGCGCGACGTGGGTATCATTTTGAGCCATAGATGTTGGGTTGACCCCCCCCCCCCCCGGCACGGCAGGTCGGGCACCCCCGCCCTGAACCCCCCCTCCCGTCACGGCGGCCAAGGAGGGAGGGGGGGGGGGTTGGGAAAATGGGCTTCCGTGTCCCCCCCCCCCCCCCCCCGCAGAGCAATTTTCTTCCTGCCCAGTGCCCAGCACCCGCCGACCTGCAAAAGTCCATTTTCTGGGGAAAGACCGCATGCAAAGCCATGGAACGTCAGGGTCGTTGGTTCAGCAGCAACTGTTGGCGGTTGGCGGTTGGCGGTTAGCGGTCGGCGAATGGGGATTTGCCGCCAGCATTTGGCACCGGACCGCCGGCGTGTAACTCACCGGTGGCGGTCCGGATTTTCCCTCACAACTCCCGTCCTTTGAGGGAACCCGCTGCTTTGCGCTGTAATTTCCTCCCAGGCCCTTCACGCCATTTCAGGGGAGTGGCGCCAATTTTGGATTGTTAAGTAGTGGGGTACCAACATTTGTCTTTCTTCAGGGAGAGTATTGGACTCTGCAATGCCATATACTGGGGGAGCGTTTACCGCTGGGCGTGGCAGGGCATCTTTTTGGGTCCTGCTTCGCCTCACCCTGTGCCCACACCAAACAATCCACAAATTGAGTAACCCCTTGAGTTGGGGATATGGACGCACAATCTACAAATTTAGTGGCCCCTTGAGTTGGGGATATGGACGCACAATCTACAAATTTAGTAACCCCTTGAGTTGGGGATATGAACTCACAATCCATGCTTAGGAACATCTGGCGTGGCGGCCCTGATGAGTTGCATGAGTCTGTGTGTGTTTTGTTGCATTTTACGCAATATTGCATTCGGAGGCAGGTCGGTTGCCCTCTTTATGGACCATGGGACCATGTCCCACCAGGGGGGGGGGGGGGAGTGCAAATGCACTTTTTTGCATTTCTTTTTCACTTTTCACTTTGAGCCATTTTTTGCATTTTTTGCACTTTTTTGCTTTTTTTTGCACTTTTTTCCACTGCCCTGTCAGAGTTGTTTTCGCTCTTTTGATGTCTGTGACGCAGCCAGAAGCTGGTGCGCAGGTACATACAAATGATGAGGAAGAGGAAAATGAACCTGGAAGGTAGGTTCAAAGTGGCGTAATGCCGAAACCAAGAGCACTATCCTCCTCCACAGTATCCTTATTTATAGGTACGGAGCCCCGGAGAGCAAAGGTGTCCTCAGAACCACATCACATCACTATTACGTTTGGAGCGCATTGTGTAGTGCACTGTTGTGTATTGTGTTGCCTTGTCATTGCATTTTTATGGTTGCATTTTTTTGCACTTTTTTGCACATATTTGCACTTTTTTGCATTTTTTTGCACTGCATTTTTTGGATAGTTCATTTGCACTTCCCCCCCCCCCCCCTGGTCCCGCCTCATGTTTGGACTGACAAAAGCAACTCAGCCGCCACGCAAGATGAGGGAGAGGATGAGGCACAGGTGTGTGCTTTGTGGTGTCAAAAGCGCTCCACCATCACAGTTTGTGCTGAACACGAGGAGCATTATTGTGCTGACTGTATTGACACCCACACTTGTGGGGATAATACTGTTGTTAGGCACATGAGGAGTGGCATGCATTGATGCTGAAGTCAGCTATTCTGCCTTAGGCAGTGCGCTTTGTAGGGAAGGTTTGCGGTCCGCTCTGGTCTATTTGGGGCCTTTTTCTGGGGGGAGGGTAAATCTGGGGCTAAAGCCGGGATAGTCAATACAGAAGTACCGGGCGCATGCCGGGCAAACATTCTCCCACTACACCAATAGGACAAGTTGTCACGTGGGGCGGCGTTGGTTCAATCACCGTTAGCATATTCCACCAACAGGGCCAGCATGACGCGCCAGTTTTACAAACTGCATGTTCCTGGGTTCTGGGCTGCACAAGTTCCAGACTCTTGGAGTCGTCACACTCATTCCCAAAAATGCATTGTTCTCTGCCGCATGGACACAGGCATGGATGTTTTGGCGGCGACTCTACTGCGGGAGCGGGCAAGTGCGTGGGTGCGGGGCGCCACCATTATCCAGACTGATATTGCGTTCCCCAAGAAGGATGATGTTGGCCTCGTCCCATCATACGGCGTCTGGTTTGGAAGTGGGGACTATCGTAATGCTATCTTCCCTTTGCCTGACGAGGTGTGGTGTGGTGTGGTGTGGTGTGGTGTGGTGTGGTGTGGTGTGGTGTGGTGTGGTGTGGTGTGGTGTGGTGTGGTGTCGCGTCGCGTCGCGTCGCGTCGCGTCGTGTCGTATGGTGTCGTGTCGCGTGGTGTGGTGTGGTGTGGTGTGGTGTGGTGTGGTGTGGTGTGGTGTGGTGTGGCGTGGCGTGGTGTGCCGAAGGCGCTGTTACCAAAAGGCAAAGGCCGGGATGTCTACCCACGGGTAAAGGTAAACGGGCTGGGCTGTGTGTGTTGTGTGCGCGCTGTGTGTAAGTGTGTTGTGGCATAGCCGGACCAGTGCACTCTCGCACTTGGCCGACACTGCCTTGCCGACGCCTGCGCGCAGTCACACAGGGTCTCATTTGCCCACTGCACCCTGCGTGCCGCGCTGCACCACCAGTGCCTTCTCTGTGGTGCCGCATTGCTTGGCGCTCGGCACCACACTGCACTGTGTGTGCCCTGCTGCTCCGTTGTTGTGGGCAGGGGGCAGTGGGCAGTGTTACGCACCGCCTGGGGGCTGTGGGCAATGGAAATAGCGCTTCGCACCGCCTCACTGCCTGGGGGCGGTGGGCAGTGCAACTCCTGCAATCCGCTGCCTCACTGCCCGGGGGCAGTGGGCAGTGCAACTCCTGCAATGCACTGCCTCAGTGCCCTGGGGCAGTGGGCAGTGCAACTCCTGAAACGCACCGCCCCACTGCCTGGGGGCAGTGGACGGCGCAACTCCCGCAATGCACTGCCGCACTGCCTGGGGGCAGTGGGCAGTGCAACTCCTGCAATGCACTGCCTCACTGCCCTGGGGCAGTGGGCAGTGGAATTCCTGCAATGCACTGCCTCACTGCCTGGGGGCAGCGGACAGTGCAACTCCTGCAATGCACTGTCTCACTGCCCTGGGGCAGTGGGCAGTGGAACTTCTGCAATGCACTGCCTCACTGCCTGGGGGCAGTGGGCAGTGCAACTCCTGCAATGCACTGTCTCACTGCCCCGGGGCAGTGGGCAGTGCAACTCCTGCAATGCACGACCTCACTGCCTGGGCGCAGTGGCCGCACTCCTGCGGGAAGAGGCAGCGAACATGGCAACAGGGCTGGGGGCGAACTGCGTCACGTAGGCACTGGTCAAACCGTTCACGGCGAATGGGTCGGCAAAGTGGGATGCCCAGTTCTCAACAGGGCCCTCACCAGTCACGATGGCCTGCACGTAGTAGCCGAACATCGAGAACATAGCAAGACGGCCGTTCTTGATCTCCTTCACCTTCAACTCAGCGAACGTGTCAGGGTCGTCAGCCAATCCCAGAGGATCGAGGGCTTCACCAGGGTGCAGCAAATCCAACCCCTCACCCAATGGGCCAGACTCAGCTGCACGGTAAGCCTCAACGGCTCCCATCAACAGAACCTGGCAGGCCAGGATGGCCAGGATGGATTGGGCGTGGACCAGCTGAGGCTCACCCAAGTAGTTGATACCACCCTCACTGAAGATGGCGGCACCAGCCTTGAACCAGACAGCGGAGTCCCCAGGGAAGGAGGTGCCTTCTCCGTACTTGGCAAGGAACTCTGGGGTGATGCACCCCAAAGTGCCCAACATGGCCCAACGGGCATGGATCAGCTCGGCCTCACGGTACTTCTCCAAAGTGGTGGGGTCAGCACCCAGTCCAGCAGTGTCCCAACCGTAATCACCAGGCAGCTCACCAGTCAGGTATGTAGGCACGTTCTGGGTGTAGGGGCCCAACCACAGGTTCCGGTCAGGGCCGTACCAGAGGTCAAGAGGGGTGACGGACTTCTGGAACTTGCGGCCAGACACAGCGAACATGGCAACAGGGCTGGGGGCGAACTGCGTCACGTAGGCACTGGTCAAACCGTTCACGGCGAATGGGTCGGCAATGTGGGATGCCCAGTTCTCAACAGGGCCCTCACCAGTCACGATGGCCTGCACGTAGTAGCCGAACATCGAGAACATAGCAAGACGGCCGTTCTTGATCTCCTTCACCTTCAACTCAGCGAACGTGTCAGGGTCGTCAGCCAATCCCAGAGGATCGAAGGCTTCACCAGGGTGCAGCTTATCCAATCCCTCACCCAATGGGCCAGACTCAGCTGCACGGTAAGCCTCAACAGCTCCCATCAACAGAACCTGGCGGGCCAGGATGGCCAGGATGGATTGGGCGTGGACCAGCTGAGGCTCACCCAAGTAGTTGATACCACCCTCACTGAAGATGGCGGCACCAGCCTTGAACCAGACAGCGGAGTCCCCAGGGAAGGAGATGCCTCCTCCGTACTTGGCAAGGAACTCTGGGGTGATGCACCCCAAAGTGCCCAACATGGCCCAACGGGCATGGATCAGCTCGGCCTCACGGTACTTCTCCAAAGTGGTGGGGTCAGCACCCAGTCCAGCAGTGTCCCAACCGTAATCACCAGGCAGCTCACCAGTCAGGTATGTAGGCACGTTCTGGGTGTAGGGGCCCAACCTCAGGTTCCGGTCAGGGCCGTACCAGAGGTCAAGAGGGGTGACGGACTTCTGGAACTTGCGGCCAGACACAGCGAACATGGCAACAGGGCTGGGGGCGAACTGCGTCACGTAGGCACTGGTCAAACCGTTCACGGCGAATGGGTCGGCAATGTGGGATGCCCAGTTCTCAACAGGGCCCTCACCAGTCACGATGGCCTGCACGTAGTAGCCGAACATCGAGAACATGGCAAGACGGCCGTTCTTGATCTCCTTCACCTTCAACTCAGCGAACGTGTCAGGGTCGTCAGCCAATCCCAGAGGATCGAAAGCTTCACCAGGGTGCAGCAAATCCAAATCCTCACCCAGAGGACCTCCGTTCACACGGTAAGCCTCAACGGCACCCATCAGCACAACCTGGCAGGCCAGGATGGCAAGGATGGACTGGGCGTGCACCAAGTTGGAGCCGCCAAGGTAGTCCAGACCGCCCTCAGAGAAGATCTGAGCATCAGCCTTGAACCACACAGGCTCGCCAAAGGACACACCGGCGTACTTGGCCAACAGCTCAGGGGTCAAGCAGCCCAAAGTACCCAACATGGCCCAACGAGCGTGGATCAGCTCAGCCTCACGGTAGGCAGCGAAGGTGGTAGGGTCGGCGGCAAGACCAGCAGTGTCCCAGCCGTAGTCACCAGGGTACTCACCAGTCAGGTAGTCAGGGGTGGAGGCATCAGAGAATGGTCCCAACCACTTGTTCCGCTCAGGGCCATACCAGGCCGCCAGATTGTCAGAGACACGGCCAGACGCAGCGAACATGGCAACAGGGCTGGGGGCGAACTGTGCAGCGTACACAGCGGTCAAACCGTTCACGGCGAATGGGTCGGCAATGTGGGATGCCCAGTTCTCAACAGGGCCCTCACCAGTCACGATGGCCTGCACGTAGTAGCCGAACATCGAGAACATGGCAAGACGGCCGTTCTTGATCTCCTTCACCTTCAACTCAGCGAAGGTGTCAGGGTCGTCAGCCAATCCCAGAGGATCGAGGGCTTCACCAGGGTGCAGCTTATCCAATCCCTCACCCAATGGGCCAGACTCAGCTGCACGGTAAGCCTCAACGGCTCCCATCAACAGAACCTGGCAGGCCAGGATGGCCAGGATGGATTGGGCGTGGACCAGCTGAGGCTCACCCAAGTAGTTAATACCACCCTCACTGAAGATGGCGGCACCAGCCTTGAACCAGACAGCGGAGTCCCCGGCGAAGGAGGTGCCTTCTCCGTACTTGGCAAGGAACTCTGGGGTGATGCACCCCAAAGTGCCCAACATGGCCCAACGGGCATGGATCAGCTCGGCCTCACGGTACTTCTCCAAAGTGGTGGGGTCAGCACCCAGTCCAGCAGTGTCCCAACCGTAATCACCAGGCAGCTCACCAGTCAGGTATGCAGGCACGTTCTGGGTGTAGGGGCCCAACCACAGGTTCCGGTCAGGGCCGTACCAGAGGTCAAGAGGGGTGACGGACTTCTGGAACTTGCGGCCAGACACAGCGAACATGGCAACAGGGCTGGGGGCGAACTGCGTCACGTAGGTACTGGTCAAACCGTTCACGGCGAAAGGGTCGGCAATGTGGGATGCCCAGTTCTCAACAGGGCCCTCACCAGTCACGATGGCCTGCACGTAGCAGCCGAACATCGGGAACATGGCAAGACGGCCGTTCTTGATCTCCTTCACCTTCAACTCTGCGAACGTGTCAGGGTCGTCAGCCAATCCCAGAGGATCGAAAGCTTCACCAGGGTGCAGCAGATCCAAATCCTCACCCAGAGGACCTCCGTTCACACGGTAAGCCTCAACGGCACCCATCAGCACAACCTGGCAGGCCAGGATGGCAAGGATGGACTGGGCGTGCACCAAGTTGGAGCTGCCAAGGTAGTCCAGACCGCCCTCAGAGAAGATCTGAGCACCAGCCTTGAACCACACAGGCTCGCCAAAGGACACACCGGCGTACTTGGCCAACAGCTCAGGGGTCAAGCAGCCCAAAGTACCCAACATGGCCCAACGAGCGTGGATCAGCTCAGCCTCACGGTAGGCAGCGAAGGTGGTTGGGTCGGCGGCAAGACCAGCAGTGTCCCAGCCGTAGTCACCAGGGTACTCACCAGTCAGGTAGTCAGGGGTGGAGGCATCAGAGAATGGTCCCAACCACTTGTTCCGCTCAGGGCCATACCAGGCCGCCAGATTGTCAGAGACACGGCCAGACGCAGCGAACATGGCATCAGGGCTGGGGGCGAACTGCGTCACGTAGGCACTGGTCAAGCCGTTCACGGCGAATGGGTCGGCAATGTGGGATGCCCAGTTCTCAACAGGGCCCTCACCAGTCACGATGGCCTGCACGTGGTAGCCGAACATCGAGAACATGGCAAGACGGCCGTTCTTGATCTCCTGCACCTTCAACTCAGCGAACGTGTCGGAGTCTCCTGCCAGGCCAATGGGGGGCCATCTTCTTTAGGGAACCGGGCGCACCGGCCCGGGGGGGACGGGGAGTCCTGCCCAGGGGGTGTTCGGAGTCTCCTGCCAGGCCAATGGGGGGTCATCTTCTTCAGGGAACCGGGCGCACCGGCCCGGGGGGGACGGGGAGTCCTGCCCAGGGGGTGTTCGGAGTCTCCTGCCAGGCCAATGGGGGGTCATCTTCTTCAGGGAACCGGGCGCACCGGCCCGGGGGGGACGGGGAGTCCTGCCCAGGGGGTGTTCGGAGTCTCCTGCCAGGCCAATGGGGGGCCATCTTCTTTAGGGAACCGGGCGCACCGGCCCGGGGGGGACGGGGAGTCCTGCCCAGGGGGTGTTCGGAGTCTCCTGCCAGGCCAATGGGGGGCCATCTTCTGTAGAGAACCGGGCGCACCGGCCCGGGGGGGACGGGGAGTCCTGCCCAGGGGGTGTTCGGAGTCTCCTGCCAGGCCAATGGGGGGCCATCTTCTTCAGGGAACCGGGCGCACCGGCCCGGGGGGGACAGGGAGTCCTGCCCAGGGGGTGTTCGGAGTCTCCTGCCAGGCCAAGGGGGGGCCATCTTCTTTGGGGAACCGGGCGCACCGGCCTGGGGGGGACGGGGAGCCCAGCCCAGGGGGTGTCCGGAGTCTCCCAGCAGCAGCAGGCAAGTAAGCAGGCAGTACCGGGGGTCATAACCCCGGGGTAACAGTATCTGGGACTCAACGTGAGTCCTCTTAACCAGGAACAACCCCAAACACCGCCGGGGCTTAACTCCCGAACGTAACGGTGTTTGGGGCCCCCGTGGGCCTTATGAGCCCACGGAGTGTACTGAGGCGTGGCTACCAGCTGGACTGTGGCCTGCCATACCCATTTCTGGGCTCGCCTCAGTACGGCCGGTCGAGTCCGGCTCTGGGGGTTGCGCACTAAACTGGCCCCGGGGGGGGGCCATTTACCCTGTTAAGCATTAGTTACGGCAGTAGGCACTATTCATTACGTTAGGGAATTACTCTGCGCTGTTGTTTACCCCGCAGACATGCCCCTTCCAGTGGTGCGCTCACCTTTGGGGCTGCCTTTGGGGGATCGGGGGCTGTTACCCCTCCCGGACGCCCTCCCTGGTGTTGGCGCCGGGGTGGTGGCCGGGGGGCCTTATACCGTACCTAAAGGATGTCGGATACCGATACCAGGGTGTCCAACCGGACGGGGACAGGGGCGGCGTCTCCGGGCTTTGTCATCTGGCCCACAATCGACTGACCCACTGGACTGCTCCACTCCAGTCCTCAGGCCAGCTTTATATCCCTCCTCGTACCCTCGCACATGTTACAGGGCGGGGGGTCGTTGTCGGGGCCCCCCGCGCATGTCCGCGCCACCGGCCATCCCCTCCTCCCAGGCACCGCGCCTCTGCTAGGGCGGGGGCCCCTCACATGCACCCTTCAGGGCCCTTTCCACCTGCACACCTGGACGCTTGCCATGAAGACCCCGTATTGGAGGCTCCTCGTCGGCGCGCCCGGGTCCAGATTGTTCACGCGGCCGGCCGCCGATGCGGGGCCCTGGAGGCGCGCCGCACAGGCGCTGCCAGCCTGCGAGAGGGGCAAGGGCAGGAGAAGGGGGTGGGGGGAGGGGCAGTGGGCAGGGGAGGCGGCACGGAGTGGCTGCGGGAGGTAGTGCATGGGGGGCACCGAGAGCTGCATGGGGGTGTGTGGGACGGAGTTGGGGCAGAGGGCCCTGTGGGTGGGGCAAAGGCGCGGGGGGGGCGCATGTCCGGGCTCCTGCGTGGGCTGGCGCGTGGGCGGGCGCGTAGGGGAAGAGAGGAGGGGGAGGCTTGGTCAGCCGTCCTCTACGGAGGGTCGCTGACCGTTCCCAGGGCCAAGGCGGCCGGTACTAGGGGCCGCGGGGTCCCTGGGGATGGTGCTTGGCACTGGGACGTGCGCGCACCCGACACTGTTAGTACACCGCCTATTGGCAGTGCCCGGGCCCTGTCGTCGGGGGCTTCGCACCCGGCACCCAGCCCGTGAGTAGAGCTGGGGAGTACTCAGGGCGTGGCGTGGTGTGATGTGGTGTGGTGTGGTGTGGTGTGGTGTGGTGTGGTGTGGTGTGGTGTGGTGTGGTGTGGTGTGGTGCAGCGCGGTGCCGTGCAGTGTGGTGCAGTGCTGTGCAGGGCGGTGCGGTGCGTGCTGTGCGGTGTGGTGTGGTGTGATGCGGTGAATCATGATGCAGATTGCAGACGTACACCCCAAAGCACATGCCAAGTACACCCTCAGCATTGCCCTCATCACCTTCTTCACACTGCAGGTGCCCACCCCCAATCGTGCCGAGCTGCGAGCTGTGATCTTAGCCCTCAGCCTTGTGCCTCTGGAGCCGCAAGTCACGATCAGCAGCCATTCCACGTACATTTTGTCGAACATTGCGGATCTGCAGGTGCGCCCACGGTAGCTTGGACGAGGAACAGAGGGATGAGATAGGCACACAACATGGTTTTTGTTTTGGGTGGAGTGGAGGGGTCTATTTCTTGCTGACCTGTTTGCGAAAGACGCCTGGGTCAACTTTCGGCCTTCGGCAAGCTTTCCCCCCTCTCTTGCGGCCTGAATGTGCTGCTGGTTGTGCTGACAGTGTTACCAACACCACACTGTGGCAGTCCACACGTCACCATACGGGGGGGTGACGCAGGACCAAGTGCATATCAATAACCCGCACTAAGGGTCAGGGGGCGGTGACAACTCACGGGGCGGAGGGAGGAGGCAGTGGGCGGGGAAGGCTCGTTCGGTCCGTTCGGCTGTTTTTGCCGCAGCATGCAGCCGATGCACACTGTAACACCGGGTCGGAGGACAAAGATACGGCCCGTTCTTGGTTAAGGGGCTGATGGGCACAAACTGTGCACATTGTGGGCGACTTTTCACCCATGCTTTTAGCTGTTTCTCGGACATAATGTGGAGGTACAGCGCAACAATTGGCTCTTTGTCACGAGGACGTCCAGGCGCATGTGCAATGTAACAAACGTTTCCCTTCGTTTGGCCGTGGCGGGGCGTTGGGTCACGCCCGGGGGGTTCAGGCAGATGAGGGAGGCGTGCGGAAACCCGACGTACACCGGTAGCCCAAAGGCCCCGATCGAGAATGGTGGCACGCGAACACTGAAACGGACGAAAGAAGAGGGGCAGGCACCCACCCATGGCATCGTGGACCCCTGGATTGCTGCAGCCGTGCCGATGTGATTGACCTGGTGTATGGTCTGGTGCAGAGTTACCAGTGAGCGCACGCCGGTTTCGGCCGGATTGGCAGTGCCGCAGGACACATCGAAGATTCCGTGCCTCCCGCTGCACGAGCGACAGGATTGGCTTGGGCCAACGGGAACAACACGAGACTGTTCAGGGCCCGCAAACTTCAGGGCCGGGTAAATTGCCTGCGGCTGTCACACTCAACAGGAGTACAAACAGCACAGGTTGCGCCTGGAAGTACACCCGGAAGTGCCCATCGGCACACTCACTCACCCTAACCCTAACCTGGATGCCCACCCCCACCCCCCCCTGGGGGCCCAAAAGTAGCCGTTCGGGAGGGGCCCCCACCGCCGGGATGGGGGTGTCCACTTAGACGCACCCGGCCAACGGCGAGGGAAGTTGCCCTCCTCCGTGTGGACCCGACACAGGGCAGTGAAACAGGGAATGTCCGGGGGCTCCGTTGGCACAACCTTCCAACGGAAAGGAAAGGGAAGTAGAGAGGGAAGGATAGGCCTTTGGGGGAGCGGAAGGGCACCGGGCGGTGAGAGGCCGATGGGCACTGCCGCCTGCGGAGGCAAAGGGTTGAAGGGCGGCCGTAAGTGGCGACAGGCCAAATGGCGCCGCCAGCCGCAGACAGCAACGCAACCAGGTGTCATGCCAACCCCCCCCCCCCCCTCGGGAGGCCACCTGTGGGCGCCTTGGTCTCCTTCCGCTCATGGCTTGCTGTTGCAGTCCTGGAAGCAGAACGATTGGAAGCTGCGCAACGGGCGGCCCGTTTGGAATCGGGATCTGTGGGAGGAGTTGGCGGGGCTACTGGAGAGCCGGCCCCAGCAGACGGTGCTGTGGCGCCCCGCCATCACGACGCAGCTGATGTCCCGGATCATGCAGGACATCCTCTCCCGCTCCACCGTGGCCATGCTGGGGGACGCCACGGACCGTGTTCCTGTCTCGATCATAGGCGCTTAATTTGGATGTGGCCACGAGGGGGACAGCGCGGCGCGAGACGTGCACCCACCCTCTGATGTGGAAGGCGAATTGCCAGGGTGCACCAATCACATTCTCTGATTGTACCTCTGCACACCGGCATTGCTCCTCCCACATCAGACCCGGGCCTGTGCGTGAAGGGGAGGGTGTACCCCCCCCTTTCCCGGAGCGCTTGTCCATTCCCCTGCAAATGCTCCCGGTCACCCCCAAGTGCCTTCCACCTGTTCTGTAACCGCCAGGATTTGCCCCTCAACCGCTTTCCCAACGGCCACACATTGGCTCTTGGGATGCCCCCCACAATAAAGCACAGATGTGCTCAGAGCCCGCCCTTTTAACACATGGGCTCAATGGTGGCCAATGGTTGCTGTGCTGGTGCTGTTGTAGCTTTGAAAGAGTATGTGCCGATGAGATCTGTAGCGAGGGCAGCGCTGCAGTGATGATGTGGCGGATCATGAAATCGTGACCTGCTGTACCAGCCCAGCGTTGCTGGACTGTCCCCATCGCTCTAAATCGACCTCATATGATGACATACTCACCCACCGCTGCGGCACTGCTTGCCACGACTGTCCCTGTGAATGCGTATGTCGGCCCCCTGTGGCCGCCTCTCCACCCCTTCAGTAAGCGTTCTGCCATGGTAGCTGCCGCGGGTATAACAGGAAGGGTGGGGTCATGGTGCCGAGCCTGCTGTCTGCTGTCCCCTTCAGCAGACCCCACCCTGCTTTCTATGTAATGCGGGAGGGTGGCCACAGCCCCCCAAAGCGCCTTTCAAGGCCAGGACCGTTTCCTCTAACACACCCCGCACTCCTGTCGCCCTCCCAACTCTGACTGTTACCCTTTGTTTGCCAAGTTAGTCCGGCTGGTTGAGCGGTTGTATCTTCTGCTAGTGCAGGTAGGAGAGGTGGATTGAACCCTGCGTAGCGAACAGCTGCTCCACCGGCGCCGGGAGTATACCCGAAAGGCAAATGCCGCCCGAAGGCCTACCTACCCATAGTCAAGCCGAAGGGTGAACACCAATTTGGTTGGAAACACGTCCGTGTCGGCACTTGCTCTTGTGCCCCGGGCGATTTCCCGAATACCCCCTCCAACCATCGTCATGTACCCACCAGTCCTGGCGGCTACTTGGCAACCAGTACCAATTGATTCGACAAGCTTTTCTGCATCCGCAAATCTTCGGTCAGAAACCCACTTTTGACGTTCTAAACTGGTCCTGGGCACGATGCTGTTATGCCCATATGACCTGCGACCTAATCATCCCCATGTCAGAATCTGGCCCATTGTCACTGACCTCCAGTTGGCACCGACTCTGTAGCAATTGCATGCACAACATGCGCCTGGCAGCTTCAGTCTACTAGAGATCATGGAAGCCTTCTCATCTCGCTGTCCCAGTTTCTGTGTCCTTCAGAAATCAGATCGCTGAGAAAGATAGGCCCTGCGGAAATGCTTATTCTGCTCATGCATTTTTATGTAAATTGTTTACGGCAGCTTTTACGAGGAGGTTTTCTGTGTTGGCAGCCATTTCTTTTTCCATTCATCCAGCAGCTGTCCACTGCAACTTTTCACCAGGAGTTTTTCTGTGTTGGTTGCCTTTGCCTTTTCCATTCGTCCACCAGGTGTCCACTGCAACCTTTCACCAGGAGTTTTTCTGTGTTAGTTGCCATTGGGATCCATTATTGGTGCATTATCCATTACCCGCCATCTGTCCATTATCCATTATCTGCAAGCAGATGCCGATGTCTGCGGCAAACATGAGGACCCGGCTCTTGTGCCTCTGGGGGCCCATGTGGTTGATATGCCAGCACACATCAGTCAATGTATACTATCATCCAAAACAGCATACGCATTTGAGCAGCTGCTCATTATTGTAACCTATTTGAATTGAGATTCCAATTGTAATCTGCATCTCAATTTTGATATCTTGGCACACGCTTACCCACTCAGTGTTGTCTGGAATGGATAGTCGCGATCAAAAGGACCAAGTGCAGGCTGCTATTGGATGGTTGTGATCCAAACGCCATCATGTGGCTTGTTTTGTGAATGACTCCAATGATTCATGGCGGCGTCTTGTGCAGGTGGTGGTGTTGATGCTTTTGTTGCTGTGTTTTCAGGGAAAAGCCACACTGTTTTCTTCACACATTCATTCAAATCACCTCGAAGAGAGGTTGTTAGATCAAGCGTAGGCGCGGGCGTCGTATACCCCCCCTTTTGGGGGGTCATTCGCGTAGCATACCCCAAGGCATGATATTGGATGTCCAACCCTTTGTAAAATCATTATTTTGCCCAATAAGACCATCCCCCAATGGATTTTTGGTTTGGAGGCCTCTATCCCCTAAAACTGGATATCACATTTTTAAGGGGGTGGGGCTGGGGGGGGGGGGGGGGGGGGGGTCAAAATTTTTCGCTCAGAAGGCACCAAGCAGTGGGGAGACATATCACTGTCACACCACCGCCGGTCGAATGGTAATGCAGCCAACGCAAAGCTTTCAGTCGGCGGTTCGAATCCCGGCAGCGGCGCCATGTTGGCCGGGGTCCAACCGGGGTCGGCTGAATTACCGTTCGGCCACTGCTTGCCCTGCCGTGAGCAACCTCCCCACTGCTTGGGGCCGTGTCTGCCAGGGACAAAAAACCCAAACTGTGTGTTTCTGTCTCACTGACTGCTGGCCTGGCTAAGGGACTGATTGGCTGACTGTCAGCCTCTCTTCGAGGTGCACTGCCAAAGGCAATAGAAATTTTTCCTGTCATGTGCTGGCACTCTGTGTACATCCATCTAAATGCAGCACGTTGTGGTGCAAAATAGAAAAACCGCACCATTGTGGACCCCCCCTCCGATTGTGGACAAAAACTACAATATTTGCAGCACCCCCCCCCCCCGCCCCTCTATACCCCCTATTAGGTACAAAAACAACCCCTTTTGGGGTGAAACCCCCCTTCCCCCACCACTGCACCCTCTTTTGTGGACAACCCCCCCCCCTTTTTGGACAAAACACTTTCCCACCTTTCCCACCCAACCACAACAAAGCAGTATGCAATCCGCAAATGAATTTTTGTTGCAGACCATAGCAATGCCTGACCTATACACTGAAATGTCTGGGTCTTTGTGAGATGCCCACGTGCAATGGGGGTTCAGCATGGCCCAAGCAAGCACAGCAGAGGGTTGGGCCAAATGAACGCAACGGGCGCATGCTGGGAGCCGAGAGCCGCCTGGGCAGGTAGATTGGGCCACACACACAGGGATGCAGCATTGAGGGAGATGCGATGAGCAAAGGGCAGACTGGTGATCCACAGCCCATGCGATCACTTCACTTTTGGTTCATACGAACCCCCCGCCTCTTTTACCAAAAAACCCACCATCTCGTACTATTTTTTATCAGAAAACCCCCCATCCCATGCGGGGTGGCTGTGGTTGGTAAGGTTTGGGGAGGTTAGTTTTTTTTTTGTAACGTTTGTGTTTTTTCTTGGTCAAAATTGGGGGGGTTTTGTTAAATTTTGTGGTTTAGCGGTGAGGTTTTGAGTTTTTCTGATCAATTTTAGAGGTTTTTTTCGGTAGGGTTGGGGGGGTTTTCTGGGTAAGAATTTGGGGCCTTTTGGTAAGAAATGGGGACTATTGTGGTAAACCCGTTTCAAATGTTGGATTTTGTCCAGTCTTGAAACCGAAATTTGTTTTTAGAAGACAACAGCTAAAGTCCCATGAAAACTGTTCTGAAGAATTTACACAACAATTCTATTTTACAATAGATCCCTAGGCTGAGACACCCAATGGGTGCCCCATTCGCCGTCGGGTCAGTGTAAACTCCAGTGTAAAATCCACAAATTTTTGTGGTGCGTACTAAAAAACCTCCCATTTTTGTAGCAAACAACTCCTTGCACTTAAAACCCTTTTGCTCTAAAATGGATTTAAAAACCCCCTCCTTTTTATACTGAAAACACCCCCCTCACAAGCTCTGTGTTGGGTTCAATGTCCTTTGGAGGCACAGCACCTGGCACAAGGCTGACAACGCTGTAAAATGCACAACAACCAAAAAGATTTCATGCATCACATATCCTGCATTGACATCATGCGCGACCTGTGCTGTACCTACCGCAATGCGCACATGTGCTGAGTTCCATTACACAACGTTCGTGTTCAGAACCCCAATTCTAGGGCGTTGAGGTCTTGATGAGGTCTGTGAGTGGGGCTGAGCTATAAGTGAAGTTGCGAATGTGCGTACCAGTTGGTCCCGCAATCTGATGCCGCACCGCAAATTGACGCAATCGTACAGAACAGGCCCTGGCGCCCGCATCGCGGATGCACAGAAGCGCTGGCGCAAGGGTCGTAAAGGAAAATGTGTCCTGTTCCTGTTCCGAAAGCAAAATCAATATTTCAATCATCTAAATCAATGAAAATACCCAAAAAATCACCGCTGTTATAGTTAGTGCGCTTCCCGCTGGTCGTACAAAATTGGCGCTATGTGACGGTTTCTCCTGCTGCCAAGTAGTCTTACTATGTGTTGCAGTTTGCCGAAGGTATGTTTTCGTCAGCTAAACAAGGAATCATGACGCACAGCACGTGATACGGTGAAATTGCAGTGTCCTCCAATTAGACGCCGCCCATGACTATTTGTTGAACGCCTTGCCTCTTGCCTGCTTTCGGCATGTAGACGAAATACGTCTACCGGAACAGTAAGACTATTAAGGCTGGAACATTCCATACTGTTCCAGAAGACGCGAGAGTTGTTCCAGAAGACGTGATACTTCTACCGGAACAGTAAGACACTTCGCTAGACGTTGTGGAACAGTCTATACTGTTCCAAAAGACGTAATACATCTATCGGAACAGTATGACAAAATGTTAGACGCAACAGATAGTTCCACTAGACGCACCATTATGCTATATTATATATTACTATCATATTACTATTATATCATATACTACCACACAATTATTTTAGTTAATTTTAGTTATTTTAATTATATTAGAGTTGGTTGGTAGAGGTGGATCCTACGTCTAACTTTTTGTCTTACTGTTCCGGTAGATGTATCACGTCTTTTGGAACAACTCATACGTCTTGTGGAACTGTATAGCTGTTCCAGAAATAGCAGTCTTACTGTTCCGGTAGACGTATTTTGTCTACCACTCCACAAAAATGGATCCTCTTGTGGGACGTGTACTATGTGCATCGGCTAGATTCTATTTTGGAGTGGGTGGCAGACACCTACCCCAATTGCATTTTGCTTTATGTTCCCGCCTCTTGTACTTCAATGCTACAACCTTTGGATGTGGCGGTGAATAGTGTTTTGAAGCGTCTCATAACTTCGTTCTTTGCGGCTTGGTTGGCTTTGGAAGCTAAGAAGCAATTTTACAACGGCGTAGCCGCCTCCGAGTTGAAGATGGATCTGCGGCTGACCACATTGCGTGAGCCGTTCATCTCATGGGTTGTATGTTTCATCCACATCTATTAGACACAAAAGCGAAATGTCAAATACTCATTACTTCAATGCTCACTTTTTGTAAAAAAGAATTGAACAAGTCAAACCGAAGATTCTGAAAGACGGATGGGACAAGGCCGGGTTGATGGCCATTTGGGATGTTGTGCAGCGGCCTACCCTGTTCAATGAAGCTTCAGACCGTGAGGTATGGTTGCCACATCATCAATGGTCTTACGTTACGTTACGTTGCACTTCGTACAACATTTTTTGATGGTGTGACTGCTCCTTTAGGCCGCGGGAACACTATTCCGAGTGGCTGGTGGTCGGTCGAAGGATTTTGCCGTTTCGGGTGGCGGCATGAATCAGATTATCGAGAATGCACCGCGACAACGGTCCCGTCGCCATGGTGCGGTTGAAGACTCGGGCTCCGACTCCGAAGATACGGAGGCGAATGAGGCGGAGTGGGAAGACATTTTGGCTACCATGGGAGATGGGGAGGGTGACGGGGTAGAGGTAACGGATGATGAAAGGGACACTGTTTTGCCGGATCCTCTGGTCGAGTGCTTCACTCGGTCAGGGAGGCGCGTCAAGCAACCCAAGAGGGACTAGCACGGTGACAATGCTTTAGTCATACTTCAGATCAGTGTTGCTTTGGTGTACTGCTTGTCTTATGTGCCTTCCAGAGGGTGAGAGGGAGTCCACAAAAAAAAGAAGAAAAAATAAAAAATAAAAAAAAGATAAAAAAAAATGAAAAAAAAAACGGAGGAAGTCCACATGGGGCACCTTGGGAAGCAAAAATTGAGAAAAACATCCAATTACATTATCCGAGACCCCGTCCATTAAAAAATAACATTTTACATTATCCATTTTTTGGCCACATTATTCTTTTTTAACATTTACATTTTACATTTTCGTTTTTCGTTGACGTTATTATACTGTAAATCACTTTGTAACCACAGTACAGATCTGTCAAAAAAATCCACATTTGGTGGTTTCCTGCTGAAGATATTCCCAAAATTTGAACGAACCGGCCAAAAAGCGCCGCGCGTAAGCATTATTACAGCCGCTGGTATTCCCCACGATTGCTATCAATAAAACCAATGAGCTGATGAACTGGGTCCAGAGTACGAACACACAAATTGCTGCACACTACGCACACACGCCAGCACGCACACCGAAGCATGACCGCTTCAAATTCTAGGAACTTGATGTCATGGAAATGTTCCCACGACTACCACGGGGAAAAAACCCACATACGAAGAGCCGCAAGAAGCAGCCCCCAGGTGTCTGGGACACGGTCAAACAGTTGCATGCGCTGTACACAGACTCTTCCCGCCTGCGAACACCCCAAGATGGCATCCACTTTGCACTACACGAGCACCGTGAATTCGACCTGATGCGCCAGGCCTACGGTCCAGGATATGAGTGCATCACGTGGCGTTCCATTCTACCCTACCTGCACTTTGAGATTTTCTATAGCGACTTGTTTGTCGTTTCCAATAAGATCTACAAGCAAAAACAGGGAGTGGCGATAGGAGGGACATGCTCAGCCCAGCTCGCGAACATTTTCTGCCTGATGAAGGAACATAAATTCCTGAGTGACCCCAGCAAGGCAACGCCGTGGTTCCCCACATCGAAAGCCTATGGACACATGGGCCTGACCATGAGCCCATTCAGGTATGTGGATAATATCATGGGCGTGCGCCATGGACGAACGTCACTGACCACGGTGCAAAAGTTCTTCCAAAAACTGCTAGGAGTCCAGCTACAGATTGAGGGCGAAGGCCACACATGGACGTCGCTCAATGCAACACTCACCTTTTCACAGCACACTGGGCTCATCTCAGTGGCCATGAAAAATCGACTCTCCACGACGGAACCGGTGCATAAACGTGTCGTGCGGTACCCCGATGTCCATTCCCCCAACGCACCAAAGGTGTTAGAGTCGCTGACCCCCCTGCTCGTCCTGGACTCATGCTTCTATGCGACCTCCATCCCTGAAGCTAATGCCAATCTGTCACAAGTCCTCCGGGAGTTCCATCGGAAAGGCTACCCCACGTGTTGGTGGAAAAAACATGCACTGCGTGTATTGAACACCCTCGGGAAGCGACACCCAATCCCCACATGGGCTACATACATGGGCTCAGAGCTGAGCCAAGCTTTGTGTTGTACTATACGAAGCTGGTGACCTTGTTCACCCCACATGCGTGTGCATAGCTAATGCACTATTCAGTTTTGCTACGATTGATGCTACGAAAACCGAGGATGATGCATAGCACAGCCCCCGGGCATACCCTGGGGGCGTTGAGGTGGTTTCTTCATGAACTATCACATACGCTGCGTGTCTTCTCACTCGTCCACAGAGTTGTGTTATGGGCGCAAGCCAATTTCCTGCTTTGTGTATGCTTGCCTAACATTGCCCGCTGAAGAGTACGCATCATAGCAAATTTGAATACATTAAAAATTGCGCCCATGTCGTGCAGAACGTTCATATTTTCGCATGACTGAGGAGCCACTAGGAGTGCGGAAAGTGCATATATTCGGGAAACTTTTGAAAGTTGTATGGTGGTTCCTCGCGATCTTGCAACAATAAGATCATTTCACATCACGACCCTATCTAACTTATCACCCCCTCCGTGCACCAATGCGATACTCGCCTTTACAATGTCAAGCAACATCAAGCGACTGGTTCAAGGGTCGGGCTCTCGCCGTTGAAGATACCCGTTTTTGGCCATTTGTTCACAATAATCCACCCATGTACTCAAACGTCCACCAATGTACCCTTTTTTGGCAATTGCGACAACGGTCTCATTTCTGAAGTCTACCAATGTACCCATTCCGGGAAAAGAGCAAGGTACATCATTTGACAAAGAATTGTACTCGTCCCTTGGGACCCGTTCCAAGGAACCTTTGGATGCAGTCTTAACACACCGTGAGAGACGGATGTCCTCTACGTTGCCTTCGTACTCCCTCCGTTCTTATCCTTTGAGGGGACTTCGACATCGCCAGATGCTTGTGATCGCTAATCGCCACATGTGTGAAGTTTCGAGTTTCGGTTGGGCTCGGTGCGCAACAACTTTGGGCAAGAATGTTCTTTGGCATAAACCGCATGCATGCACACTACTCCCCCGGAGAGTAGATGTGTGTGTTCAAGAAAGTGGTTAAAGACACTAGTTCTAGTGTGCGCAAAGTAAGCACTGCCTTCCTTTGCCGGAGTTGCCGCCTCTCCCTCCGGGCTTCATCACACAAAACGAGCGCTTGTCCATAGGTCCACGACTTGGCTTTAAATTGGGTTTTAAATGACTGAACTAGAAAACCGAATGTTGTGTGCCGTTCGTGTTTGCTTGCCATCAGAGTGTGCGCGTGCCTACGGGTAGCCCCGCTCCGTGTGGTTCAAACCCGATCTGAAATTATCGACCCGGTTGCAAAAGTGACGTCAATACACAAGGCCTCCTTTTGGGGGGGCCGTTTCATCATCCGGGATACCCCTAAAGAAACCCCCAAATCCCAAATTTCTCGACTCCGGTATCATGTGACACGTTTGAGTCCTATTCTTTTCTACAGCACCACAACTACTTGGAGCAGCGCGTCACCATCGGATTTGCCTTCTTTGACCACTTTGAACGCTCTATTACTAGCCTCTTCTTCAATTTGTTGTCGCTTTTTGAGACCTCCTTGTGGGAAAAATGATGAAACCACGCTTTGGAAAGCAAGATAGAACAAGGCCGCCAACCGAAAAGCTCAAAACAGCGGCAGCGGCCACGAGAGAAGAAATTGCTATGTTGGGTATCGATGCGTTGGTGGGGAACAAGAAGCAACATACCACTAAAGACTACGTATGGTTGACCGTGGTTCTAGCGACCTTGGTTTATACCTTTCTGTATTGGCCCGTATGGTGTGCTGCACATGCCCCGCTGCGCATGCTTTTCCCGCAATTCTACACTTCCCACGTTGTCGAACCCAAACACACGAATTGCGTTGCCGTTTTGAAAGCGCATCGAGAAGGGGTGATTTGTGTAAGTGGTATTATTCACGTTGAGCTTGGTTCCGTCTTGATAGGGATCAACTTGTTGGTTCGGAAGAGGAGGATTACTTCACAGTGTTGGGAGTTGACCGTAATGCAGACCGCGGCGTCATCAAACGTGCGTACCGCTCGCTAGCACGTCAATGGTATGTCCGCATCCTTTCACCCGAGTTTGATGGAGTACTACGACACAACCAATATGTCCCGTCACATACATTCGCCATCCAAAAATATGCGCCATGCATTTTTGTCTAGGCACCCAGACCACAACCCCGGTTGCGGAGAGGAATGTAGGCAACGCATGCAAGCCATTCAAGAAGCATACCAAGCCATCCAAAACAATCCCGATGGAGCGCCCCCTCCAAAAGAAGGTGAGGAAGATGGTGGCTTCAATGCAACTTTGCTGCATTTGTTTCTCGGACGGCTTTTCGACATGGTGTGCCGATGCGTGAAAGATGCAACGTTGAACGAACCCCGTAGATCTCCGCAAGCTGTCATTGCGTGCCCCCGCATGGTATTTCCGTAGGTGTTCCATTTTGCGGAGTTCGTGGTGCGGATTACGCCTGGAATCGGCTTCACCCAAGGGAATTTTTATCGGGGCATGTTTCTCATCGGTATGACAAGTTGCCACTCTTTGAATGCGGGTGGGGATGTGCTAAACGGGTGCGGTTTTCGTTAATGTCCGCCTAAGGCTCTTGCGGGCCACGTGCATACGACTTTTGCGGTGTGCTCGCACGGAGTTTTGATGGGATGACAAGCAAACCTCCCGACCCCCCCCCCAAAAAAGGCGCAAAATAGTGCCTCACGATTGTGGAGCAACACGGGAAGGGGGCAAGCATTTCATGCCTCTCGTGTCTCACATCTATGAACCACTTGCAAGAATCGGCTGCGCTACTCGTCACGCTTGGACCGCGGGCTGAGTACACTTGTTATTCACTATGAAAAGTGAACCGGGCCGAGTGCCGAACGACAGGGATGTGGATGCGCGCGGCGCCCCGTCTCTCATGTGGCGCATAGCGCACTCTGCGCACTATAAATTGTTCATGCAAGTCATGGCCGTTTGAGAACGCAATTGTTTTGCGCATTTTGCTTGTTGCCGCTTCAAGGAGTGGTTTGGGTAGCCTTTGGACGGTGTGTCAAATCTCTTCTTCATTGTATTGTAGGAGGGGCCATGTCGTTGTATTTGTATTTGGAGGCTGTCCGAGTTCCCTTGTCTTGGATTGGAATCTTTGTTTGTTTGTACAAATTCAAGAAATTGGTTGAATGGGCACCAGCGGTGAAGGTCGCGCAGGTGTGCACTTTTATTCGCGTCGAGAGACCTTTTTGGTGTATGCCTTGTGACGATAGCCCACTCACGAATAAGGAGGAAAGAATTTCTTGGCATTCGTAATTCTGTCGTGTTGCAAGCTAGACAACGGGAGCCATATCTTGCAAAGTGGTGGATCCGGTAGCACCCCTTGAGATCCTTCAATTGCTTTTCATTCTAAGGATGTACTATAGCTTGCAAGTTTGCTTGCTGAGTTGAGATGCTTAAGATTTGCTGTTACATTGAGTGAGCGTCATTTGCTCGGCTATGCAGCGCCACTTTTTCCACTTGCAGCAACTCAGCTACCTGGTGTTTTTGCTCTTGCCGACAACTCTTTATTATGTGGTGTATGTGTATCTTTACCAAAGGGGTATGACTTGGTATGTGTTCGGGCTCAATCTTGCGGCGGGCAACATCTATTTGTCAGGTGTGCCTCCCGTGCCATCACAGTAGTCTCCCTTCCACGGTTGTGCCCGAACCTTACTTGACCATAGTGCATGGGGCCCACTTTTTGACTACAACCCTCTCGTAACCCGAATGGGTGCTTAACATGCATCCCCTCATGCCCCTCCCTAGACAACCTCATCCACCGGTGCCTGAAGGGCCCCTCGACGGGGGCCCGACATGCCCATGGGTGCTTAGAATACAAGAAACGGAACAAATCAACTGATAGACACCAACAATACATTCGGCCAACTTATCTCTGCGTCATAATTCCCAATCTGGTGTACATTGCCTCCCACTGCTTTGCCGCTCACCAGCAATAGCCTTTGTACTAGACCTGCACAACCCCTTCTGAAGCCCTTTACCCCATCGTTTCCCTTGCCGCTGTGTACATCGCATCAATGCTAGTTCCAAACTGGCAGTGCCATGCAGATCCCAGTGAGTTGGTGCCAAACCATTTTTTCCTGCGGTGTGATTGGCCCAAGTGAGTCCCAGTGGCTCCAGATTCAGGTCCTGCTTCCCAGCTGGGCTGTAGGCTGACAACTTGGTCAGTGACCGCCAAATGGTTCCCTTTTGATCCACATGTGACCCTTTCCCCTAGGTGACCGGCATGAACAAGGAGGTTGGCCATAGTAGACGAATCAGCCCATAACCAAAGAATGGGATGGTGGGTCTGCAAGGTTGTGACCCCACCCCCGAAAAAACAAGTACCCAACACCACGCCAAACAACCACGTTTCTCCTCCGCCTGGGATGGATATGACAGGAGCGGGCGGTTCTTCAAAGGCTAAGCTTGGCCAAACAGTTCACCACAGTGCCCCGAGAAGGCTTTTATTCTCCTCATTTTGTCAATTAGGCTGCCCCCCCCCCCCCCCCAACACACCCACCAAAACAATTGCGTTCATCGAATATCGTTCCCAATTTGGCGCTCATCAATTTTGGAAAAATTGCGTTGAAGCTGAGGCAAGGTTCTTTAAAATTGACCGCGGATGCTCAATTTGGATGCTTTTTGGACGCCTCAAAGCCGCAAGCTCTGCAAAAGGGCTGCCTCAAAACCACATTGGTTTGACAACGAGTCCAAACATGATTTTTCGGAATGGGAATTAACCGCTTGGGGGCAGCTGGTTCTGACCCATATTGGCCTCAAGCCCCCACCTTACCCACTTTCCTGCAACGTGCATCACGCCATTTCGTGGTGCTTGGCCGAGCAGTCACCAAAGTGTGTTGTCTTGATGCATGTCACAGAGTTGGTCCGCATATGTTTGTACACCGCCCAGCATTGAGCATGTATGTTGTGCACAGACCGGTGGACAGCATTGTATTGCCATTTTAACCACACAACGGAAGGACAAATCCAGTTGTGGCATTCCGTGCACGCCACCCCAAGCCTCCCTAACCCAGCCAAGTCAAACAAACACTCTGCGTATGTACACGAACTGCAAACTGCACGAGCAAACCCCCAATGGTGCAAGGCGGTGAGAGGCCCCTGGGCACCACTACCTATGGAGGGAAACGTTTCAAGGAAAGGACAAGGGTAAGTGTCATCAGGTGCCGCCAGCTTCAGCCAGCAAGGCATCATGCCAAACCCCTCCCTGGCCGGCATTACCCTTTTTGCCACCCCAAGCCCGTCTGTCCACCAACGGCTCTCCAAACATTTCGCGACCGCCACACCTTGCCCTAGTGACCGCTTCCGCAACCACTTTGGAAGCATGCGTTCAGCTTTCTGCCCCCTGAAGAGGGTCCCTGCGCACAGGGACACACCCAACAAGCCCTCGAGGCATTTTGTTGCAACGCGCGTCTGCAGGCTTTTTGATCCGATCTGGGGCACAAGTCTTCAGTACTTATCATATCAAGCGAGTGCCACATCTGCCATTCCGAATCATTCTGGGTTTGCTTTGGGAGATTGGCTGCACCGACCTGCTGTGCTACGTCATTAAGGTCCCCAGCCCTTTCAGGTGTGTCACTGGGAGAGCCCCTCCCCCCTCCCTCCCATCAGGCTTTATCCCTTCCCTCCCAGCACGTCATACAAAAAGACAAGGCACCTGACACCGGTTGTCCTGCTTCACCTCCCTTGCTTTTTCCACCCCAGCCTCAAGCTCCTTTGTGCACAGCACTGCAGCACCTGTTGCTGTTGCTGTTGTTGCATCCATTGATGGTCACAAGAGCACAGGCAGGCTCCGTCACCCAGCAAGCGGTTGCTGAATTTACCCTTTGCCGGGGCTTCCTTGCATGCATTTGTGTGCGTGACTGTTGCGTGATCCTTCGTGTTTTGGGCTTATCTTGCCCACATTCGTGCGTGTTCTGACTGTGTTGTGCACATTCTGCTCTGCTGTACACATCTTGACTCTGTTGTGCCTATCAACTGTGGTGTGACCTCCCTTTTTTTGCATTGCAGGGTGGCATGTCACCTCCTTATTTTGGTGGTTTTATACCAACGATGGATCTACATTCATGGTATGGACCGTTTTCTGTCCCGTCTGTATCAGGAGTTTTTGGCCCAAACCATTTGTCGCTGATTGATTGCAGGGGCGAAGGCTGTCATCTGCGGCGCTAGCGTGCTTCATTTGCTAGTAAGCGTCTTGTTTGTGAGCCTGGCATGGCACGGTGCGGCACCGTCGTTGCACAACGAGCCAAGATTGGTCTACGGTTTCTGTTGTGTTTGTATTGACAGATTGACAGTGTTGTTCGGTGCTGTGCTGTGCCGTTTTGTGTTGTGTTATGTTGTGTTGTGTTGTGTTGTGTTGTGTTGTGTTGTGTTGTGTTGTGTTGTGTTGTGTTGTGTTGTGTTGTGTTGTGTTGTGTTGTGTTGTGTTGTGTTGTGTTGTGTTGTGTTGTGCTGTGCTGTGCTGTGCTGTGCTGTGCTGTGCTGTGTTGTGCTGTGCTGTGCGGTGCTGTGCTGTGCTGTGCTGTGCTGTGCTGCGCTGCGCTGTGTTGTGTTGTGCTGTGCTGTGTTGTGTTGTGTTGTGCTGTGCTGCGCTGTTTTGTGTTGTGCTGTGCTGTGCTGTGCTGTGCTGCGCTGCGCTGTGCTGTGCTGCGCTGCGTTGCGTTGTGTTGCGCTGCGCTGCGCTGTGCTGTGCTGCGCCGTGCTGGGCTGCGCTGTGTTGCGTTCTGCTGTGCTGTGCTGTGCTGTGCTGTGCTGCGCTGTGTTGTGCTGTGTTGTGTTGTGTTGTGTTGTGCTGCGCTGTGTTGTATTGTGTTGTGTTGTGTTGTGCTGTGCTGCGCTGTGCTGCGCTGCGCCGTGCTGCGCTGCGCTGTGTTGCGTTCTGCTATGCTGTGCTGTCCTGTGTTGTGCTGCGCTGCGTTGTGCTGTGTTGTGTTGTGTTGTGTTGTGTTGTGTTGTGTTGTGTTGTGTTGTGCTGCGCTGTGTTGTATTGTGTTGTGTTGTGCTGTGCTGCGCTGCGCCGTGCTGCGCTGCGCTGTGTTGCGTTCTGCTATGCTGTGCTGTCCTGTGTTGTGCTGCGCTGCGTTGTGCTGTGTTGTGTTGTGTTGTGTTGTGTTGTGTTGTGCTGCGCTGTGTTGTATTGTGTTGTGTTGTGCTGTGCTGCGCTGCGCCGTGCTGCGCTGCGCTGTGTTGCGTTCTGCTATGCTGTGCTGTCCTGTGTTGTGCTGCGCTGCGTTGTGCTGTGTTGTGTTGTGTTGTGCTGCGCTGTGTTGTGTTGTGTTGTGTTGTGTTGTGTTGTGTTGTGTTGTGTTGTGTTGTGTTGTGTTGTGTTGTGTTGTGTTGTGTTGTGTTGTGTTGTGTTGTGTTGTGTTGTGTTGTGTTGTGTTGTGTTGTGCTGCGCTGCGCTGTGTTGCGTTCTGCTGTGCTGTGCTGTGCTGTGCTGTGCTGTGCTGCGCTGTGTTGTGTTGTGTTGTGTTGTGATGCGCCGTGTTGTATTGTGTTGTGTTGTGTTGTGCTGTGCTGCGCTGTGCTGCGCTGCGCCGTGCTGCGCTGCGCTGTGTTGCGTTCTGCTGTGCTGTGCTGTCCTGTGTTGTGCTGCGCTGCGTTGTGCTGTGTTGTGTTGTGTTGTGCTGCGCTGTGTTGTGTTGTGTTGTGTTGTGTTGTGTTGTGTTGTGTTGTGTTGTGTTGTGTTGTGTTGTGTTGTGTTGTGTTGTGTTGTGTTGTGCTGTGCTGCGCTGTGCTGTGCTGCGTTGCGTTGTGTTGCGCTGCGCTGCGCTGTGCTGTGCTGCGCCGTGCTGGGCTGCGCTGTGTTGCGTTCTGCCGTGCTGTGCTGTGCTGTGCTGTGCTGCGCTGTGTTGTGCTGTGTTGTGTTGTGTTGTGCTGTGCTGTGTTGTGTTGTGTTGTGTTGTGTTGTGTTGCGTTGCGTTGTGTTGTGCTGTGCTGTGCTGTGCTGTGCTGCGCTGTGCTGTGCTGCGCTGCGTTGCGTTGTGTTGCGCTGCGCTGCGCTGCGCTGTGCTGCGCCGTGCTGGGCTGCGCTGTTTTGCGTTCTCTTGTGCTGTGCTGTGTTGTGCTGCGCTGCGCTGTGTTGTGTTGTGTTGTGTTGTGTTGTGTTGTGCTGTGTTGTGTTGTGCTGTGTTGTGTTGTGTTGTGTTGTGTTGTGTTGTGTTGTGTTGTGTTGTGTTGTGTTGCGTTGTGTTGTGTTGTGTTGTGTTGTGTTGTGTTGTGCTGTGCTGTGCTTTGCTGTGCTATGTTGTGTTGTGTTGTGTTTTGTTGTGTTGTTCTGTGCCTTGCTGTGCTGTGCTGTGCTGTGCTATGTTGTGTTGTGTTGTGTTGTGTTGTGTTGCGTTGTGTTGTGTTGTGTTGCTGTGCTGTGCTGTGCTGTGCTGTGCTGCGCTGCGCTGTGCTGCGTTGCGTTGCGCTGCGCTGCGCTGCGCTGTGCTGCGCCGTGCTGGGCTGCGCTGTGTTGCGTTCTGCTGCGCTGCGCTGTGTTGTGCTGCGCTGCGCTGTGTTGTGTTGTGTTGTGTTGTGTTGTGTTGTGTTGTGTTGTGTTGTGCTGTGTTGTGTTGTGTTGTGTTGTGTTGTGTTGTGTTGTGTTATGTTGTGTTGTGTTATGTTGTGTTGTGTTGTGTTGTGTTGTGTTGTGCTGTGCTGTGTTGCGTTATGTTGTGTTGTTTTGTGTTGTGGTGTGTTGTGCTGTGCTGTTTTGGGTTGTGTTGTGTAGTGTTGTGTTGTGTTGTGTTATGTTGTGTTGTGTTGTGTTGTGTTGTGTTGTGTTGTGTTGGGTTGTGTTGTGTTGTGCTGTGCTGTGCTTTGCTGTGCTATGTTGTGTTGTGTTGTGTTTTGTGGTGTTGTTCTGTGCTTTGCTGTGCTGTGCTGTGCTGTGCTATGTTGTGTTGTGTTGTGCTGTGCTGTGCTGTGCTGTGCTGTGCTGGGCTGGGCTGTGCTGTGCTGGGCTGGGCTTCGCTGTGTTGCGTTCTGCTGTGCTGTGCTGTGTTGTGCTGCGCTGCGCTGTCTTGTCTTGTGTTGTGTTGTGTTGTGTTGTGTTGTGGCGAAGGCGCTGTTACCAAAAGGCAAAAGGCCGGGATGTCTACCCACGGGTACAGGTAAACGGGCTGGGCTGTGTGTGTTGTGTGCGCGCTGTGCGTAAGTGTGTAGGCCCCGGCAGGGGGAGGGGGAGTCGGGGAGACCTGGTGAGTACGCCTCTGGCGACCGCGCTTATTCCAGGAGCTCCCGCTGCACCCCTTCCCTTGCTGCTTGCTGGTGCAGGCGTAGCTCCTGCAACGCCCACGCCATCGTGCTGCCCGGGCCCAGGCGGGCCTTCAGCAGTGTGGCACGCGCCTTGGCGTGGGCGTACCAGATCCGTATGGACTCCTCCACGACGTGGCGGAGGAACTCCGTGCCCAGTGAGTGGGGCCCCGTACACTCCAGGTGGGCCAGGTGGGCCAGCTGGGCTGTGCTGTGCTGGGCTGGGCTTCGCTGTGTTGCGTTCTGCTGTGCTGTGCTGTGTTGTGCTGCGCTGTGCTGTGTTGTGTTGTGTTGTGTTGTGTTGTGTTGTGTTGTGTTGTGTTGTGCTGTGTTGTGTTGTGTTGTGTTGTGTTGTGTTGTGTTGTGTTGTGTTGTGTTGCGTTGTGTTGTGCTGTGCTGTGCTGTGCTGTGCTATGTTGTGTTGTGTTGTGTTGTGTTGTGTTGTGTTGTGTTGCGTTGTGTTGTGCTGTGCTGTGCTGTCCTGTGCTGCGCTGCGCTGTGCTGTGCTGCGCTGCGTTGCGTTGTGTTGCGCTGCGCTGTGCTGCGCCGTGCTGGGCTGCGCTGTGTTGCGTTCTGCTGTGCTGTGCTGTGTTGTGCTGCGCTGCGCCGTGTTGTGTTGTGTTGTGTTGTGTTGTGTTGTGTTGTGTTGTGTTGTGCTGTGTTGTGTTGTGTTGTGTTGTGTTGTGTTGTGTTGTGTTGTGTTGTGTTGTGTTGTGTTGTGTTGTGTTGTGTTGTGTTGTGTTGTGCTGTGCTGTGTTGCGTTGTGTTGTGTTGTTTTGTGTTGTGGTGTGTTGTGTTGTGTTGTGTTGTGTTGTGCTGTGCTGTGTTGGGTTGTGTTGTGTTGTGTTGTGTTGTGTTGTGTTGTGTTGTGTTGTGTTGTGTTGTGTTGTGTTGTGTTGTGTTGTGTTGTGTTGTGCCGAAGGCGCTATTACCAAATGGCAAAGGCCGGGATGTCTACCCACGGGTACAGGTAAACGGGCTGGGCTGTGTGTGTTGTGTGCGCGCTGTGTGTAAGTGTGTTGTGGCATAGCCGGACCAGTGTACTCTCGCACTTGGCCGACACTGCCTTGCCGACGCCTGCGCGCAGTCACACAGGGTCTCATGGGCCCACTGCACCCCGCGTGCCGCGCTGCACCATCAGTGCTTTTTGTGTGGTGCCGCACTGCTTGGTGCTGTGCACTACACTGCACTGTGTGTGCCCTGCTGCACGGTTGTTGTGGGCAGAGGGCGGTGGGCAGTGTAACGCACTGCCACGCCGCCTGGGGGCTGTGGGCAGTGGAAATCCTGCTTCATACTGCCGCATTGCCTGAGGGCAGTGGGGAGTGGTACTCCTGCCATTCTCTGCCTCCCTGCCTTGGGGCAGTGGGCCGGGCATCTCCTGCAATACACTGCCGCCGTGCCTGGGTTGTGTTGTGTTGTGTTGTGTTGTATTGTGTTGTGTTGTGTTGTGTTGTGCTGTGCTGTGCTTTGCTGTGCTATGTTGTGTTGTGTTGTGTTTTGTTGTGTTGTTCTGTGCTTTGCTGTGCTGTGCTGTGCTGTGCTATGTTGTGTTGTGTTGTGTTGTGCTGTGCTGTGCTGTGCTGTGTTGTGCTGTGCTGTGCTGTGCTGTGCTGGGCTGGGCTGTGCTGTGCTGGGCTGGGCTTCGCTGTGTTGCGTTCTGCTGTGCTGTGCTGTGCTGTGCTGTGCTGTGCTGGGCTGGGCTGGGCTGTGCTGTGCTGGGCTTGGCTTCGCTGTGTTGCGTTCTGCTGTGCTGTGCTGTGTTGTGCTGCGCTGCGCTGTGTTGTGTTGTGTTGTGTTGTGTTGTGTTGTGTTGTGTTGTGTTGTGTTGTGCTGTGTTGTGTTGTGTTGTGTTGTGTTGTGTTGTGTTGTGTTGTGTTGTGTTGTGTTGTGTTGTGTTGTCTTGTGCTGTGCTGTGTTGCGTTGTGTTGTGTTGTGTTGTGTTGTGGTGTGTTGTGTTGTGTTGTGTTGTGTTGTGCTGTGCTGTGTTGGGTTGTGTTGTGTTGTGTTGTGTTGTGTTGTGTTGTGTTGTGTTGTGTTGTGTTGTGTTGTGTTGTGTTGTGTTGTGCTGTGCTGTGCTGTGCTATGTTGTGTTGTGTTGTGTTTTGTTGTGTTGTTCTGTGCTGTGCTGTGTTGTGCTGTGCTGCGCTGTGTTGTGTTGTGTTGTGTTGTGTTGTGTTGTGTTGTGTTGTGTTGTGTTGTGTTGTGTTGTGTTGTGTTGTGTTGTGTTGTGTTGTGTTGTGTTGTGTTGTGTTGTGTTGTGTTGTGTTGTGTTGTGTTGTGTTGTGCCTCGCTGTGCTGTGTTGTGTTGTGCTGTTCTGTGCTGTGCTGTGCTGTGCTGTGCTGTGTTGTGTTGTGTTGTGCTGTGCTGGGCTGCGCTGTGTTGCGTTCTGCTGTGCTGTGCTGTGCTGTGTTGTGCTTTGTTGTGTTGTGTTGTGTTATGTTGTGTTGTGTTGTGTTGTGCTGTGTTGTGCTGTGCTGTGCTGTGCTGTGCTGTGCTGCGCTGTGCTGTGCTGTGTTGTGCTGTGCTGTGCTGCGCTGTGCTGTGCTGTGTTGTGCCGAAGGCGCTGTTACCAGAAGGCAATGGCCGGGATGTCTACCCACGGTTACAGGTAAACGGGCGGGGCTGTGTGTGTTGTGCGCGCGCCGTGTGTATGTGTGTAGTGCGCTGCCTCGCTGCCCTTGGGCAGTAGGCTGTGCAACTCCTGCAATGCACTGCCTCACTGCCTGGAGGTAGTGGACAGTGCTACTCCTGCAATGCAGTGCCCCACTGCCTGGGGGCAGTAGGCAGTGCAACTCCTGCAATGCACTGCCTCACTGCCTGGGGGCAGAGACAGTGCAACTCCTGCAATGCACTGCCTCACGGCCTGGGGGCAGTGGGCAGTGCAACTCCTGCAAACTTCTGCCCCACGGCCTGGGGGCAGTGGGCAGTGCAACTCCTGCAATGCACTGCCTCACTGCCCTTGGGCAGTAGGCACTGCAACTCCTGCAATGCACTGCCTCACTGCCTGGGGGCAGTTGGCAGTGCAACTCCTGCTATGCAGTGCCTCACTGCCCTTGGGTAGTACGCAGTGCATCTCTTGCAATGCACTGCCTCAATGCCTGGGGGCAGTGGGCAGTGCAATTCGTGCAATGCACTGCCTCACTGCCTGGGGGCAGTGGGCAGTGCAACTCCTGCAATGCACTGCCTCACTGCCTGGGGGCAGTGGACAGTGCAAATCCTGCAATGCACTGCCCCACTGCCTGGGGGCAGTGGGCAGTGCATCTCCTGCAATGCACTGCCTCACTGCCTGGGGGCAGTGGACAGTGCAACTCTTGCAATGCAGTGCCTCACTGACTGGGGGCAGTGGGCAGCGCAACTCCTGCAATGCACTGCCTCACTGCCCTTGGGCAGTAGGCTGTGCAACTCCTGCAATGCACTGCCTCACTGCCTGGGGGCAGTGGGCAGTGCAACTCCTGCAATGCACTGCCTCACTGCCTGGGGGCAGTGGGCAGTGCAACTCCTTCAATGCACTGCCTCACTGCCTGGGGGCAGTGGGCATTGCAACTCCTGCAATGCACTGCCTCACTGCCCTGGGGCAGTAGGCACTGCAACTCCTGCAATGCACTGCCTCACTGCCTGGGGGCAGTGGGCAGTGCAACTCCTGCTATGTACTGCCTCACTGCCTGGGGGCAGTGGGCAGTGCAACTCCTGCAATGCACTGCCTCACGGCATGGGGGCAGTGGGCAGTGCAACTCCTGCAATGCACTGCCTCACTGCTGGTGACCTGGCACCAGTCTAAAAACCCTCAGGATGGTAGCTGTAGGACGGATTGCCTACACGCACTGCCACGCTCGACACCAATCGTGAATCGTCGTGATAGTCGTGCCACCACGTGACTCAGCTCTGCCATCGTGGCCCCCTCTCCGCTCAGCTCCACCCGTATGGTGCACTCTCTCTCTCCCTCTTCGTCCCGTGTCTCCAAGGGCTGAGTGCCGCACCTCAAGTGCGTCCCTCCCCCTTGCAAGCCGTTTCCTGCTCACAGTGGGCACGTCGTTATACGTTCGTCTCTGGCAAGACGTCGACCTCGCCGTGGCAATCTTCCAGGCCGCTACGCGGGGAGCCGCGACGGGGACTGCATTCGACGTATCCGCCGCTCAAGCGTGACGCCTTGTGCAGGGGTATCATCAGTCGTCCGATTCGTCGTCCCAACGTGGGGCCCCTCGCTCCCGTGCGCCACTAGGGTTGCAGCACCACGCGCCAGCGCGGTGCTCCCCTCGCATCCCCGCCCTGTGTGTCCTGGGACCCCCGCTCACCGACCCGGTCCGCCAGGCGGCCCCATGTTACTCCGCGCCATCGCGCCATGCTCTTTGTTTTGTCACACTATGGCCACGCTCGTGGTACCCCTTGTTTCTCTCCTGCGCGCCCCATCCGACTGGGGCTGCCTATGATGTCAGTGCACCTCCGTTTGCCGACGCCTCGATCTGCTCCCCCCCCCCAACATATTGCGGCCACAGGCCACCCGCTCTTTTCTCGCCACAGCTACCATGTCAGACCGCTCAACACCGTCCCAGGACACCCCCTCTCCCGCCCCCGACACCGGTCGAGGCGGCGCCATTCGTCAGGGGCCGTTCCCCATGTTTCTGATGGACATCGCCCAGTCCGACGATGCTGACCGTCTGCTGCGAGAACTGGACATGCTGAAGGATGACGCACTGGAAGCGGCAGATACGGCTATCCAGGCCACCGACCCCGCCCTGGCTGACCTGTGTGATGCCCTGCGGTGGACGGCTGCCAACGGCGACATCCAGGCTATTACAGCGGTGACGGGGGTGTGGACGCCGCGGGGGCTCCTGCTCACAGCCACCGTAACGGTCGCCGCAGGCCCGTCTGACACGAAGGTCATCGAGCACGTCCCCCTGTCGCTGGTACAAGGAGGCCCACTGCTGGAGTATATCTCCAAGGACCCTGAGGCCCTCACAGCGGCTCTCGTCACGCGGTGGAGCCCAAGCCATGCCCCAATTTCGGCGTCACGCCTCCGCAACCAAGTCTTCAAGGGCCTGTACACAGCCCGCGAACAGCCACCGCCCGTCGACACTGCCGGCCCTCCGGACATCCAAAGCCAGAAGGTCTCCCACAAGATCCACAAGCCCATCAGCCAGTTCCTTACCCCCCACCTCAGACCGTCATGGGACCGCCTCCGCACCCGAGAGGTAGTTGCGGCCTTTTGGGCGCTACCCAACGACGTGCATGCGGTCCTGCAGGCGGCCCACATCCCGACAGCAGACCTCGTCCCGCTGAAGTTCGGGCTCCTAGCGTGGGCCTCCTCCGTCTGCCTCACAGGACAGTACACGCCAGCCCCCGTTCCCACACCCCCCGCCCTCGCCAACAAGGGCATGTGGACCCCCGAGCAGCTGCGGCCGCTGCTCGAGTGCTCGATCTTGCCGATCCGCAGCGTGGAGCTGCTGCATCAGATCGAGCAGGCTGGCGAGCACTCCTGGGCCACAGCCCCCACTTTCGCCCTGCTGCAGGCCGGCATCGCCGACACCGCCAACCCGCCCCCGCTCACGCCACCCAGCCACGCACCTTACCTCACCAAAGGGCAAGCGGCGCCCAGCCCCGCCGGCACTCTGTTCGCCACGGCGGCGTTCACCCCAGCGTCAGCCCTGTACAAGGCCCAGGGCAAGCCCACCCCCTCAGGGTCCGAGCCATCGCCTTCGTCACTGTTGCCCGAACAGACAAGGCTTTCTTTCAATCTCCCAGAGCCTGCCTCCCAGGTACCACCGGCTGCCGCAGACCCCACGCCTCCGGAGTCACCGGCCCCGGCCGTCGGGTCGGCCCCCCCCAGCCCCTCCCAGGTGGGGGAGCCTTTTGTCCCGGACCTGGATGTCACGGCCTACTCCACCGACTACGCTCAATTGCATGACGAGTATGAGGCCCAACGACGGGAGCTGGCCGTGGCACGGGGCGACCTGGAGTCCCTCACGCGGGATCTGGACGCGATGCGCACCGAACGGGATAATGCCCAGCAGCAGGCCCAGCGTTGCGCCGCGGCACAGCGGCAGACCGAAGCCGTCAGGCTCAACAACTTCATCAGGTCGGTACCCCCCCTCCTGTCCATCGCCACCAGACTCCACGGCCTCCAGTCCACGCCGCCGGCATTCGCCAACGCCGTGCGCAGTACCGTTCCGGCTTCGTTCGAGCTGCCCCCCCCCGGCTCTCAGCAGTTCCTGGTCCTCGTGCCGGTCATCCTCGCCGCAGCAGTTCTCACCTCGCCCCAGGCACCCAACCTCGAGGAGTTGGCCGACGTCCTCCGTAGGGCTATGGCCGCGCCAGGCGCCGTGCCGGTCCCGGAGGCCCCTGCGCGTGCGCCCGAACTGTCGTTCGCAGTCCCGGAACCGATCCCTAAGCCGAGGGCGGTCTCTGCCTTTTGGGCACCGGGCGCGACCGCCCAGCCGCCGCCGTCTCTGCCGTCGCCTGCCGATGCCGCCCTGACCGACCTGCTGGAGTGGATCCCGGGGATCCCCAAGGGCTGTGAGGACGAGGTTGCGCACGCGCTCCACCTCCAGCTCTTCCGCCAGTACGGCGCGAAGGTCGACACCCTCCCGCAGTCGCCGATCCGGGAGCAGTGGGCCTGGGTCCACAGCCACGCGCCCAGCCTGCCCGGCATCGCGGAAGTCCTGCGCTCCTTCCTCTCCAACCCCCCTGCAGTCCAGCAGGTTTCCGCCAGCCCAGCCACCTCCCCATCAGAAGCTGCAGCCGCCAACCAGGCACAGGGCGCAGCGAAAAAGAAGGGGTATACACCCCAAAAAATCGATCCGCAAGTCTACTCGAAAGCCCTGTGGGTCGGCTGGCAAGAAGTCGACGATCCGCCGTCCGGTGAAGTGGATGCAGGACTCCTCGGTGGTATCCTTCGGGATAAATTTGGTGCAGGCCTTTCCTCCATTACTGAAGAACAATTGAACCATACATCCAAGTTCACAATCGTCGGAATCCGACCAGCAGAGTACGAGCGCGGCATGCGACTGACGAGGCAACACACGGCTCGTGGCTGGCGAGTGACGTGGGCCGAATCGAAGAAACAGCCGTTTACGCCCTGGGTGCCTGACCCTGACCGAGACCGAGACCGTCCGCCCAGGAAGACTCATCGGGGAAGCCGCGGGAAGCAGCGCCGTCCACGGGACCCTGACGATCAGGTGGACCTTACGGCAACGTCGGGATCGGACGGAGAACCAGACTCCAAATATCAGCGCAGGTACAGCCCCCGCCGCTCGGACCGGTCCCCGTCCCGCCGCCGCAGCCCAGGCCATCGCCGCGACAGCCCGCCGCCGAGGCGTCGCAGCGCGTACCGTGATGAGCCACAAGCGCTCTCCAGCCGCCACGACCACCATGCAGCAGCCCCCCTCCTGCCCTACCCGTACTCGGGGGACCCCCACGACCCCCGAGTGGCCATGGCCCACAACCCCTACGCTCCCCCGCCCTGGAGCCCCCCAGCCGACCCCCACCGCTACCAGCCGTACTTCGGTCGGCGTCCGCGGGACCGGTAACCCGGGACATGGCGGGGCGCAACGAGGACATCCCTGCCGCCGTGTCTCAGCTCCGCCACTCCCACCTCGACGGCGTCCCCCATGTCCGGGACCTGCACCTGGGCGCATACACTCCCAGCTCCCCCCCCAGAGAGTGGGGCCTGGTACCGGTACCGGCCTCGGGCACTGCCCAGTTCATCACGCCCCCCTATGCCCTCGAAATGTGCCTGCACCTGCCGGTGGGGGTGCACTACTACCGGGCGTGCAGCGGGGCGGACCCCTGGCCCCGTAACGTTCTGTCGTTAGTGGGCGCCGTGCACTGTGTGCAGGTGACGGGCTCCCATCAGTTGCAGCTCTGCCGCAAGGGCCTGCCACCCACCTCCTTCATCTTGCCCGAGCATCACCACGTGGTCCTCCCACAATCCCTACACAGCCGCGTCTCCATCACAGCCACAGGCCTCACCCGGGCCAGTGTCTTGGCGATGGCGGCCACGTACCACCACCGGCACCTCCGCAAGTGGGTGCGAGGCCTACCTTGCGCCCTCCCCGCAGCCGTGGACCGCAAGCTAACCCAGCACTCCACCGCCGCCAGCTCCTGCCCTGGTCCCCCCCCCACCGGCCACGTGTCGCCCCGCCCAGACGTGATGACCCTCAACGTGCAGATGTCCCTGCGACCCAAGCTCCGCGCCCTGGACGTCCTGGTGCGCGAGTGCCAGTACCCGCTAACCCTGCATGTTCAAGAAGCGGGGCCCCAGATCATCCAACGGGTGCACCCCCTGTACCACACCATCCAGGCACCTGCAAGAATAGCTGGGGGATGTGCCACCCTCCTCTACAGGACCCCGGACCTGGTCGTGACCGGCCACAGCGCCCACCCGTCGGGACGAGCCCTCGTCACGCACTTCACCATGGCTGGCGTGACCCACTGCCACGCCAACGTGTATCTCCCCGCCGACGGGAACCTCGACACACTCCAAGAAGTCCTGGATTGGGTGTACCCGTACCTCCTCCTCACCCCGGCTAGAGTGGTTGTCCTGACAGGGGACCTGAACGCCAACTGCCGCTGGGTCTCGCACCTCCCTGTCTCCCCTGCCTCCCTCTGTGACCTCGTCCTCCCCACGCTCACGCGCCTTGGGATGCGCCGTCTACGCCCCCTTGCGGAGGCCCCCACGTGGGTGAGCCCGCAAGGTTTCGCCGGTGCCCTGGACCACATCTTCCTCCGCGCCCCTTCGGAGGCAGCCCACACCACGGAGGTGCGCTCCGATTCCAGTTTCCCATCTGACCACCTACCCGTGACTGCCACCCTCCATGACCTCCCGCCAGCGCCCCAATTGGTATGCCCTTCGAAAAAGGGCCGCTTCCCCATCCCGCGGGAGCCCCTCGCCAGCCAGCTCCGCACCCTCAACGACACCTTTCGGGCCGAACTCGCTGCGCCGCCCCCAGGCGCACCCGCAGCGCAGCCACGCTATACCGAGGTGACCTCAGCGCTATACACCGCGGCTACGGCTGCCTACGGGCCCCCCGTCCCCAGCCAGCCGGTACCGTCGACGGTACGTGTCCACGTCACCAACCTTCAACGCTACACGCTCGCCTACCCGGATTGGGCGTCCCAATCGTCACACCTCGTGGAGGTCGCCCGCCTCAAAGAACGCATCCGAGCGGCCTGGGACGTTCTCCTTCTGGAGAAGGATGTAGGGCTGGCGCCCCTACCCGCTGCCCCTGGCCAACCCACCAAAGTGGACTACCGCCGCACGTTGGGGGCGCGCTACGTACCCCCAGCGGATCCGGTCTACGTGGTGGGCGTCCCAGTACCTCTTCATCAACAAGCCGCAGTTGCATTGGACCAGCTGCGCCAAAGGCACCTTGCCCCTCTTGAGGCGCTCTCACTCGCGCGCGTCCGGACCATCACGGGATGGGAGGAAAGGCCGCTCGGCCCACCACCCAACGCCACCACCGCAAACCTGCGGGCCATCATCCGCCGGGCGGCGGCCACTGTGCCGTACCACGACTTACTGGAGTACCGGCTGTTCGGACAATTGGAGGATGCCCAGTTTGCGGCGATCGTGAGCCTGATCAACAGTATTCTCCGTGGGGTGCCCGTGCCCCAGGCACACTCTGCAGACTTCATCAACCTTCCGAAAAAGACGCCGCACGGCCCCATTGCGAACGGCAGACCGCTGACCAATCTGGCCACGATATGGAAGCTCACGGCTGCCCTCATCAAAGACCACTACCAGCCCCGCCTGGTTCAGAACGGCATCCTGCCGCCCTACCAGTTCGGGATGTCCCCGCACTGCTCCTCCGTGGAGCTACTCCGCGTCCTACACGATGTATGGTGGGACCGCTGGCGCAGACGCCTTGAAGCGTGGGTCCTGTCGGACGATGTCCGCCACGCGTATGGCTCCATCAACCACACCACCGAGTACGCCGTCCTCACCGCCGCAGGGATCTCCCCGGCCGACGCCGCGACCCTTCAGCACCACGACCGCGCCCTTGAGGTGCACATGGGGGGAGCTGACGGACGCTCTCCGTCCTCCACCCGGCTGGGGGCCGGCACGGGGCAAGGATGCCCCGTGTCCGGCATGAAGTACTGCATATATGGCGAGGTTCGGGGGCACGAAGCCTGCCGTTCCGTCCCCCCCACCGACACCCCCGCGGGCCCGCTGAACCGGGTTCTCCTGATGGATGACACCCAGTGGCTGCCCGGCGACCGTTGCCATTTGCCCACCCTCGCCAGCGGCATTGAGAGAGCGGGCCGCCTCACCAACCTCCACTCAGACCCAACAAAAACGGTCTTGATCGGCACCGACATGCGCGATGGTCAGGTCTATTTCCTCAACGACACGGTATACCTCAATGGTCACCCCGTGCGATGTGCCACGAGCCAGGACTATGTCCGCGTCCTTGGCCGCCATGCCCTTCCCCACCTCTTCCATCCCGTCGACTCCCGGCGCCTGTTCTCGGGCGCCCGCGCTGCGTGCCGGGCGCTCCGCGCCCCACGACTCCCCGCCCACTACCCCCTCGCCATGTATACTGCCAAGTGTCATGGGACGGTCAACTGGTTTACCAGTGTCCGCCCCCCCTCCTACGGGGCCCTGCGCGTGCTGGACGCCATGACCGCCTCGGCCATGCGCGCCACCGCTGGGTGGACCCTCTCCGCCTCTGCTCACTTCCTCCGTGAGGTCCCCGAAGGGGGAGTCGGTATACCCCCGGCACCGGTCGTTGGGTTTGCTAACTTCTTCGGCGTCTACATCCGACACCTGAACCACCCCAACTCCCTGGTCTGCCGGTCCACGCGCCACGGGCTCCTCACTGCCCTCTGGCGGTTCCATCCTTCCCAGCCCTGCCTCACCCCGGAGCTCGGACTCCGGTGCACCGCACACCCCACGGACCACGATCTATTTGTTGCCCTGTGCCACCGGTGCGACATCGCCATCCACTTACCCCCTGACAGCCATCTGCCACACCACACCCCCCATGTGCTGGCCCTGTCGTCGCCCGGACTCGAGGTCCAGGACACCCACGCGTGGATGCTTGCGGGCCATCGCAGTACGGAGGACGCGCGACGCAAGGGGTGGCCCCGGGCCTCGCCCCGCCCCACTCCGCCGATCGGCACCGTCCCCCCGGTTAGACGCTGCCAAGCGGTGACTGCGACCGTCCCCACGTTCTCCTGGCTCCCTGAGAACTATGGGATCCTCCACGACGCGTCGTGGTGCCCGAAGACCCGGCGCTGCGGCGGGGCAGTGGCGGTGTTCTGCCCCGTCACCCTCCGGTACCAGGTGTACCCCGTCCCCATCCCCTTGAGGCTGGACAACGCCTACACGGCGGAGCTGTACACGGCATGGGTGGCCCTCACCGCCAAGGGGCCCTCAGCCGACCCTGCCATCGGCTTCCGATCCGGTGCGTGGCACTTCGCGGACTGCAAAGGGTACATCACGGCGCAGGAAGGGCGCCGCGAGCCGGAAGACTCGCTGCAGGGAGATCTCATAAGATCGTGTCGCGACATGGCCCACGGTCATGCCCCTCCCCATCACCTCTGTTCCCATATCGCCGGCACCTGGCTCGATACCCTGCTGGACCGGGTGGACGAAGCGGCAGGGCAGGCTGCGGACAATTGCCCGGACGCCGTGGGATGGCTCGGCCCCCTACAGAAACCCCGCGTCTGCTTCTCCCACGCGGGCCTCCAGGTCCACGACGCCGTGCCCCACGCGCGCCGCGCCTTGCTCGCCTCCCACCACGCCTTCTCTGCGTCCCCCCCGCCACAACACCTCCCCGACCTCAACGAGTACGCCAACATCGTCAGCCACGGTCTCATCACGTGGGGGGACCACCTCACGGTCACCGGCATCCGCCTCTCCCTGTTCCCCCCAAGAGATACGTCCTGCCCCCTCTGCACCATGCCCGCCTCCGGGGACCATATCCTCTCGTGCCCGCTAGACCCGCTCATCCGCGCCCACTACCATCGGTGGCTTGCGGCCCGACTCTCTCAGAGGTGCCATGCCTGGCGCCACTGTACGCCCACTGCTTGGGGCACCCTCGTCCTTTGGGGGGACGAGCCGTTCATACTGGCTGTGGATGGCTCCCCGGCCCACCACACCGTCGCAACCTACACTGTTGGTCGCCTAGGAGCCATCTCCACGCCACACAGGGATGCCCTGCTGCACAGAGGTCTGCGTCCTGCGCGTCTCCGTCGCCTACTCTGCGATGTCGTTCTCACTACCGTTCTCCTACATAAGCGGCACGCGGTGCCCGTTCTACCTCTTGCCGACTACCTCTCTCCCCTACCGCGGGCCCCTGTTAACCAGTCCCTCGCCAACGATCCACCGCCAGAGTGGTATCACGTAGCCAACTGGGCCCCAACGCCCGGCTCGGGCAGGTGGCCGGCCTGGGACGTCCTCCTAGGACTCTGGCTATCAGGGGACCTCCTCCTGGCCCCTAAGGTGAAGTCCGCCATCTCCACCCGGAACAAGCGCAGTCCGTACCGCGTCCTGTATGTGTACAACGAGACGAACCAGATGTCGCCGGCCGTGCAGCGGGAGATTGAGCTGGAAGCCCATGACGTGATCATCTTGGACAGTCTCGGACGGCACGGGCTTGCCCCCCATCTCCCGGATCGACGCCGCCTCTGGGCCATCCATTACGGTGGCAATGGACGGAGCCTGGAGGCCGGCCTCTGTGGAGATGTGATCCCCTCGTGGTGTGCCGCACTACATTCCGCGTTCTCGGCCATCCTCACTGCGGCTTCCCAAGGACCCCGCACGGTCTTTAAGGACATGCAGGTGGCCATGGGTCGGCCCGCCCCGTGGCCCTGTCCCCGCCCGTGACCCGTCCTCGACCTCACGCGCCCGGACCGCTCCGGTGCTGCGCGCAGTCGTGCCGGACCGCGCTCCTTGTCTGGCGGCGTTCTAAGTCGGAGGTGATGCCCCGGGAGACCCACATCTTCCGTGCCCGTTGATCTTGGAACGCTTACTCGGGTGGATCCAGGACAGGTCGGAGCGGTTGGTGGCCGGGACCGGAGAGCAGATCGAGCCGTAGCGTTGTCGTACACCGACGTTGTGACCCAGACGGCCTGCTGGGAGGAGCGTTCTCAGGTGTGCGACGAGATTCGTCTTGCTCTAGCGGAGGTAAGACGGAGGACTCCCTCGGCAGAGCCTGCGTTTGGCCCCCGAGGGACGACGCCAAGGCTCACCGTACGTGGGACCGCGGCAGGCGCTCCTCCTCCTCCTCCTCCTCCTCCTCCTCACTGCCTGGGGGCAGTAGGCAGTGCAACTCCTGCAATGCACTGCCTCACTGCCCTGGGGGCAGTGGCCAGTGCAACTCCTGCTATGTACTGCCTCACTGCCTGGGGCACGGGGCATTGCAACTCCTGCTATGCACTGCCTCACTCCCCTGGGGCAGTGGACAGTGCAACTCCTGCAATGCACTGCCCCACTGCTGGGGGGCAGTGGGCAGTGCAACTCCTGCAATGCACTGCCTCACTGCCTGGGGGCAGTAGGCAGTGCAACTCCTGCAATGCACTGCCTCACTGCCGGGGGGCAGTGGCCAGTGCAACTCCTGCTATGTACTGCCTCACTGCCCTGGGGCAGTGGGCAGTGCAACTCCTGCAATGCACTGCCTCACTGCCCTGGGGCAGTGGGCACTGCATCTCCCGCAATGGACTGCCCCACTGCCTGAGGGCAGTGGGCAGTGCAACTCCTGCAATGCACTGCCTCACTGCCTGGGGGCAGTAGGCAGTGCAACTCCTGCAATGCACTGCCTCACTGCCTGGGGGCACTGGGCAGTGCAACTCCTGCAATGCACTGCCTCACTGCCTGGGGGCAGTGGCCAGTGCAACTCCTGCTATGCACTGCCTCACTGCCCTGGGGCAGTGGACAGTGCAACTCCTGCAATGCACTGCCCCACTGCTGGGGGGCAGTGGGCAGTGCAACTCCTGCAATGCACTGCCTCACTGCCTGGGGGCAGTGGACAGTGCAACTCCTGCAATGCACTGCCTCACTACCTGGGGGCAGTAGGCAGTGCAACTCCTGCAATGCACTGCCTCACTGCCGGGGGGCAGTGGCCAGTGCAACTCCTGCAATGCACTGCCTCACTGCCTGGGGGCGGTGGGCAGTGCATCTCCCGCAATGGACTGCCCCACTGCCTGAGGGCAGTGGGCAGTGCAACTCCTGCAATGCTCTGCCCCACTGCCTGGGGGCAGTAGGCAGTGCAACTCCTGCAATGCACTGCCCCACTGACTGGGGGCAGTGGGCAGTGCATCTCCTGCAATGCACTGCCTCACTGCCTGGGGGCAGTGGGCAGTGCAACTCCTGCAATGCACTGCCTCACTGCCGGGGGGCAGTAGGCAATGCAACTCCTGCAATGCACTGCCTCACTGCCTGGGGGCAGTGGGCATTGCAACTCCTGCTATGCAGTGCCTCACTGCCCTTGGGTAGTAGGCAGTGCATCTCCTGCAATGCACTGCCTCACGGCCTGGGGGCAGTGGGCAGTGCAACTCCTGCAAAGTACTGCCCCACTGCCTGGGGGCAGTGGGCAGTGCAACTCCTGCAATGCACTGCCTCACTGCCCTTGGGCAGTAGGCAGTGCAACTCCTGCAATGCACTGCCTCACTGCCTGGGGGCAGTGGGCAGTGCATCTCCTGCAATGCACTGCCTCACTGCCTGGGGGCAGTGGACAGTGCAAATCCTGCAATGCACTGCCCCACTGCCTGGGGGCAGTGGGCAGTGCATCTCCTGCAATGCACTGCCTCACTGCCTGAGGGCAGTGGACAGTGCAACTCTTGCAATGCACTGCCCCACTGCCTGGGGGCAGTGGGCAGCGCAACTCCTGCAATGCACTGCCTCACTGCCCTGGGGCAGTAGGCTGTGCAACTCCTGCAATGCACTGCCTCACTGCCTGGGGGCAGTGGGCAGTGCAACTCCTGCAATGCACTGCCTCACTGCCTGGGGGCAGTGGGCATTGCAACTCTTGCTATGCACTGCCTCACTGCCTGGGGGCAGTGGACAGTGCATCTCCTGCAGTACACTGCCCCACTGCCTGGGGGCAGTGGGCAGTGCAACTCCTGCAATACACTGCCGCACTGCCTGGGGGCAGTGGGCAGTGGAACTCCCGCAATACACTGCCTCACTGCCTGGGGGCAGTGGGCAGTGGACGTTCTGCAACGCACTGCCCCACTGCCTGGGGGCAGTGGGGAGTGCAACTCCTGCAATGCACTGACTGCCTCATTGCCTGGGGGCAGTGGACAGTGCAACTCTTACAATGCACTGCCTCACTGCCTGGGGGCAGTGGGCAGTGCAACTCCTGCTATGTACTGCCTCACTGCCTGGGGCAGGGGGCATTGCAACTCCTGCTTTGCACTGCCTCACTGCCCTGGGGCAGTGGACAGTGCAACTCCTGCAATGCACTGCCCCACTGCTGAGGGGCAGTGGGCAGTGCAACTCCTGCAATGCACTGCCTCACTGCCTGGGGGCAGTGGACAGTGCAACTCCTGCAATGCACTGCCTCACTGCCTGGGGGCAGTAGGCAGTGCAACTCCTGCAATGCACTACCTCACTGCCGGGGGGCAGTGGCCAGTGCAACTCCTGCTATGTACTGCCTCACTGCCCTGGGGCAGTGGGCAGTGCAACTCCTGCAATGCACTGCCTCACTGCCTGGGGGCAGTGGGCAGTGCATCTCCCGCAATGCTCTGCCCCACTGCCTGAGGGCAGTGGGCAGTGCAGCTCCTGCAATGCACTGCCTCACTGCCTGGGGGCAGTAGGCAGTGCAACTCCTGCAATGCACTTCCCCACTGCCTGGGGGCAGTGGGCAGTGCAACTCCTGCAATGCACTGCCTCACTGCCTGGGGGCAGTGGACAGTGCAACTCCTGCAATGCACTGCCTCACGGCCTGGGGGCAGTGGGCCGTGCTGTGTTGTGGTGTGGTGTGTGGTGCTGTGCTGTGCTGTGCTCTGCTGTGCTCTGCTGTGCTGTGCTGTGCTGTGCTGTGCTGCGCTGTGCTGTGCTGTCGTGTGCTGCGCTGCGCTGTGCTGTGCTGTGCTGTGTTGTGTTGTTTTGTGTTGTGTTGTGTTGTGTTTTGCTGTGTTGTGTTGTGTTGTCTTGTGTTGTGTTGTGTTGTGGTGTGCTGTGTTGTGTTGTGTTGTGCTGTGCTGTGCTGTGTTGTGCTGTGCTGTGTTGTGTTGTGTTTTGTTGTGCTGTGCTGTGCTGTGCTGTGCTGTGCTGTGCTGTGCTGTGCGGTGCTGTGCTGTGCTGTGTTGTGTTGTGCTGCGCTGCGCTGCGCTGCGCCGTTCTGGGCTGCACTGCGTTCTGCTCTGCTGTGCTGTGCTGTGCTGTGCTGCGCTGTGTTGTGTTGTGCTGCGCTGTTTTGTGTTGTGTTCTGCTGTGCTGTGCTGTGCTGTGCTGCGCTGTGTTGTGTTGTGTTGTGCTGTGCTGTGCTATGCTGTGCTGTGCTGTGCTGTGCTGTGCTGTGCTGCGCCGTGCTGGGCTGCGCTGTGTTGCGTTCTGCTGTGCTGTGCTGTGCTGTGTTGTGCTGTGTTGTGCTGTGTTGTGTTGTGCTGTGCTGTGCTGTGCTGTGCTGTGCTGTGCTGTGCTGTGCTCTGCTGTACTGCGCTGTGCTGTGCTTGCGTTGCGTTGTGTTGCGCCGCGCCGCGCCGTTCTGGGCTGCACTGCGTTCTGCTCTGCTGTGCTGTGCTGTGCTGCGCTGCGCTGTTTTGTGTTGTTCTGCGCTGTTTTGTGTTGTGTTGTGCTGTGCTGTGCTGTGCTGTGCTGCGCTGTGTTGTGTTGTGTTGTGTTGTGCTGTGCTGTGCTGTGTTGTGCTGTGCTGTGCTGCGCCGTGCTGCGCTGCGTTGCGTTGTGTTGCGCTGCGCTGCGCTGTGCTGCGCTGCGCCGTGCTGGGCTGCGCTGTGTTGCGTTCTGCTGTGCTGTGCTGTGCTGTGTTGTGCTGTGCTGTGCTGTGCTGTGTAGTGCTATGTTGTGTTGTGTTGTGTTGTGCTGTGCTGTGCTGTGCTGTGCTGTGCTGTGCTGTGCTCTGCTGTACTGCGCTGTGCTGTGCTTGCGTTGCGTTGTGTTGCGCCGCGCCGCGCCGTTCTGGCCTGCACTGCGTTCTGCTCTGCTGTGCTGTGCTGTGCTGCGCTGCGCTGTTTTGTGTTGTTCTGCGCTGTTTTGTGTTGTGTTGTGCTGTGCTGTGCTGTGCTGTGCTGCGCTGTGTTCTGTTGTGTTGTGTTGTGCTGTGCTGTGCTGTGTTGTGCTGTGCTGTGCTGCGCCGTGCTGCCCTGCGTTGCGTTGTGTTGCGCTGCGCTGCGCTGTGCTGCGCTGCGCCGTGCTGGGCTGCGCTGTGTTGCGTTCTGCTGTGCTGTGCTGTGCTGTGCTGTGCTGTGCTGTGCTGTGCTGTGTAGTGCTATGTTGTGTTGTGTTGTGTTGTGCTGTGCTGTGCTGTGCTGTGCTGCGCTGTGCTGTGCTTGCGTTGCGTTGTGTTGCGCTGCGCCGCGCCGTTCTGGCCTGCACTGCGTTCTGCTCTGCTGTGCTGTGCTGTGCTGCGCTGCGCTGTTTTGTGTTGTTCTGCGCTGTTTTGTGTTGTGTTGTGCTGTGCTGTGCTGTGCTGTGCTGCGCTGTGTTGTGTTGTGTTGTGTTGTGTTGTGCTGTGCTGTGCTGTGTTGTGCTGTGCTGTGCTGCGCCGTGCTGCGCTGCGTTGCGTTGTGTTGCGCTGCGCTGCGCTGTGCTGCGCTGCGCCGTGCTGGGCTGCGCTGTGTTGCGTTCTGCCGTGCTGTGCTGTGCTGTGTTGTGCTGTGCTGTGCTGTGTAGTGCTATGTTGTGTTGTGTTGTGTTGTGCTGTGCTGTGCTGTGCTGTGTTGTGTTGTGTTGTGTTGTGTTGTGCTGCGCTGTGTTGCGCTGTGCTGTGCTGTGTTGTGTTGCGCTGCGCTGCGTTGCGGTGTGTTGTGTTGTGCTGCGCTGTGCTGCGCTGCGCTGTGCTGGGCTGCGGTGCGTTGTGTTCTGTTGTGCTGTGCTGTGCTGTGTTGTGCTGTGCTGTGCTGTGTTGTCCTATGTTGTGTTGTGTTGTGCTGTGCTGCGCTGTGCTGTGCTGTGTTGTGTTGTGTTGTGTTGTGTTGTGTTGTGTTGTGTTGTGTTGTGTTGTGTTGTGTTGTGTTGTGTTGTGTTGTGTTGTGTTGTGTTGTGTTGGTTTTGGTTTTGGCTCAGCGGTGTATATCCGATGGGGGTGTTTCCCCAGGGAGTGTAGTAGTCACCTCATGTATGGCAGCATGACTATATGTATGTTTTGCCCTCATGAGGACTACGCATCCCCACCGCTGGCCCCCATACCTCGGCATGGCTCCTTTTGGTAGCCGCGGGGTGGCTTGCCTGCTCAGATCTTTTAAGTTTTGCTGGGCTCTTCATTTTGCTTTGGACTCTTCTTCTCTATCTCTTTCTTTCTCTTTTTTTTTGGGAAGGCATGAAGGTGAAAGGTTGCAGGAGGTGGTTCGAGATGTGGATTCACTTTAGAATTCATTTTGGCTTTGTCTCATCCACGGTTTGGGTCCTGGCTTTGGTTGATAGGGATTGGTTAGGATAGGGATTGATAGGATAGGGATAGGGATTGATTGATAGGGATTGATCACGAGGCTGGAGGGCGACGGGATTTGGATTCTCTTTTGTGAGCTGGGCCTTTGCTTTGGGTTTTCCCCGTCTTTGGTCTTCTTGCGTGTTTTGCATGGAGTTCTTTCTATATTTGATTTGTGCGGCGCTATGTTGTGTAGTTTAGTGCGGTGCGGTGAGATGAATTGCTACCTGGTGCGATACTGTGTGACTTGTTGTGGTGCAGTGTTGTGTTGTGCTTATGCCGTGCAGTGCACCGCGGCTTCTCTCTCTCTCTCTTTCGCTCTCTCTTTTTCTCAGTTTTTCATTTTCTATTCTTTTGACGTATGCCATACTTGGTTATGATGCACAGGGGATGTTGGGTATGATCAGGACAAAAGGCGGGGGCCAACGCAAAAGCATTCGGCATTCATTCGAGCATTCAATCTGAGTCTCAATAGTCAGGGTCATTCTCAGAATTGTGAGCCGGATCGAGAGAGGATTCACTTGCAGATGAGGAGACACGGTCCCAGTCCAGTGCGGGAGGTTCAAGATCATGAGCCTGATCCCGTGGAGCGCTTGGCCACTCGTCTTGCAACAGAACTAGTGTAAGCTTGCAAGCAGCAGTGAGTGTCAATTCTGTGTCGAAGCACATGTGTAGTTCTTCAGATACCCTGAACGCCACAGCCTGTGACTGAGCGAGAATAACAACGGGTGATGTTGGTGATACGTATACCGTGCCTGGTTTGGGGTTAGAGGTGAGACATTCTGCTTTGGCTTGAAACGAGAGAGGGGGTGACGGCCGAGGGAAGGAGGTTCAGGGGGACCGGGCTAGTGTCACCCATCGATGAGCTGTTCTGACGCCCAACGAAGTTGAACGCCGCAGCAATTGCACAGTACTTCCAGTCTGTCTTGAGCATGGGTCATCCTTGCGGGTTTGGTTCGGCGATCAAGTGCTCTCTGCGTACAGCAGGTGGCCATGTTCTCATGGTGCTCAGGCAGTTCATGTACTCTGAGGAGATGGCTATGGCGTCATCCGTGGTGAGTGGGCTTCCTTTGGAGCGAAGAACTACTCCTGACCAGGGGATGCATACGCTGAGAGGGGACCATTGGTTGTGGGATTTGATCAGGAAGTCCGGGGTCAGTCCCCATGCATGCTTTTCATCTTCCTTGGTGGTGGAGAATGCGGCAAGGGAATGCCATTCGATCGAGTATCAGGGTTTTGCTTAGTGTCCGTCCTACCCTACCCTAGGGGGGGGGGGGGTGGGTGGGTCTGGTAGAATTTCAGGGTGGGTGGGTGTCCAACCACCCCCCCCCCCCCCAGGGTGGGGTGGGACTTTGTGGGGGCCCTTGGGTCTATCGAGCCACCTCTGTGAAAGACTTGGTCTTCTGTATTGCGTGTCTCAGTTGGGTACGTGGGTGGGTGGGTGGGTGGGTGGGTGTCAGACCCCCCCCCCCCCGGGGGGGGGGGACATTTGTCGGTCTGTGGGTATGCCAAAATTGTGGGTGGGTGGGTCCCTGAATTAACCCCCCCCCCCCCCTAGGGTGGCTAAGCAAAACCCTGACGAGTATCCTTGATGGGCTAGACAATTGGCTACGTTGGCGAACGACCACAAGTATAGGAGCGGAAGCATGATGCAGGCAAATTGCATGTGAACACCCCAGCCGGTGGCCATGGTGCGGAAGAAGGGGCATGAGAATTCGTCTTTGCTTCCTTCGTGGTAGTGAGGGATTGTGCGGATCCAATGCGCTGCCGTGAGTCCGGCGTTGGTGTATTTGCCTTCGGTTATTCCTCGACGCCAGACAACGTTGCATTTGGTGTTGCCGGGATAGCTTCGGGCCGTCAGTGTGCTATTGTACTGTGCATCCAATGCACGTATGATGTCAGCAACTAGTATTCCATTGTGGAGGCACAACATCGTGTCATCGAAGGCTTCCGACATGGGTATTTGTCCCTTCGCTGCGTGCTGACGGGCTGACTTCGCTGTGTTTGAGGTTTGCCATAAGCAAACCCAAGTTTGGTCTGTGCTGTTTTGAGTATGAGCTTTTCTGCTGTGGGTGTCTGTACAGTTGTCTTTTGTATTTAAGAGATGCTGGGCTCCAGAACTCGCTTACCGACGCTTATCGTTTCCGGTGTGTGTGTGCTTCCGCATGTGGATGGGTATGACTGAGACCAAACATCACTTTCCTTCTGCCACAACGCCACTCGGGTGTTGCTTTTGGTGTTATGCTGTGCCATTCCGCCATACCGTGTCTACATAGGAACTGCGCGTATGACATGCGGTATGTGTCAACCCAGATACATTTGGATGGTTTGCCTCCATCACCGCCATGCATGGCTGCTAGGTTGTCCGAGATGGTACCTGTGATTCGGCTTGGATCGATGTCGAAGCGGCGGATGAGCAAGTTGTTGAGGAATTTTCTGCACCATTCGGCAATCCAACTACTACCTCCTTTGCATCTTACTGCTGAGCTTGCTTTTAGGGCTACTCCATTGCTGTCGATCACAAGTGCAGACCATGCATGATCATCATTCTCTTTAGAACCATTTGACATTAGGATGAGGTCACCTTCAGGGGTGTGCAGTACTTCAATCAAGATGGGGCATTCTGTGAGGTCTGGCATGAGGTGAAAGGAGACGTCATGCTGAGCCATCCATTGTTGCGCGACGATCCAGTCTGGATGGGGGGGGGTATGTTGGGCTTGGGGTATAGCATGAGCGTTCTGGTGGTCTCCCTGGTGTACGTGCTTCTGCTGTTGCTAGCAAGGAAGAGGCCTTTGATGTACTGGCACTGTAAGCGGGAGAATATGCGAGGGACTGTGAAACCCATGTCGTCGAGACCTGCCCAAAGCATCTTGTTTGGGGTGCGGACAGGGATGCATAACGCTTTGCAGACTATTCTCTTGGTTTGTATCTGTTGTGGTTGTACCCATTCTGCTTGCACTGGGATGGCTGAGAACACGTGGTCTACCACGGACAGGGTGTACGTGATCAGGATGCACAGTATGAGTAGGAAGGAGGGTTGCAGACGTGCGAGAGTTCCTTGTAGAATGGAGAGGCGTTTGGCAAACTTCAGAGTGGGTTCTTGGGGATCTCTCTTGGAATGAGGGGGCTTCCGGTCATCTTGAGGTCAGAGTTCTGGAGGGTGAACATGTCCTGCATCGTCTCCACTTCACCATCAACGTACTGTAGTGTGCCACTCTTCGGTTCTGCTCCGTACATTTTTATCTTCTTGTGATGATCCTCCTGTCGACTAGCAGCTGTGGCTGAATGTGTTGTGCACGTGAGCCATGTCTTGGGGACTGGTGGCAAAGCCTCTGCGATCATCACTGTATACGATCTCAAGTACTTTGACGCATGGGTCCCATGGTGCCGCCACGCTTTTGTACGTGTGTTGCTCGGCGCGAGGGGAGTGGTCTGCTGGATTCTTGTGCTGTAGAAGTACTCCTTGATGGAATTTGGTGTGAGCACACGTTATGGTGGCGTATAGGCCGACTCCCATAGAGTCACCTTGGGATCCTCCGTGACGCATTGTGTATGGACCAGCCAGTCCGAAGGGGGATACCACATATATCTCGAAGGAGTTGAAGAATCTCTCTGCCCATTCTTCTACGTGGAGTGCATCCGACGGGAAGAGGCTGTCCATGTTCTTTCTGATGGTGTTGCAGAATGCGTTGCTTTCGTCCCAATCAATGATGAATACTTTGCCACAATAGTGGGCGGACCACCATACCAGCCATGGGCATGTGATCGCGCACATCTGTGGCGACGGCTGCTTTCTGTAGGCGAAGTGATTGGGGGGAACCCAGGCTGTCCATTTTGAGCGTTGCTGTTGGCGAAGGAAGACATTGCTGGACTCTAGCCGGCGAAGGTACGGTTCTAAGAGGATGGGGCGACTGTTGGGAATGAGCCATTTCGGTTGTTTCTTGATTAGGCACAGGTGGAGTACTGCACAGAGCAGCGGGTCATGGGTACCATGTGCAAAGGCTTGCAGGAGGGAGGTGAACAGGTAGAGATTGAATTTGTCCAGTCGGCTCACTAGGGCGTGGGGTAGTTGTTCCAGCGATGTGGCTTCGGAGGATGATCGCTGTACGAGGTCGGTGAGTTCGTGGAAATTGGGAGTCTTGCCAGCGGGGTCCTCAAGGGGCAGGTTTTTGCGTTCCCGCTGTAATCTTAACATGTGAGTGAGGAAATCTGGTTTGTCCTCTGGTGCGTCTGGGCTCAATTCCATGCTTTTCTTGATGTGTTCGTGATCCAGGGCTATGTCTGGCCTTCCGCTGTAAAGTTCTTGAGCCTGCTTGAGCATCTCCTCCTGAAATTCTCCTTGGGGAAGTGTTTTCCATCGGAGCTGATCTCATCCACGACCTGAAATTTGTTCTTTTTGAGTTTTATGGCGTGGGTTGTGGCTGATGTGATGGAGACTCCTTTCAGCTTTTCAAGAGGGAAATGGAGCTTCGCCGCCATGGCTTTGTTGTTTCTGTTCTCCCACCATGGGGCAATTTCTGCTGAACGTGTTGTGTTGTGTTGTGTTGTGTTGTGTTGTGTTGTGTTGTGTTGTGTTGTGTTGTGTTGTGTTGTGTTGTGCTGTGCTGTGCTGTGCTGTGCTGTGCCGTGCCGTGCCGTGCCGTGCCGTGCTGTGCCGTGCTGTGCCGTGCCGTGCCGTGTCGTGTCGTGTCGTGTTGTGTTGTGTTGTGTTGTGTTGTGTTGTGTTGTGTTGTGTTGTGTTGTGCTGTGTCACGTGTTGTGATTTTGCATCGTATTTGCATTGTCATTGCATAACATCGCATGGCGTTACATGCTCATTGGTGTATTGCTGTGTGGCGTTGCGTTGTGTCGTGTTGTCTTGACTTATTATGCCACATTGAGCAGCCCGCAGAATAAGCACCAGTTGTTATAGGCTGAAAATGCTCAGCTTACAGGAAAATATCCGACGGTTTGGATTTCCCCCCCTTTTTTTTCATGTTGTCTCTGTATTTGCATTTGATTGAATTTCATGGCATTCGATTGTTTGACACGGCTCTGCCGCGACTGCCTTTGTGAGTGGTGGTGCTGGGGGCAGTGCATTTAAAATGTGCTCTCGATAGAGAGGGGGACACACATCGATTTCGTGTCCGTTTTTGACAGTTGACAAGACTCGCCTCAATGAGTTTGGACAGATTATTGGGATCCAAGCCGAAGAAGCAGCTTTGTACCCGGTGTGTGCTCGCCACTTGCCAGGGTCAGCACTAGGGGGGGGGGGGGGGGCAGAGATGGTGGGGTCAAGACAGCGGCTTGGCGGACCTTCAGGAGAAGATCGACACTGCATCGTGCAGTGAAGAATGAACGGGTGATGGTCCAGGGCCCCGTAGAGAAACCACCAATCGACTGCATGTCACACAGGGGGGCAATTTAGTGAACTCTGCCAAGAACTCCGCACATAGTGTGAGCCACGCAGCAGATGCAAACACCGGAGAGTCCAGGTGAAAGGTGGCGCAGTGTCTCATGAACAACGGGTGATGGTTCCGGGCCACTGCAATGTGGCAAACATTGCGCCAGGTGCCGCGAATATCCAGCGGAAACCCACGGTTTCTGGTCTGACCATTCGCCATTTTAGTGCAGAACCGCGATGTTTGAAGAGAACTCTGAAGGCTAAGGTCAGGCTGTATTGTTCGGCAATATTGCTGAGCTGGCCTCACCCTGCCCAACCAAAGTATGGGTGGAGGGAGCTGGTCCCCAAGGGGTTTGAAGGGTTGTTTGCGTTTGGCAGGGGCCCAAATCGCAAAGGGGGGGGAGGGAAGCGCGTGACCGTACATTTATGGGAGTCGACGGCGGTTGGGCGGTGGCCGACGGCTGTTGGAGGGTAACCGACGGCAGTTGAGCGGTTGTTTTGGGCGCGCCCTCAGGGCTGTCTGGCGCAGCACAAGCACAAGAAACGCGGCGCGACAACGGAGCGCCTCGTGCGTGGGATGCTGCTCCGGGTATCGTTGCGGGGCCTCGAAGGGGCGGGGGGTCCGCCACGAACAGCCCCCTGCCGCACAGTGTGGCCGTACGTGCAGCCCGCATCCCCGGGGAAGGACGGGACTGGCCCCCGTGCCACCACAGCCCGGCCCAAGAACATCCCCTGCTCTCTGTTGCAGGCAGGACACCAAAGAGTCCTCCTGCGGTACTGTCCCTCAGGTGTTCATGTACCCGGATGGACTATGCCGTGGGAGGGGAAGGGGGGGGGCCTCGAGCCCCTCTCACGGTCACGCTCGCGCACTACCGCGCACCTTGTTCAGGGCTGACGCGCGCGCACCTTGTTCAGGGCTGACGCGCGCGCACCTTGTTCAGGGCTGACGCGCGCGCACCTTGTTCAGGGCTGACGCGCGCGCACCTTGTTCAGGGCTGACGCGCGCGCACCTTGTTCAGGGCTGACGCGCGCGCACCTTGTTCAGGGCTGACGCGCGCGCACGGCATCCGTCACACCCGATGAGTGCGCAGGACCCTGGGCCCGATACTGAACACTGTCGCCCAAGCCCGGAAACGGACACACCAGTGCAGCACCATCGCCGAGGGTTTGGCGTTGGCACCGTTGCTCAAACAAGTCAGTTTAGGCCAAACAATTTCTTCGGCGCCTTCGGCGCCCCTAACAACTCAGGGTCTCCTGCGGCGGGGGGCTCCTCCCCACGGGTCCACCACCCCAGCCACCCCCTTTGGACCCCCCCCCCTTAAGGACAACTCTGCCCCCCCCCCCCCCCACAAACCCCCGGCCTCCAGTGCCCTCGGACCCCAATGCGGGAGGACTGGAGGCGGGTGCTCAGTGTTTCGCAGGGCTCACCCCCCCCCCCCAGAGTTTTGCTCAACAACTCAGCATCTCCCGGGGGTGTGTGTGTGGGGCAGGGGGTGCCATAAGGACGCTCACCCCCTTTTTTTTTTACTATGGCATCCACTCTCTGATGTTTGGTGGCTACCCACCAACCGCCATCGGTTACCCACCAACCGCCATCGGTTACACACCAACCGCCATCGGTTACCCACCAACCGCCATCGGTTACACACCAACCGCCATCGGTTACCCACCAACAGCCATCGGTTACACACCAATGGCCATCAGTTACCCACCAACCGCCATCGGTTACCCACCAACCGCCATCGGTTACCCACCGGCCGCCATCATAGGGCGTATTGGACACTCCGAGTTTTTTTTTTTCATTATGGCACCCCCTGGTGTGGGGGGGTCTGACACCCCCCCCCCCCCCCCGGACCCCCCCCCTCTTAAGTGATTGGGCGACTTTTTCTCCGGGTCTTCAGCCAATCAAAACATTTCTCTGGCAGGGAAGGCCAGGCGACGAGTATTGCGGTGGGCTGCCGGCCCACCGCCTGCCACCCGGTGAAGCGCTGGCCTCCGTGGGTTGGGTGTCGACCGCGGTGGATGGACCCGACTCGACCCGAGGCGGCCCGGCAGTGGGAGACCGGACCACGTTGCTCCCAAGGGACGGCCCCGGCGCCCGTCGCAATGGTCATCGGCTGCGCATCACGGCCGATCCTCTCGTAGTCCTGCCCTTTGGAGAGCCCGCGCGACCGCAGCGCTGTGCCATCGCGGCGGCCGGCGCCAAGTGCGCCGGGGGCGGAGTGGTTGCACCCCCCCCCCCCCCCCGCCTGGACAGCCTTTTCATTCTGCCTCCACCGTCTCTCTCTCTGTCGCTGTTCCTGACGCACGCACACGCTGTATGTACTGATGTCTGTCTGCTGTTCCGTCTGCTGACTTGGGCGACAGTGTTCAGTATCGGGCCCAGGGTCCTGCGCACTCATCGGGTGTGACGGATGCCGTGCGCGCGCGTCAGCCCTGAACAAGGTGCGCGCGCGTCAGCCCTGAACAAGGTGCGCGCGCGTCAGCCCTGAACAAGGTGCGCGGTAGTGCGCGAGCGGTACCGTGAGAGGGGCTCGAGGCCCCCCCCTTCCCCTCCCACGGCACTGACAGTGTGTTTCTGAGGCTCAACCGGGTCTGCCTTAGGGAAGACATGCGTCACTGTGGAGTGCGTTACCTCAAGATTGCACTTCTCGTAGCGCTGTCTGTCTGGTGTTCTGCCATCCAATGCCATCAACCCATGGGGCCTCACCCCCCCTGGACAGGGCGTATGCACCCGCCTTCCCCGGGACCCGCCCCCCCCCCATCGCCGTGCCGTTCCCGCACCGCGCCAGGGGCTGCAGTCCAATGAGATCGGCGAGCACAGGCGCCCGCCCATGCCCGACAAGAAGGACAGGGACGACTCGGGCCCGAAGTCCGAGGCCGCGCCTACCGAGGCCAAGAAACAGACGAAGGAGGAGCGGATCCTGAAACAGGTCTGCGGCCGCTCTGCGCCCGTTGCATGCCACGGGCATGGCACGGGCGCCCCGGAAGAGCCGCGTTGCGCGCTGGCCCGGGGGGGGGGGGGGGCGTCGGGTTGTCCATTGCCGCAGGGCAGGGGCCGTGCCGCGTAGCGCCGGTCCGGAACGGGGGGCAACGGACCTGACTCCAACTGCAAAGTGGTGTACAGTGCAATGGGATGCGCACCGGCAGATGGCACTCATTCACAATGCCACGCTGGATGTGCGCATCGAAGGGGCTCCATGACCCCTGCTGTCTCTCCCGACTGTACTTCATCCCATCCTCTGTCCAATCTCTCATGCCCCTCCGTTGCCGTCTCTCTCTCTCCCTCTCTCCCTCTCCCCCCCCCCCCGCCCTCTCTCTTTCACTTACTCACAAACACACTCTCCCTCTCTTCTCCCTCTTCCCCCCCCCCTTTTGTGCACCCCCCCTTATCTGTGCCTAGCAGGACCACCGCAACAAGACATGCACGGGAGGTCAACATGTCGACAGATGGGGTCCCCGATAGGGATGGGTATGCAAGGAAATGAGCTCAGCTACCGGAACACTGTGGCCATGGCAGCGATTTTCCGGCCTCGGCCCCCTCTTTCTGAACCCCCCCCCCCCCCCCCACACACACCTCACGCAGCCTTCATGGCGACCGCCACCACCACCACACACTTTCAACGTCAAGAATTGGTTTCTAAAAGTCAAACAAGTGCTTACGCCTGGCAAGTACCAATGGGCACAATTCCTCAGCCTTTATCCCCTCCCCCCTCTGCCCTTCAACGCACACAGGTTCACTCACACCCGCTCTCACCCACAAACTACACCCCCCACACCCCAAAAATGGCCTGAACCAACACAAGAAGGTGCTAAGAGACATGACACTGGACACCAGTTGTAGTATGCAATACCCAGCCAGCCCATGCACGCAGGGTAAGAACATGGTGCTTGGAGGTAGAGGCCCACTGTCGATTGCAATGGCCACTGCTTTGAGCCGGATGTTTGGAACAACATTGCTGCAGGTCGCGGTTGGCCCGGGGTTTTGCTTAGTGTGCGTCCTACGGGACCGGGGGGGGGGTATGAGGGCCAACAAAAGTTTGTGTACCTAAAATGAGCCTCACATCTTTGGCTCTCTATTCAAAATTTTGTTTTTTCCCTGAGGACTTTTTTTTTTTGGTTTTGGGTGGGTGGGTCCGCCAGATCACCCCCCCCCCCCCCCCGTTGATAAGCAAAACCCCGGGTTGGCCGCGAGCAAAGGTGGTGGGCAGTGCCATTTTGCCCCTCAGCCCAGGGACGCATTGGCATCTTTTTGGGCCAATTCCCAACCCATGAACATTTTCGACCCCCTCCCTGCTTTGCCTCGCCCCCCAGGGATGAATATAATACCGCCACAACTGTTTTGGTGCGGGTGGAGGGGGAGGGGAGGCTGAGGACCCCTGAAATGACGAAATGACGATTACGGAATTGCAATTTTCCACTGCTTTTTGCTTTGCAGGTGCCTTACCATTGCATGTATTCATCCTCTGGCAGCAGCCAGTCCTCCGGTTTGTCAAGTGACTCATCCAGCTCTGAGGATGAGGCTGAAATGGAACGCATTTTGGGAAAATGTGTCAAAAAGAACGTGTAAAACACTGTTCACATTGCTTTTTGGGTTGCAGCAATGACCTACGTCCAGTGTTTTGTCTTGTGTCTCAGAGAGGAGGGACCCAGGGCTGTGACTGCACTGTACTTTGGTTGGCCGGCATTTCGTAATCGTCATTTCGTCATCTTGGGGGGGGGGCTGGCTGGGGGGGGGACCCCCCCCCATTATATTCATCCCTGTCACCCCTCATCCACACCAAACAATCCACAGATTGAGTGGCCCCCTGAGTTGTGGATACGGACTCATCATCTGGCTTGGCAGCCCTGATGAGTTCAGGGGGGAGGGGCTTGGGGTGCTGCATGTATTGACACCCACACTTGTGGGGATGACGCTGTTTGTTAGGCACTCGAGACGTGGCATGCATTGATGCTGAAGTCAGCTATTCTGCCTTAGGCAGCGTGCTTTGTAGGGAAGGTTTGTGGTCCACTCTGGTCTACTTGGGGCCTTTCTCTGGGGGGGGGGGGGGGTAAATCTGGGGTTCAAGTTGGGATGGTCCATACAAAAGTAGTGCGCCGGGCACACGCCGGGCAAACACCCCCCCCACATCCCCATTGCCGTTGCATGCCATGCCTGCAGCTGGGGCCCTTTTGCCTTTACAGATGTTTGAAAACGCTTGCCCCCCCCCCCCCCTTTCTTTTGTGCAACACGGGACAGCAGGTGGCGGGGGGACCGCATCTCTGGGCAGGTGGCGGGGGGACCGCATCTCTGGGCAGGTGGCGGGGGGACCGCATCTCTGGGCTGGTGGCGGGGGGACCGCATCTCTGGGCTGGTGGCGGGGGGACCGCATCTCTGGGCAGGTGGCGGGGGGACCGCATCTCTGGGCTGGTGGCGGGGGGACCGCATCTCTGGGCTGGTGGCGGGGGGACCGCATCTCTGGGCAGGTGGCGGGGGGACCGCATCTCTGGGCAGGTGGCGGGGGGACCGCATCTCTGGGCTGGTGGCAGGGGGACCGCATCTCTGGGCAGGTGGCGGGGGGACCGCATCTCTGGGCAGGTGGCGGGGGGACCGCATCTCTGGGCAGGTGGCGGGGGGACCGCATCTCTGGGCAGGTGGCGGGGGGACCGCATCTCTGGGCAGGTGGCGGGGGGACCGCATCTCTGGGCAGGTGGCGGGGGGACCGCATCTCTGGGCTGGCCAAAAAGATCTCTCCAACACTTCTGGACCCCCTCCCCCCCCTCATTTGAGTGGAACAGTGTCTTGCACCGTCCGGTCCGCAAGGCAATGCTTTTTTTCGGATTGTGGTACCGGCCGGCGGGTGGGGCAGCTTCACGCTCGGATTTGAAACAACTCTCACAGAAAAAGCCACCGTACCCCAGGTGCCCCCTTGTGCAGCACCCCCCCCCCCCCCCGAAAAAAAAAAGCATCACAGTGCAACGGGAGGCTGGGGTGCGGTCAGCCCTACCCTCTCACTGTGGCCGATTTCCGATGCCGTTTTGTCGCGCCGCGAGGCTTGGCGCCCCCCCCTGTCCCCCCCGTCCGTCCCGCAGCGCACGGAGCGGCCCGACTCCAGCCGCGGGCTGTGGTGCATGGTGATCCTCATCGCCGTCGTCTTCGTGGCCATGGGGGCGTGCGGGTTCGCCTACCAGTGGTCGCAGGACGCGCCCGAGGCGGAGGCCGAGGTGGCGGAGAAGGAGCCGGTGCCGGACCCGGACGTGGGCGGCTTCGAGGCGTACAAGAGGGCCAAGGCGGCGGAGATGGAGAAGGAGAAGGAGAAGGAGAAGGCCCGGGCAAAGGGCAAGGCGAAGGGCAAGGGCAAGACCGCCGGCGCCAAGGGGAGGGCCTCGGACGCCGGCGGGGCCAAGGGGAAGGCGGGCTCAGGCAAAAGCAAATCCAAGACGGCAAAGAAGACGAAGGCTGCGGGGACCGCGTGAAGGGGAAGGCGATGAGGCCGGGGTCGTTGGGTGGCCGACCGTGCCGGCCCCGGCCCGCCGCAGGTGAGCGTCGGTGGTGCCTGGACCGCCGGCCCTGCAACTCCTGCGGCCCTGGCACGACGGAAGGCCACCTCGGAGGCAGGGCGGGTGGCCAAACCGGTCGCTTGTGGGGGTTGGGGGGGGGGGCGGGGGCACGGCGGTTGCAAAGCGGTTGCGGGGCCGTTGGGGGCTCAGAAACGGTCGGGGCGTGCCCCTCGCCCTGTTCCACCGCCTGCTTGTGCAAGGTCGCCCCCCCCCCCCCCTCCCGCAGCCCCCGGGGGGTGCCTTCACTCACTATTTGTCCGCCGCCCATGCCCCGTTTCAAGAGCCCGCCGAACTCTCTGTACTTTTATGTTGTGGGATGTGTTCGAGGCCGGCCAGCACCCCCGAGGGGGTGCAGGAACGTGCTGGACACGGGCCCACAGTGATCGGCCCATCATCGCATTGCGATCCCGTTGGGGAATCCAAGTGTGGCGACTGGCAGAGGCCACATGGGACCCTCTGCTATATACTCCCGTCCTCATCGAGTTTCTGTTGAATTACGACTGCAAAATGGTACCGTCCGCGTTTTGCAGATTAGATTTCGAGACATGCCGTGCGCAAGAGAACGCTCGGCTGCGCCAGCCGCGCGTGCAGCGCCCGTGCCCGGGCTGAGTCTTAAGTCGCATCCCAGGCACATCCCTGGGACCCACCTTCACGCGCTCAGGGGCGGTCGGTTTGCTGTTGCAGCCCCAGCACACGACCTTGTGGCAATTTCGGTTCGAATGGTGGCTGGTAAATGGCAGGCCGCTTGCCGGACGTGCCGCCAGTGTCCGACCCGGACACCGACGCTCGCCAGGATTCACCTTCATGCGTGCCCCCGCCGCACCCGTCATTTCCGGGGGGGGGCACATCCGATGTCTGCCTCAGTCAGCCCTCCCCAGTCGCGGGCCCGGACATGGGCGGCAAGCCCGGCTGCTTACCATGCGGGCCATGCTTTGCCCCACCCTGCCTCGAGGGCAGGCCGTCTTTGGAAGAAGTAAAAAACTAAGGGGGGGGGGGGGGCTTCCCAAGAGCACCGGCCGCAGCGGCCGACAGAACGCAGCGACCCGACGCAACATGCGAAGGGAAGAGCGGGTGTCTGTCCAGGGCCCCGTAAAGAAACAACAACCCGACGAAATGTCACACGGGGGGGCTCCCCAACCCCCTGCCCAGACCAAAGTGACCATCGTGGGAAACAACGGAATTGGCGATCGGGAAAATCCGATCGGGCCATCTTTGGTCCGCGCACTTTTGGGTCCCAACCCCGCAACCCCTCGCTCGAAAGACGCCCAGCGCAGCCCCCCTTCTGCCTTCCTCACCGCTTGTCAGAACACCGCAGGGTCCTGATGTTTGAGAGGTTTTCGCGAATGGAGCACGAAATGGACGGTTTCGCCGCCACGATGCTCCATCGAGTACGATGGGTTGTGGGGGCGCTCCAGCAGATGGGGGCAGCGGACGAGATCGCATTCGCACACGTGGCCAACCCGGGGGGGGGGGGGGGAGCTGGCCAGGGGTGTTCTTAGTGTGTGTCCTACCCTACGGGGGGGGGGGGGATTGCACCCCCCCCCCCCGTAGGGTAGGCCATTGTAGGGGACTTTGGGTCAGCGCCAAAGGCGCTGGTCAAGGCGTGTTGCCTGTGGTAAGGCATTTTGCCAATGGGCGTTGGGGGTGGGGGTGGGGGTGTGTGTGTCCAACAGCCCCCCCTCCCCCCTCCGTGGGGGTGGGACATTTGTGCTTCGGTGGGTTTGCCAGAAATCTGGGGGGGGTGGGCCCCTCGAATCCACCCCCCCCCTCCCGCACTGTACATTGATAGTGGAGCACCCCAACCAAGAAGGGGACACTTTGTGTATTTGAAACATGAGAACACCTGGACTAACGGCTGAAAGTGTCTATGGCGGGGGCATTCAGTCAATCAGTACCGACCATTGATCCCCCCCCCCCCCCCCCCGGTGGTTAAGAAAAGCCCTGGAGCTGGCCTACCCGTGAGCCCGGATGTACGTCAAGGACTGTGCGTGGGACACGCATGGGACGTTGCCTGCTCTGCCTTTGCCCATGCCCTAACCTCCGTTGCCCCCCTCCCCCAGTGCGCTGACCCCGACCGGTGCCCCGGTCTGAAGGCGCGTGTTGCGGTGCGCGCGTCCGGCGGGGGTGTCCGCTCCGCTCCCGGCGCCGGACCGCTGTGCCCTGGGGGCTGGACGTGCCATTGTCAGTCCCCTCCTGCACAGCCCGGCGCCCAGCCAATCAACCAACAGCCCCCGAGGGGGCGGGGGGTGGTCAGAGGCCGACCCCAAATTCAGGCTGTTTGCTGGTGGCTGCGGCCCTGACCGGGGCTGTGAGGGTGACCTGGAGGGAAGGGGCGTGGGGCGGTTGTGCGGGACGAGGTGCGGCGGTGGTGTGCCTGAGATTTGGGGGCAGCTGGGGGCTCATGGGGAGGCGCGTGTTCTCGCATGTCTTTGCTGCATTGTCTTTGCCGAGTCCTGCCACAATGAATCGTTACTACTGAAGTTATTTTGTTATTGAAGTATTATTTTATTGATGAAGTGACACGCGGAGGAGATCTTGAGACGGTCATGTTCAAACCCGGAGGGGGCGCCCACGTTTGCTCTCCTAACGTACCACCAGGAGCCCGGCGGCCCACGCCCCCAGACAACCAAGTTGAGCTCGTGGGGTTCCCGCCCCCATGTACGCAACTGTTGCAGAAGGGCTACCCTCCGCTATTTACTGCGACCCCCTTTTCTAGATTTGATTTCTCTCCGGAGGAAAATGTTTCTGATGTCGGGGAGGGGCGGTCGGTCGGCTGGGGTTGGGCCAGGGCCCCACATGCCCCCGCCCCTGGGGGACGCTAAGGGTTGGCCTGCGGGAGGCCCCTAGGGGCAGTGCGCGGGCGTGTACGGGGGCCTGGTGTGGGTCCAGGGCCCTGCGCCACGGTGGGAGTTCCCCTGAGGACGAGTTCCGTGGCCTGGGGTGGGGGGGGGGGCGTGGGTGAACTCGGGGTTGGCCAGGTCGTCCCCCGCCCGTGCCCTGAGCAGTTGGAACACTGCACTGCCAAGGGGGTACCCTTAGCACAGTGCAACTATTTGGGCGTGTGGCCGTCCTAAAGACCCATAATCACCTCGAAGAGAGGTTGTTAGATCAAGCGTAGGCGCGAGCGTCGTATACCCCCCTTTTTTGGGGTCGTTCGCGTAGTGTACCCCAATGTATGGTTTCTAACGTTTAACCCCTTGTAAAATCATCATTTTAGGACCAACAATGATCCCCCGATGATTTTTTGGATTTTGACCCCTGTACCCCCCACCTGGGTACCCCTTTTTTTTGGGGGGGGGGTCAAAACTTCTTTGCCTATTGTGGCCGTTGTGTGTGTATTTGGACCTGGGTCGTGAGAACTTTTTTCTTGTATATGCACCCCCTAACCGATGGCGGGGGTCCCGGGTCCCAACTCCAGGTACCCCCAGTCGGCCCCGCCCATATGGCCCCTTGCCAGTGAGCCGTTTTCACGCTGGATAGGCTGTTTAGTGGCACGTGAAAGTTTTTTGAAATTCGATTTTTCATGAAACCCTTCCATTCCCCCTAGGATGGGTTTGGGTGATCATTCGGTGACAATACGGGTACTTGAGCACCCATGGGGACCCACATAGTGGCCGCTAGCCCTATGTAGCCTGTGCCATGGGCCCTCCGAAAGCCCCAAAATCGCCTCACAGAGGTTGTCAGATCAAAGCCACGCAGGCCCGTATATAGGGGAAACCGCCACATACCCCCCCATTTTGGGCCATTTTGGGCCTATTCGCGTACCCTACCCCAAGGGGTTCAATTGTTAGTTTAACCCCTTGTAAAATCATTATTTTGTCCGATAAACACATCCCCCAATGAGTTTTTGGGCCGGACCCCCTAAGACCCCCCCCCCCACTTGAAACCCACTTTTTTGAGGTTTTGAGGGAGGGGGGGGGTCAAAAATCAACCCCCCCTTTTTTTGGCTCGAAAATCATGAATCTTTTTGTTTTTTTTTCTCAATTTTGAGCCGAAAAGGTGTTGTTAGATCAAAGCCGGGCAGGCGTATATAGGGGAAACCGCCACATACCCCCATTTTGGGCCTTTTTGGGCCTATTCGCGTACCCTACCCCAAGGGGTTGAATTGTTAGTTTAACCCCTTGTGAAATCATTATTTTGTCCAATAAACGCATCCCCCATTGAGTTTTTGGTCCGGACCCCCCCAGACCCCCCCACTTGGTACACAACCTGCTGATGCAGTTTTTCACCCTGGCCAGCTCAAAAATCGAAGTTTTCGAAACTTATTTTTTGATATTGTGATCACCTAAAATGACCATCCAAGGTATGTAGAGCATGTTTTAGGCCGTAATTACATGTTTGTCACCCTATTTGGGTATTGGGTGGGGGGGGGTCTCCCAAGGGATTGGTACACAACCTGCTTATGCAGTTTTGCACCCTGGGCAACTCAAAAATCGAAGTTTTCGAAACTTATTTTGTTGATATGGTGATCACCTAAAATGGCCATCCAAGGTATGTAAAGCATGTTTCAGCCCATATTTCCGTAGGTTTTACCCTATTTTGGTTGTGTGTTGCTTGGGGTAGATTCTCTGCGAGGTGGAACCCGTAGGCAATAGAATTGCTGTTGCCTAGGCTGTTTAGTGACACTTGAAAGTTTTTCACATTTCCACTTTTTCCGAAACCCTTCTATTGCCCCTAGGATGGGTTTGGGTGATCATTTGGTGACAATACGGGTACTTGAGCACCCATGGGGACCCATGTAGTGGCCACTGGGCCCATCTAGCCCGAGCCATGGGCCCCCCAAACGCTTCAAAATTGCTGTTTGTAAGTGGTTCAATGGCCTTTGGTGTGTGCACAAACTGCCTAAGCAGTTTTCCACCCTCTACACGTTAGAACTGGAAAATTTTGCAAAAACATTTTTTTGATATTGTGACCACTCAGAATGATGAAATATGCTTTGTAAAGCATGTTTTAGCCCCGTTTTATGTGTTTTTCACCCTATTTGGGTGTTGGGGGGGGGGAGCTGCCAAGGGGTCTAGGGCACAACCTGCTTATGCAGTTTTCCCGCCTCAGCAGCTCAAAAATGGAAATTTCCGAAACTGATTTTTTTGATACTTTGACCATCCAAAATAATCAAATATCCTACGTAAAGCATGTTTTAGCCGCCCTTTATGTGTTTTTCACACTATTTGGGTGTTGCGGGGGAGGGTGGCTCCCAAGGGGTCTAGGGCACAACCTGCTGGTGCGGTTTTCCCGCCTCAGCAGCTCAAGAATGGTTGTCCCTCTCCCCTCTTCGAGGTGCCTTGCCGAAGGCAATAGAATTTGTGATAGTAGGGAGGCATCATTGTTGTTTGAGAGTAGGTTTTGATACTTCTTCCACATTGGGGATATGGCATTTTTGGATTTTCACCTAGTTTCACCCATTTCCACCCCTTTTCACACTTTTTTGCTCATTTCCGCCACATTCACTCTTTCCTAGGTTGATTTCTCCCCACCATGCGACGTCGAGAAGGCAGAGGTGATGTATCCATGTTTGTTTCCCCCCCATCATGGGGACCCCGAGCAGGCACGGCTGATGTTGGACCTCAGGATCATGATCAAGGCCGAGGGAGAATGCAGCATCCTCTCCAAGTGCTGTATCACGTCCAAGTACTATCATCGAAGGTGACCTCACGGGCTTGATCAACGCCAAGGCTCCTTTGTGCTAGCCAAGACGAGACGGTCGGCAGTGGGGCTATGCTAGACGGCCATACCCAGCACCCCCGGGTCCATCCTCCCACCCCCATTCGTGGAAGATGGACCACCTCCCGCCCCCACTGAAGGAGGTCTCCCAGGGTCTACAGTGGCACATGCTCCTGAGGTAGGGGTGATATAAGGGCATTTGGAAGGAGTGTGCTTTCTTGAGGGGGAACCTGGTCTAAAAAGTAGCGCGTAGTGCGCGCGCAGTGCAAGGGCGCCCCCCAAGCTTCGCACGATGAGCTGGCTCGGCGGTGGCATCGAAGTCTCAGGGGCTACAAGGTTGGGGATTTGAACCCGACTGGCACCAGAGGCCCGGGCAGTGGGGGTCCTGTTCGCCATGGTGCCATCAGGAGGACCGCATATGGATTGTGCCCTCTGGGAAAAGCCACGGAACCCTCCGGCACCGCCGGGCACTACCGAGCACAAAAGGCGAGGGTTTCTCCGCAACTTTTGGAACCGCGGAATTTGGCAGCTTCATTTTCTGTTTGCCGGTGAGGATCAGGTTTTCCTTGTGATTCGGGGCTGAGGGGGTGGTATTAGAGGGATGCTGATCCCTGTCATGCCACCTTTTGCCCCTCCCTTCCGTACATGCCTTTGACACCTCCCGACACACGCACACACACACACACCTGCCTGGGCCTCGGTGGTGCATCGCTTTGCTGCTTCTGTCTTTGCACGGTGTGCGGAAACAACGCCGTTTCCGCCATTTTCAGTGCTTTTACCGCTGTTCTCGCGGGGGGGGGGGGCACCCACCGGCAAACCTGCTCCACCTTTGATGGGCCCCCCTCCCCCGTCATCGAGCAAGAGCTGGCTCACAGTCTACACATTTTGCCCCTTGAGCTGTGCGGTTCTTGGCAACCGGCGTGTCTCCGCAACAAGATTCCCGTCTCGCCGCCCCTACTCATACCAGACGCGAGCGTGCGTCCGCTGTGGTTTCGGGGGCATGCGACGGAGTCTGCGCTTGGGGGTGCGTGGACGCACCCACGCCCCTTCCTTTGCGACCGATGGTTTGGGGGGTGGGTCTCGGATGGCCTCCGGGGCACAAGTGCAGCCACGGGCGGCCCCCCGGGACGGTACGGCGGGCCCCGGCGTTATAACCCGAAGACCCCCCTGACTGCGGCCGAGGATCTGGATGCGGAGCCCGCCAATTGCCCCGAGCGCCTGCGTGCTGCCCCTGCGTGAGCCCTACCTTCTGACCCCATTTGCCCCGAGGGGCACCCCAAAGTGACCCGGCAACGCCACGCCCCCATGCCTTGCACCCGCACCGCCGGCGGCCCCCGCAGGCCCTTGGCATCTAACTCCTCGGGAAAATGGGGCTTTGTGGGGAGGCCGATCCACGGGGGACCCTCGCCTGTCCTCTAACAAAGGGGGCACTGCCCGCCGGGGCGCCGGCACACCGATGGGGTGCGGAGTCCCGGGTCGCGGGGGTCCAGGGGCGCGTTGGTCCCGCTGCGAGTGGTCCTGGTCGCGGTGGTGCAGGTGGTGCTAGTGCGGGCCATGAGAGTCGGCACGCCTCAGGTGGCGGGCAAAGAACTCCCACGTTCAGTGTTGCGCAGTGGTTCTGCGGTACATATTTTTGGACATCGTTCACACCGCAGGGCGTTGGCCTGCGCTTCTCTTGATGCGTCATGGGCTGCGGTGTTGCGAATCCCCAGCTCCGGCGGCACTTTTTCAGGGACCCTATCCGCTGGGCTGCTTTGAATGAGGTGGTGGGACCAGGTGCCCACAATGGCAGTGGGCGGGCCTCAAGGTTCCATTTCGCAATTTCGATTCAGGATTTTTGGTTGTAACAAGGTCCAAGCACATGCCTGCGGTGTGTTCGACCATAGTTTGGCGGTTGGGTTGTCAAGGCTCGTGTTCTGCACCGTCTACGCAGAGGACCCCTCTCTGACCGCCGTTTTCTTAACCCAGCCCATGCTCGCACAAGGGGGAGGGGTGGTACACCAGTCATGCCATTTCGGTCACTGGTGTACTCTGCAGCCGCTGCCCTCCCGTTACGGGCCATGGGGGCTTGCAAAGCTTGTGCCACCCGCCTGCGTGTTCCCCTTCTGCCAACCCCATCCGGCCTCCACCAACACACCCGTGTGACAAGGCAGAGATGCCCGAGGTGGGTGCAGAGGAGCGGTTGCAGAGGCAATATGAGCTGCAACAGTGGTCCTGGGCACTTGCAGGCGCTTGTGGCCCCGGTCGGGCAGATCCGGCAGGTGGGGGAGATGCAACTGCCCCGCATCAGAGAGGGGCGGGTATGGGCGAATGGGAGGGAATGCAGTCGCAGAACGGGGGACAAGAAATGATGGCAGGTGTCTCACCCTGAGACAGAGGCCAGACTGGCAAGGTACACTGCATCCCGCATGCTGTGAACTGTGAGCAGGCACAGAAGTACACTTGCAGTACTACAGGGTAGACGCCCAGACTTACCCCACATCCAATTCCAGCACAAATGTCATTGACGCTGGGGAGCACAGTTTACTTTGGGTTCAAAGTGGGTTTAACAATGCTGCAGGGTTCTTGAGAAGTGCATATTTGACGTTTTCTGTGTGTGCTTGTGAGATTGGGTTTGTGCGTGCGTGTGCTCCCCTCACCATGTTTTGGGCTCTGAGTTCATTTTTTAATGCCTCCGGCCTAGTTCACTCAACCCCTTCCTCCTTACTCCTTCCTTTTTGAAAAGGTCTTTGATGGAACCTCCAAAAGTGCAGTCTGATGGGTCTTTATTGCTTGACAGCCCAGGACTACACACCATGTGCACGTGCTATGCACCCAGCACTGCTCAATCCATCTTGCCAAAGAGTGCCATCCCCATCTTTGGACAACCTCGTCCTTGGAACACTGAGGTAGGAAGAAGATGGTTCACCTTGCATCGAGCATTTGAGGAAAGTGCCAGCCCAGTAGTTCAACAACATGTTTATACTTGTTGGTTGCTGCTTTGCTTTGTAGGGTCAGACTCACACATACACCTGTAACTCTTGCTGTCTGGGGATTGACCATCTCAATACCAGTGCCCCACAATGGGCCAAAGTGACAAACATAATCATAATTTCGGGGGTACCTTGTGTGCAGCACACACATAATGCCACTAATTGGCCATCTAGCCAAACCAAGGACTCATAGTGTGCGTTCCCACACCACCCGTTAGAGGGCAAAACTTTTGTAGTCACACGTGCAACAATCTTTGAGAGATAGTGGGCGACCACAGTACGCCCCCCCCCCCATTGTCCTAGCTATGCAAAAGTCCCAAATTGATACGGTCCCTACGCCTACTGTACCTTGGACAAGGCCGTAGACACCCAAGTTCAAAAAGAGAGGATTGCATGGTGAGCTGGTGCAATCAAGGGGGACATGGTGCACAAATATCCCAAAATCAGAGCTATGTGGGTTCAAGTGGGCAAACACTCACAGCAAATGTGTCTTTTTTTAGGCCCCAAATTAATACGGTCGCTATGCCTACTGTAGCTTGGACAAGGGGCGTAGCTAGGACAAAGGGGGCGGGGGGTACTGCTTTAACCACAAGGGGCAAGTTGTGCTGCCACAATGCACACTCATTGGGAGGTATCCACAATCCATGCTCTTCTTGAGAGTAGACCCGAGATGGTAGTGGTTTGATAGCCACCAATCCACTTTGTAGCCATATCCTTTCTCCACTCTGGAGACTCCCATGTGGCATGGGATACACAGCCATGTTAGGTCGCGTCTTCTTGGGAGGGGTTGCACCATATCAATTGCACGCTTTTCACGATGTGCTGTACCAAAACCCCATATTTTGTATATTGGGAGCATTGTCGTCATATGAGTCGTAGACCGTCCACCCGAGGGCGATCACTCTGACCAAGCATGTGCACGTAGTGCACATGATGCAAGTGGGAGAATGTGGCGTGAAATCTGTGCTTTGCAATCTAATCTCCACTTTGAAAGGACAACAAGGCGGGGAAATGGGTCAAGATGGGTGAAAAATAGCTATTCTGTATTGCCAATACCCAATCACACTATCTCTCCAAAAATCTGGGGTTTGGCCTAGCGGTGTGGGGCTGCACGACGATGCGCTGCAGGCCCCCAGGGTTAGTATTCTGGGTACCCCATCCCATGCGCGCACTCACCATTTTACGCAGCTCTTCAGGGGCCCGGCTGGCCCACTAGAAGTCCAATCTCCCAGCCGACCCCCCCATGGGGTCAAGAGGTCTCCTCGACGGCCAACGTCTCTGTTGTGCGCAATGGTAGGGCAGGGGTGCACTGGGTTGGGCTGGGGGGACCACGGATGGGGTAGGGGGGGGGGGCGCCCCTTGGTGAGTGTCGGTGTGGGGTGTGGGCTGGGGGACCTTTGTCATCCCTTTCCTTCGCACGGCTGGTCTGCCCCTGGTGGGCACCCCTCCTGTTGCACCAACAGCCCATCTGGGCTGCGGAAGACACCCCCCCCCAACACACCATCCCGGGGCTGCCGAGCCCCTCCTCCCTACCCGTTCCACCTCCCGCCCCCATCGAAGGAGGTCTCCCAGGGTCTACCGTAAGGCATGGTCCTGAGGTAGGGGTGATATAAGTGCGTTTGGAAGGGGTGTGCTTGGGGACTCTTCAGAGGGAACGTGGTTTAAAAAGTAGCGCGAAGTGCGCGTGCAGTTCAAGGGGCAGATACATGGTGTCTGCACAAAACAGATACACGATGGTGGTTTGGCACTTTGAAAGCGATTGGAGCACACTGGCACTCCGAGCACACCACCACTCCGGGCTCACCAGCACTCAGAGCACACCTCCACTCCGAGCACACCGCCACTCCGAGCATACCACCACTCCGAGCACACCACCACTCTGAGCTCACCACCACTCCGCGCACACCTCTACTCTGAGCACACCACTAACCCGAGCACACCACCACTCCAAGCACACGTGGGGTTGCCTATCTCTACTGCTAGCACATGGTGGAACATGGCTCTCAAAAAACTAGCATTCTTGCATGTGCAAGCATGTCAATTAGTGCCACTGACATTGACGGTTGACCACATAAAGAGGGTTAAGCGGTGTTGGGGGCCTTTTTTTTTCTTGCCAATGGATAAGAACCCTCATCGCGGATGGTTGTTCTGTTGGGCACTGCATTGCCCGTTTACTTACACACTATGTATTCAGATACAAGATAGTTCACTGTCTTGCATAATGCCGAGTCATGCGACAAGGCAAACCGCTTCGCGCTGAATTACGTGGCTGCTGAAGCTACGTCTAGACCAGTGTTCAAAGATGCAAATCGCAATGTGATGTGGAAATGTTTATCCCCTCCCTATTCCTACCTAGGTCCCAAAAGGAAGTCTGAACAGCCAGTTATGAAGTACCGAGTTTTTTCTTCGCCGGTGTGCACACCCGTACAAACCTGAATTGAAAATTGCCAGCAGAGCACTCAGTACCCTAGTTAAAGCGGTTTACGATCTCCTGCCATCATGGAGAATTTTCCGCCTAACACAGGTCAATGAGTTCGCGTATGAGTTTCTAACCATTTCTCTACCTTTTTCCCCCATGGAGTTCCACGGAGACTAAAACTGAGGTTAGCAGCAGCGGTAGACAAAATACGTCTAGCGGAACATTAAGACTGCTATTTCTAGAATAGCCTATATTGTTCCACAAGACGTAAGAGTTGTTCCAGAAGACGTACTACGTCTAGTGGAACAGTATGACAAAAAGTTAGATGTAGGATCCAACTGTAACAACCAACCCCAGCCCAAAACGTATTTCGTCTACATGCCAGTACTTCGGGTTTGTACAGTGTGCGTTGAGGGCCTTAAGGCAGTTGAGTTTCGTGATACGAATGAGAGAAACACCTTACGGCAATCCAAGTTCGTTGAATAGCGCCTTAAAGTAAACGAACTTCGCCAACGAAGTTTGTTTCTCTATAGGCAACTGAATATAATGCAAAAAACAGCCAAAAAGTTCAACTACCTTAAAGACCAATATGGCTACTGAACTTCACGAAACAATGCTCGCTTAAACGCAGTCCATTCACCTAAACCTTAAACAACGATAGAGAAGCAGCACAGGTGCATTGCGGCGATGCCATAGTCTCTGATGCTATGCACCTACATGCAATCTGCTTGCAGTCCATCCAGACAGCAATAATCAGCAACACTTGCTCTAGGGTGCATACGTGAAGTATGCAGTGAGGGTGGGAGCGTGGGTATGTATCCCGAAGGTATCCACAACCACGTTGCACCGGCCTATCGGCGGACGTAGGCGGGCCTCTGCCAGGTCCCATTGAACCTTATGGAACACACAACGAAGGCATGCTTGGAAACCACATGGACTTGCAGCGTTACTTTGACCCCAAAGGTCTCTGAGGTGTAGATGGGTGGGCAGGACAGCTATGCTTACTACACCAGGCCGACTCACCACAGCAGGGTGTGAAGCTAAAACCCAATGTTGTTTCACAAAAATTAGGTGGCGATTGGATGCTTTTTTGTGCCGTGATTTATGGTTGTAAAAGCTCTCTATCCCAGCCATTGCCTGGCTCCAGTGAAGTACATTCCAATGCAGTGTGAAAGATCTCTGCAAATTGGAACTTGTTCTGCACTACATGCACACTCCGTGCGCCCTTGAGGCACTCGAATGACACTCCTGTTTCCAATCTTCAAATCCGTGCAGGGACATTCCGTTCCACATACTTCCAGCTGCAAGACACCCTTTTCAAGTTTGAACAGAGGTGCGGGCTAGGTCTGGGCGGGCACCAGAGCCCAAATGATTGGTTATCGTGATAGCCCACATGCTTATCGTGTCAGCACAAAAACACAGAAGAAAACAAATGATGAAAATTGAAATGTGAGCACTGCATGCATTGAACTTTTTTTACCAAGGTTGATCCTTAAAGCTCTCTGTTGCATTGGCGTATAGTATCTTTTTACTTTTCATATACCACCTAAAACTCTTGGCATTGCCGTTGCGGTGGCCAAAACTGATTTTCTAGACCAGAATAAAGCTTACCGTCTTGATTCGTTGTTCTCCCAAGTCTACAATGTTGTGACCATTTCATCTGATTGGTAAATTTGATGTCTCACAGGTGTTCTATTCTTTAAGAAGATACGTATGAATGACTCAGACTTAACTTGACTTCTTGTCGGCCCAGATGGGGACCTTGTTTTGCCACACCCCTTTTTGTCTCAAATAATATGAACATCTCAGAAAAAAAATGCAGACATCTCCTCAAATCATAAATTTTCCATTACAAATAATCAAATAGGCTGCAAAAGCATCTGTAAAATTTTGCTGTGGAATTGCCATCTGCACCCATTTAGCCGTACACATACGCTGGGCATTTTCATTTTTGCTCCGTGTTTTCAATCCCTTGGATGCCGGCATATAGCACAATGAACAAAAATCTTCCAAGCGTTGCATATTTGACCAATGAATACTTTCTGCACTACTGGTTTGGCCAACAAACCGAAAAGCAGTCTGTGTGACAACCTCATTTGTTGGGCTCTTGTTCTAGCCCCGATAATTTGGAAACTGTCCAAGGCATATTGCAAAGACAGGAAAATACCCAGGACAAACAGAACGATGAGTTCGGCTGGGTATGCGGCTGGGTCCACATAGCCATCCTCCCCCAAGACAACACACCAACCAACCAGACCTTGTTCTTTAAAATTTCGGTGCCTACAAAAAACGAGCTTACTGTGCGGACCCCCTTCCAAATCTTGCCCAGGTTACTGCCAGGTTACTGCATTTCTGCAATGCAAGAAATCCCTCCATCAGTGACGGCCACTCATCACCGACAACCGAATACAGCCTGACAACAGGACATAGCCTGTCAAGAATCCTTTCCAGACCTTATGCCATATTCCATTTACAACCGCGTACACGCACACACTAACACACACACTAACACACACACACACACACAAACACACAGAAATGGGCAGACAACCCGCTCTTTAAATGATCTGCATCTCTCTATTTTATGTGCACTGAAGATATTGCCAACCATGATTCTGGAGATTTCCTGTTAAAGACACATGATTTACTCTGGTTTTCAGGAGAACAAAATTGAGGTCTTGGCGCAAGGCGTGTGGGCGGGGCATGCACATGTGTGTGCATGTGCCAAGGCAAGCACTTCAGATTGTGCACTAGGTACAGTTCCTGTCCAGAGCAACATGCACACTGTAGTGTGTGTGTATGTGTGCTTGCGTGTGCTTGAAAGGCACATGAAACTGCAGTTCAGTAATAGAAGCCAAAATATTGCAGAAATATCCATGTTGCATGTGTGCACATTGCTGTATGCCACAAAACGGCACCATTTTGACACTTCAGTATAGGTCAGTAGGGTAGTTGTCATTGGAGGAGGGCCAGACATGTCAAAATCCAACCAGCCAAGGCTGGAAAGCAGTGGGAAACCAAGACGTACCATGAAAATTCTGCCTCAGACACACCAACATCCATCCATGGCTGATCCCCTGAACATAACTTGCAGCTCAACATCTTGCAAAGCCCTCGCACGACCGTTGTAACAATGTCTATTGCGCGCTACCTGTGTCAACAATGCATTTCTCTGTGAGGGTTGTAGCCCTGCCCATTGTGCCTAAGCTCCTGGCCAGAAGGCCTGAGGTGCATCCAACCCATCGAAATTCTGGCAAACCTTCACAGAGCTTGTTTGATGATTCTGTTTTGCTTGTAACCCCCTTTGTATACAACTTTATCATTTTCAGCAATGCACTTGCCATCCCCACCACAAAGATATATCCTATCTGTGGCCATGCACACAGACAGTGGTCAACCTGAAAGTTTCAGCCCACAGAGGACTGCCAATGCCAGCTTTGGTTTCTGGTCTATACTTCGGCTTTTGAAGAGCCCTAGAGTTTTCCAAGCCCCCCCCCGAACCCTGTATGGGTTACCTTCGAGAGCAAGCGTAGGATTCAAATGCACACTTGTCACTTCTGCAGCTGCAACCATGCATCTTTCCATCTCTTGTGCAGCAGTTGACCAAGCAGGTGTTGTGCATTCTGCATCCACATGCGTGTCCCTGGGTACTTTTACGTGCATCAACCTGCATTCGTTTGGATGCTTGCCTTGGGGCCTGGCTATGTATGCATTTGTTGGGTTACGTGCATCGATCCATATCCACACCCACGACTCTCCAATCCATCTGCACATAGAAAATATGAAAGTCCGGGACATCAAGAAAACCAACTGCTGATGAAGGCCACCATCATGCCCAGTACACGTCCTTTGATGGTGGCCATGTGCGATGCCACGCAAATCCCACTGTGGTCTGAGAGGAGATAAAAACAAACAAAGCAAAGATGGGCATACGGCTCACATCCGCTTTCGAATGCAAAACAAGACTTCCCAAACGCCACCCATTCAAGATGGGGTGGGGATTCGAGGGAGGGGGGAAAGGGAAAAGCGAAGGAGCAGAGGCAGAGGGACACGGGGAAGTGGACGAAGAGAGCAGGAAGAGGAAGGGCCAGCCGAAACAAGGAGAGACTGACAGCAAAGAGCGAGAGAGGGTTCCCGGTCTAGCTGCCATTTGTCCCCCACAGATGTGCCAGATCCAGCTTGTCACAGTGAGGTGCTGACACAGACGTCAGTGCTAACAGAGCATGTGCGATCATCAACGGGTCAGTACCCCTCCCAACAGCCTCAATCAGAGCACTCTCCAAGTATTTGATCAACATGATTTCGCAGCGGAGCCATTCATGCACCCTGGCCACAGGACCAACACCTGGTGCATGCCGGCCGCCCCACCCCGATTCCTTAACAAAAAACCCTAGATTTTTTTGGTAAGGTTGGGGTTTGGAGGGGGGGGGGTTGGTAAAAATTGGGGGGTGTTGGTAGGAATGGGCGGGGGGTTGGTGTTTCGTTTGGAGGGTTTTTTGGCAACAATTGGGGTTTTGTTGCCCACAATTGGGGGGCCTCAGTACATTTCGGGGGGTCTTTTGGGTACTTTGCAATGGGGGGGGGGGTAAATGTTGGCGTTATGGTGCCGTATTGACGCCCCCCCCTCTGTGGGACCCCTTGGTGGCCACATTGGCTTCTCCCCACACCGGGAACCCAAAAGTCAGGGGTCATGCAGCCATTTTGATTCCTCCCCACGCTGAGGACCGCCTGGACAGCAGGCGTTATGTAGCAACTTTGGCCGCCCACCGGCCCCCAAGACAACGGGGGTTATGTAGCCACTTTGCCTACTAGCGGGCCCCCAGGATGGCAAGGGGTATGTAGCCACTTTGATTTCCTCCCCGCACTGGGACCGCACAAAACGGCAGGGGTGATGAAGCCACTTTGCTCCAGGGCCCCCCCAAAGCGGCAAGGGTTATGTAGGCCATTTTGATTTCCTCCCCACAGCGGGGGACCGCCCAAACCGCAGGGGTTATGTGGCCACTTTGCAACCCTGGGTTGTTTTCACATGTCCTCCTTTACCTCTATCCAATGCCAGGGGACCTTGCAGTTTGTTAGCACCCCGGGCACTCGCCAAACCTTTTGCTGTTGTGGACATGGTGGTCATATGTCATTGCAACTTGTCTACTGATCCTGGTAGCAACGCTGCTTCATCTTTTGCATGTTTTGGTGCCTTGTGTTTGTTCTTCAATTCTGTGAAGGTGCAAGGTTCTTGGTAGGTGTGTGGCAGGATTGTCCACATGTTTCCGGGGATCCAGGTTTGTTTTTGTAAGAATCAAGGGGTAAGGTAAGGTTTTCGGGTTTTCTGATAGAGAACGGGGGGTTGGTCAGGATTAGGGGGCGTTTTGGTCACCTCAGGGGGTTGTTTTGGTAAAGATTTTTTTTCTGTGTTTTTAGCCTCACGCACGAACGCCTTTCAGCCATGAAAATGCAAACAGCTGGAAACACGCAAAACAGATGCACACGCAAGGGCCGCAGGACCTAGATATCCATGGGGACGGTCTCTGTCTTCATACACTTCAGCACAAACTTCTCCAACTTGCGTCTCCACTCTTTCCGCTCCGTCTCAGTCTTCTCGGCCTTCACGGCCTGGTACTGCTTCTTGAGATGGCCGTACTGCTTCTTCTGTTCAGGCAGCAACAGCCCCTCCATCTCTCCCTGCAAATGTGCGGGCAAGGAGGCTTCACCACCACACGCATACAAACCCAAAAACGTCACGACACCAAACTGCAACCTTTGACTTTGGCTGGATCCCGCAACTCCGCAGGCTATGCCCTGAGGATTTCTGCCTTCAAGAACCGTCGCTTCGCATAAGGTCCTGCACGTTTTGGATCTTCCAGGGCATGCCTTCACAACGTTTGGGGGGGTGGGGGGTGGGGGCCCTGGTCAACCCCAGTCAACCCACCCACCCAACCACACCACAAAAAGAGAGGATAAACCAACATACCAGGGTGGGGGGAGGAATTCAATGTGGGGGAAAATATGAATCTACAAATTCTGGCGCGACAAAATCTGTGCCATTTCTTAAAAGTGAGCGAATGAATTATGTATGTATGTATGTATGTATTATGTATTGCTCGAGAAACAGTGGGTGCTGTTATTACCTGCACAAATCCTTAAAAACACCGAACAAATTGCGTACAAAATTTTTGTACAGAATTTGAAAAGCACAAATTCTAGCTTGTATGAACCCCCTACCCCTGGTATGCCTGCTTTTTTTCCGCAGACTGCAAGCAGGCTGACCAATCCTTCACCGGAAAGGGCCGAGGGCGTTGCTTCCGGTGGGGTTGGCCCCAACCGGGAGGGGGGTGCGCCACAAAGGCTTCGCCAGTCCGTACGTGCAGGTGTGCGGACCTGACGTTGACGGGGGCGGGGGCGGGGGGTGAGTGCAGGTCTGAGGCTAAAGAAAAACACAAGAGGTCAAACAAAATCCATCCCAAACGTCCAGGGCCTCAAGGAGCCAGGCAGTTGTCAGTGGACTCTGTGGGAGGTTTCTTCAGCCACGTTTGGGGGCTCAAACAAGATGAGAAAACCTGCGCCCATCGAGTTAAAAAAGGGAAGGGACGATGGCCCGGGAAGTCTGAACGTCTTTAAGTTGGTGCGGGGCCGGACCCAGTGTGAGGGCCCTGCCGAGGAGCCCCACCAGCATTGGGGATGCTGGTGCGGCCAGGCCGAGCAAGCGGCACACCGGCAAACCAAGGACACGTGGTGGCCAGAGCCACACGAAACACAGGCAACTTTGAGTCAGGAACGCACAGGACTTGAGGAGCCGAATGTTCCCGTTGAGAAGGGGATGAGCGACAGTGCGCATGGGGCGGGGGGTCGCACTTGACCATGAAAGATGGAGCCAATGCAGCCTGTGACAGAAGGATCGGCAACTAAGTGGGGCCAAAGCCCCGGGGGGGGGGGGGGGGTCTGGGACCCAAAAATTTGTGCACCAAAAATGGCCCAACCAGATTTGCCCTGTTGCGATTTTCGTTTTTTGCCCACAATGGTCACTTTGGTCTGGAGGGGGGGGCTGGAAGGGGGGTCCAGGGGGGCTCCTCTTGTGGTGTACGGCCATTCTAATACTTCCCCGGGGGGGGGGGGGCTTGCCACAAATGCTCAGTAACGGCGCCAGGCGGTACTTCAGGGTCCGCACTGGTTTGGGTTTGCAGGCGGAAGGATCTCTCCAGCGCCTGTCCACACTCGGCGGGGCAGCGGAACATTCCTCGGTGAGAGTGGGACTGTGGTCCCTCTGCCCACAGGTGCTGCTTTGCCCCCCCCCCCCCCCCACACCGGCGCCGGTGATGCTTCACACGAAGTCTATTGTCTCTAAACCCCTGCGTTCTCTGGGGTCCCCAACAAAGCGGACAAAATCAGAAGTGGCTGCCTGACCCCAGCCTTCTCAGGGGCCCAAGAGAGGGCGCAATTGCTACGTATGCCCTGCATTCTCCGGGGTTCCCAAGGCAGTGCAGTTCAGAGGGCCGGCGAGGGAACGAAGGCCTTGGTGGTCCAGGACCCGTGGCCGCGTGGGACTGCGGCTCTTGACCCCTCCGCTCCTGCCCCCCGTTGCTGTGCATGGGCCCCCTTGCCAGTGCCGCCTGGGCACAGGGACACGCAGGGGCTGCCCAGGCAGCAGCTGGGGGCTGTTCCGAGGGCGAGGTCTGGCAGTTACAAAACGGTTGGTGGGCCGTGGACAGAACCGGTTGGGGCTGTGGGACCCCGTCTCAGGTACCGAAGGACGGCTTCGTAGGTTGTGAGCGGCAGTTACTCAACGGCCGGGGATGGACCCCCACACAGGGATGTATTAGAAGGGGGGGGGGGGGGAAGGGGGGGTCTGAAGGGGGAAGGCAGGGGGGGTTGGCTGGGACCCCCCCTCCTCCTTCGGTCCCCCTATGGTTCCCGGCGAAGGGGGGCCAAAAAATGTTGAAGCTCAAATCCTCTTGGCACCGAAGGCGCCGAAGCAAAATTTTGGCTGTCAGCCTCAAACGTTGGAAGGGGAGGAGGGGGGGGGTCTAGGGGGGGGTATCCTCCCCTCCTCCTGCAGTGTGCAGCCGTTCTAATACGTCACTGCCCACGCATGGGGGTCCCTGGAGCAGGAATGCATCACGATGGCTGCGACAGCCCGGCTGTGTTCATGTCCCCATCGCGGGCAGATTGGACCAGAGGGGTGGGCCATAAAGCAACGGATACAGAGCTCACATATGCCCCCGTGTCACAGGCATATGGTCATTGCCACAAACCTCAGTTCATTGTTTGACCTGCTGCACTGCAGCACACCTCAAACGAGGGCCGAATGTTGCCTTGAGCTCACCGCAGTCAGCGGCTATCGAATGTTTCTTGGCCCGTTTGGGGAAAAGCCTACACCCCCCATTGGGCCGGTTAGACCTGCATGGCAGATTGGACCAGAGGGGTGGGCTGGGGGGGGGCTTACGTGGTGTGCGGGAGTTCTACCCCCAAGAAGTGTACACCACCAGACCCCCGGGCAGCACATCTCGCGGTTGTGTCACATGCCGCAAAGCCGATGCCAAAGCCTCTGCGGGAGGCAGGTCCGAATGCCGTGTGCAACGGTTTCGCGACGCGCACGACAGTCCCCATTCCCTCCCACCGGCCAGTGCTCTGGGGGGGACCAATGCGCCGAACTTGCGGCCCCGGGCACCAGAGTGCAACACAACCTTCCACAACCCACTTCCAAGGGCCAATGGCGCGAGGCACCGCGGGCGGTGTGTCAGGTGCGACCCGGGTTTGATGGCGGCGGCTGGTTTCTGTTCTGTGTTCTGAATGCACCGGTGACAAGACGCGAATCAGTGCATACAACGACAAAAGAGAGAAGGACAGGCTCTGCAGCAACAACGGGATTGGATTGGCCGATTGGCTGGCTATTTGGGTGATGGATTGGAGGGGTGGAACCACAGGGCAGAATTAGAAGGGGGGGGGGCTTGGCTGGGACCCCTGTCCTCCGAGGGTGTCCAACCCAAAAAGGAAAAAAATCGTTTTTCTGGAGGTTGGGGTTGGCAGTTGGCGGCGGTTGGCGGTTGGTGGTTGGTGGTCCCCGGGGGCTGTCCTTGAGGGCTGCCATTAACAAAAAAAAAATCTGGCTTCTAAAGACAGCTCTCATTAGAAGGGAGAGAGGGTGGGAGGGGGGCCGCACTACATCCAGAAGGAGTCCACCCTGCACTTGGTGCTGCGCCTGCGCGGTGGTATGCAGATCTTCGTGAAGACGTTGAGTGGTAAGACCGTGACGTTGGAGGTGGAGTCCAACGACACCATCGACAATGTGAAGGCCAAGATCCAGGACAAGGAGGGTATCCCACCTGATCAACGGCGATTGATCTTCGCCGGGAAGCAGCTGGAGGGGGGCCTAACGGGGGGGGGGGGGCCTCCCTCATATGGGGTACAGCCAATCTTACACTTCCCTGTTCCACCCCTGTCCCAAGCCTCAGCAATACCTTCACTACCGCTAATTCCTCCATATCTCCCGGACGGACTTGGCCGGACTGCGTCATGTCCATGTACCTCTGCAGCAGTTGCCGCTTCTTGTTGCGGGCCAGCTGCATCTTGGCGTCCTTCCGGGGCTCCTCGAACTCGTCCGCCCGCTTCACGGCGTCCGGCGCCGCCGCCGCCGCCATCGCCATCGCCGCCTCCGCGGCTTTCCTCAGCTTCGCCCGTTGCTCCTCGCTCTCGTTGTCGTTGTCCGAGGGCGGGTCTTCTGCACGTCTCTTCAGCCCCTTCTTACGGTCACTCTTACTGACCTGCGGCTGCTTCTTCTTCTTCTTCTTCGGGGGAGATGGCTCTGAATCATATTTGGATGCCGAATCGGCCTCAGAGCCCGACTGAGGCTCCGACTCGGGCTCCGGCTCCGGCTCAGGCTCGGGCTCCCTCCTCCGCTTGCGGTGGTGCTTCTTCCTCTCGTCCACACTGTCCTCGTCCGATCTCTCGACCCTGCGTCTCTCCCGCACCTCGGGCTCCTTCGCCCGCTGCGCCCGCCGCTTGTCCGACCGCTCCTTCTCGATCCGCTCTCGGATCTCCTCCTTCCGTTTCTCGCGCTGCCTGCGCTCCTCTTCCCGGTGCTCCTTCTCTCGGACCCTCCTCTGCTCCTCCTTCTCCCTTGCCGCCCTCTCCTTCTCCTCCCTCTCCCGCTCGGCCCGTTCACGCTCCGCCGCTTCCCGCGCCAATCGCTCCTGCTCCAGCCGCTCCTGCTCCAGCCGCTCCCGCTCCAGTCGCTCCTGCTCCAATCGCTCCCGCTCCCGCTTCTCCTGCTCCAGCCTCTCCTGCTCCTCCTCCCGTTCCCTCCTTTCCTTTTCCTTTCGCTCTTGCCGCTCCATCCGCTCCCTCTCGCGCTCCCGCTCTCGGTCCCGTGCCTCTCCCCTGGCCCTATCACGATCCTTTGGCTCTTCGTCCCGGGATTTGTATCTCTCATCCCGGCCGCCGGCCTTCGGGGGGTTCTTGCGATCCCTATCCCTGTCCCGATCCCTGTCTCTGTCTCTGCTGTCCCTGTCCCTGTCCCTGTCACGATCCCTGTCACGGCCCCTGTCCCTGTCCCTGTCCCTGTCCTTGTCCCTATCCCTGTCCCTGTCCCTGTCCCTGTCCCTGTCCCTGTCCCTGTCACGATCCCTGTCCCTGTCCCTCTCCCTGTCCTTGTCCCTGTCCCTGTCCCTGTCCTTGTCACGATCCCTGTCCCTATCCCTGTCCCTGTCCCTGTCCCTATCCCTGTCCCTGTCCCTGTCCCTGTCCTTATCCCTGCCCCGATCCCTATCTCGATCCCTGTCCTTATCCCTGTCTCGATCCCTATCTCGATCCCTATCTCGATCCCTGTCTCGATCCCTGTCGCGGTCCCTGTCGCGGTCCCGGTCCCTGTCCTTCTCGCGGTCCCTATCCCTGTCTCTGTCTCTGTGCCGGTCTTCGCCGTGCGCGTCATCACCGTCCCGGGGCTTGCTTCTGTCCCGGCCCTTGTCCAATTCCTTGCCGTCATGACCCACAGCAGCATTCTTCTCTGCGTCGGTGGCACTATGTCTGCTTCCCGTGTTACGGTCTCGGTCTCTGTCCCCGTCTCTGCCCCGGTCTTTATCGCGGTCCCGATCACTGTCGCTATCCCTATCCCTGTCCCTATCCCTGTCCCTGCCCATGTCCCTGTCTTGCGCACCATCGGGCGGCGGCTGGGGCGGGAGGGGCATGCCTCCATCACCATACATCCCATACATGCCAGCCTGCCCCTGCTCTGCCACCAATCCGTCTTGCCTTCCCTGGCTCGCATCACCAGTGCCAAATTGTGAATAAGCGTGGGCCAGTGGCACTGCCTGGTTGGCACTGTGATTGCCCATATCTGCGAAGCTCCATGTGCCCGCAGGGGGTGGCAGGTCTGGTGGCCTACAACAATGACGATCAGAAGACCGACAACCAGCCATGGCGTCCCCATTCATGCACCATGGACTTTCACACATACCAAAAGAGTGAGTCTGCTGCAGAGGTTGCAACAGGAAGGGGGGGTCCAAGCAGGGACTGGACAACCGAGGGGACGGCCTGAAAGTGACAGGCTGTTGAGAGCACCATCATTGATGGTACACATTGGAGCATTGGGTCATTTTTTTTTACCAACACCATTATCAAAATACTTGAGCACATGAACGTCCACATGATGGGCAACGGGGTTAGGGAGCGGGCTGCCAGTGTGCAAAACACCGACGGTCGCGACTTGAAACGCGGGGGCAATGATAGAGGGACTTGTGAGAACCTATGACTGCTTCTGCCTGGGGCAATAGTGGCACAACAATGGAGAGATGCTTGCGACAATTCTGTACTGTCAATACCGCAGTCGTGGAGGTGCAGCAACGGATGACGCCTTTGTAAGGGTTGTGTTGGGGCACGATAAATACAAAGTGGACAGTTTGCACAGCGTGTGCAATGTCACAAATGGGACCACAAACGGAAACTTTCGGCTTCATTCCATGGTTACAGCAGCTGAGTGTACGAAGAACAGACCAGCAGCTGGGGCACGTGTTCCTGTGAACGTGCCACAGGAACACGGCCACCAGGGGGGTACACGACTGGAAACAGGACAGTGGACACGCGACCCCGGGATGCAAACAAGACAAAGAAGCACAGAACAGCCACCAAAGCACAACAGGGACAGGCCGTGTCCGCATATGCTGCACCGAACCCCAACAAGAAATGCACCACTGCAACTGTCCGACAACAGAACAATCAGACAGGTCGAATTCGGGAACAGGCACCGATGCCAAGATCATCAAAATGCAAATACCCCCCCCCTTTGTAATAGCTACGCCAAAGTACGGAATTAATACGGTCCCTACGCCTACTGTAGCTATTACAAGGGCGTAGCTTGCGCACGACACATACAACTACCGACATACACGTGAGAGAATGCATGGTATGAGTGCACCTCCGGCTCCGGGGATGGGGACGGTGATCGGATGAAGAATTCGATTTTTGAAAGGGGGGCACAGGGGTGTGTGACCACCTACCCACCCTTCATGTACTCCAACACCGCAAACAGGTCCCCCTTCTCTGATGGCCCCTTCATTGTGGCATCCACACGCTCACCGGTGGAACGTGTGAAAATCACTGGACGCCCAGGTTGAAAAAGAGAAGATTGCATGGCGAGCTGGTGCAAGAAAGGGGGATATAGTACACAAATATCCCCCAAATCAGAGCTATGTGGGTTGAAGTGGGCAAACACTCACAACAAATGTGTCCATGACCCTATGTAGCTGGCAAATTTGTCACCAAACCCATGTGTTATGCGGCTGCACTACATTTGTACCGAATTAAAATTAGGTACCAAGTTAATACGGTCCCTACGCCTACTGTAGCTATTACAAGGGCGTAGCTATTACAAAGGGGGGGGGGGTACCCAGGGACAGGTGCAGATTACAATCTTTGTGATTCCGGAAATATTACGAAAAATATTACGAAAAATATTACGGCAAATTACAGTGAAAAACACATGGCGCTCTCCCGGGTTTGTGCAACCAAAACGGTTGTCAGCCTCACCAGCCTCCCAGCCTCACCATCTTGGGGATGCTACCCCATGTGCCGTCCCTACTTGCCCCGCCTTTTTATATTTCCTATTTTCTGATTCGTTGTTTGGTTTTTGGGTGGCGTGGTTCGCGCACTTGTCGGCAATGGTCAACACACACCCGCGTGCACGACCACAAACAGGCACAACGCAGCGCAGGTCCGCAGACCTGAAATGAGGTGGCATATACTCCGCCCCGGTGGGAGCAGCAGGCCCCCCTTCGGGCGCATGATTGGGCTGCTGGTACATCTGAGGGCTCGGCTCTGTGGGCTCCATCGCAGCGGCCGGGGGTTGCTGATCTGAGGAAACAGAAGGGCTCAGTTGGGGCGGATACGATGTGCGCTGCTGCAGGGGATGGTCAGAGGAGGGGCGTTACCCCCCCTCCTACACACGTCCAGCTCAGGGTCTGGCCACCTCTGGCCAAGTCCCCTTGTGCACAGACGGGCCAAGCACAGGGGGAAGGTGCGGTCAGCCGGGGCGTCTACTTTGAGACAAACCCGTGCGCAGGGCGCGCGGTGTGGCTGAGCGTTGCCGAGAGGGACCACATGTGTCCAGAGGTGGTGGTGACGGCGCTGGTGACATGGGGGGAGGGCGGTGGGGGTTGGGACCGGCTGAAGTATTGGGTCAGCCCGGCGCGATGGATGGCGGATGGCGGATGGCGGTATGGCAAGGCGTTCCGGTGTGGCGTGGTGGTGTGGCCCACATGTCGTGGCACGGTGTTGTGACGTGGTGGTGTTGCCGTGTGGTCTTATGGTGTGATATGGTGGCGTGGCACGTGGCGCGGTGTTGTGGAAAGATGTTGCGGGAGGGTGTAGCACTGGTCCCTTGGCGGCGGCGGGCGGCCGGGGGGGGGGGGGGCAGTCCCGGGGACACGTCAGAGACGACCACAGGCGTGGGGCAGGGACAGACGGACCACAGGCGTGGGGCAGGGACGCAGAAAAGGCGCCCGGACGCCCGAGTCCGGGGGCGTGGGCGGGAAGCGGTACGCCTGCACTTCGACAGACTGCCCCCGCCCCCTTCGGGAGGCCACGGTCCCCGCGCATCACCGGCCGCAGCGCCTCACAACAGTTCCCAGCCTCCGGGCCTTTGCCCGGAGCCCAACATCAGCGTAGGCCCAGACCCATCGCGCATCGAACGTGGGCATGTCCTACCGGGGCCTGTGCACTGGCACACCCCCTGTGCCACTCTCTACGCGCCCTGAGCCCCCTTCACCCTCCAGCAGCATGACCGCCCCCACAGACTTCAGTTGGCGAGGAGGAGGGTCCCCCCCCCCCCCCCGCGACCCCCCCCTTGCGGCTCCAAAGCCCCCCCCCCCCCCGTGTGACATTCGGTCGGGTTGTTGCTCCTTTACGGGGCCCTAGACAGTCACCCGTTCTTCCCTTCGCATGTTGCGTCGGGGCGCTGCGTTCTGTCGGCCGCTGCGGCCGGTGTTCCTTTTGTGGTGTCGTTGCCGCGTTCGCAGAGCTCCGTCGTCGGTGTGCCGGGGCTGTGCCGGATGTGGCGGGGGCCGTTTGCGCGTCAGCAGTGCCCAGTAGTTGGCGTACTGGGGGTTGTGCTGGTTGTTGTGGGGGTCGTTTGACTGTTTTTGCCGCCCACACACCTCCGTCCACAGGCCGTCCACAACCTGCCTCGCTGCGTTTCCGTGTGCGTGAGCCCCAGGTGCCCTGCTCCTCCCCCCCCCCCCCGCTCCTCCGCTGTAATGCGGCCCTACTCACCCCCTCGCCCCAGCCCCCGAAGCTCCGCGCTCTGGAGTCCACCGCCGCTCTGCCCGAGCACAGGACTGCCAGGGATAGGCTGGCCTATGGTGTCCTTCGCGAGCAGACGGACGGACGTCCCACGCTCACGTCCCACGCACGTTGTCCCACCGTCGGGGGACCCACAACGCGGACAATTGCCTTTGTGCAATGGATGAGCGGCGCCCGAAATGGGAGGCCGGTTTCCAGGAACACGGACTTGTTCTTGGCCCCAGCCCCCCCCCCCCCCCTCTCCCCCCGGGGGCAGGGGGTGGCCACTACGCAATGGCCCGGCCCCAAGCGATGCCATCAACGCGGGGGGGGGGGGGGGGCGTGACCGCGCAGGCCCCTCGACTGCGCGACGGAGTGCACCCGACGCACGGCAGCGGGGGCCCGCGGGCGCCAACTGCGTCCGACCCCCCAGGCCCCGGCCCCTTCTGACCGCCCGAACATCCGGCGGGGGTGCGCATCCTGCGGCGCGCGGTTTGGGCCACCGTCCCGGAGCCGGGGCAATGGTACCTGTTGTGAACTGGACTTCTGAATGGGGGGGGGGGGGCGGTCATTGCCACAGTTTTGGTCCGGTTTGAGTGTTGTGCCGCGCCATTGTGTCCGTTTGATCCACTTCCCTCACCCAAAATCGAGGGCAATCAATGCGGTGCTCACTACCCTAAAGCCACGTGCCCTTCCCCTGGGGCGCACAGAACGCACCCCCCGGCGGCGTGCCTCCCCGCGGCAGCAGAGGCCCCTCCGACGCCCCGCCCGCGACCCCCCGGGCCCAATCCCCCTCCACTGCGCCCGCCCGCCCCCCCCACAAGGGCACGCCTGCGTCGTCCTGCGGCTTGTCCTCGGCCGGCGGCGGGTCGTCGTCGTTCTGGAAGGCCCTCGACTTCTGCAGTTTGGAGGTGAACTTGAAGGAGAAGCCGAACTTGCCGGGCGGGGGCGGCGGGGGGCTGGGCTCCAGCTCGGTGTCCCCCCCCGCGTCCGGGCGCGGCCCCCCGGGCTGCGGCTGCCGGGGGTTGAACACCACCCGGTTCAGCCCCGGGCCCGCGCCCGGGGGCTGCGGGGCGGGCTTCGGGGGCGGCGGGGGGGGCGGTTTGCGGGCCACCTCCCGGAGCTCCTCATCGGAGGCCAGCGACTGCTCGTCGTCGGACTCCTCTTGCGGCGGAGGGGCGGTCGGCGCCCCGTCTCGGATGGGGATCCGCTGGTACAGCGTGTCGAACTTGGCGCGGGCCGGGCCGTCGGGGGGCGGCCGGTAGTACGGGATGAGGCCGTGGACGAAGGCGATGAACTCGGGCCGGGCGCTGAAGCCGCTCTTGATGGCCTTGAGGCAGCTGGTGATGCGGTCGTCCTCGGACTCCAGGAGCCGGATGGCCTGCGAGATGTTGGAGACGGCCTGCGGGGTCTTGGCGTCGGGGTTGGCGGAGTTCGCGGACCACTCGATGATGCTGCGCACGTTCTCGACCGGGGACAGCGCCGGGAAGCTGTCGGGCGGCTTGCCGTGCTTCTCGCGGTCCGCCTTGAAGTAGGCCAGGAGCTCCATGACGTAGACGGCGAAGCGGACGGCGAACTGGTGCTGCCCGAACGCCGCCAGCGCCTTGGCGAGGTCGGTCATGAAGTAGCACAGGTTCTGCCGCGGGATGCTGCCGTCCGGCGGGTCGAGGTGCACCGGCGGCAGGCGGAGCTGTCACGAGATACCAGGTGCAGCGAAAGGAGCCCCGCAATCCCGACGCCCCATAGTGCACCCACCCAAAACCACCAAAATTGTCCCTCCAGGGGAAAAAGAAATTCTATTGCCTTCGGCAGTGCACCTCGAAGAGAGGTTGACAGTCAGCCAATCAGTCCCTGAGCTAGGCCAGCAGTCAGTCAGACAGAAACACACAGTTTGGGTTTTTTGTCAGTGGCAGACACGGCCCCAAGCGGTGGGGACTCTTTTGTCCTGGTAATCAAGCAGTGGCCGAATGGTAATGCAGCTGGCGGTGGACTTTTTGGTCGGGGATGGTCTTATTGGGCAAAATAATGATTTTACAAGGGGTTGGACATCCAATATCATGCCTTGGGGTATGCTACGCGAATGACCCCAAAAAAGGGGGGGTATATGACGCCCGCGCCTGCGCTTGCTCTAACAACCTCTCTTCGAGGTGAGTCAAGGTTCAAAACGGAGAGGCCCATTTCTAGTTGAGAGTGAGTGGCCAGCAGCGGTGTCTATATGGGCGATTTATTGCCCCATTATGAGCGACAGGCAGGTGCTTGATTTTGGCTTCCATGGGGTCTTCCATGTCCTGCTGTGTGGCATCCACGCGACACCCGACCTCCTTGTAGAGTTGCCCGGGAAGGCAGCCACCACCGTTGCCCGAACCATAAACTTTGTGTTACCCTGCCCACGGCCTCACAGACCAGCACGCACGTCCCGCACTCAGGAAGGCATGCACCCCAGCCGACAGCCCGGCTGGGCTCGGGCTGAGCGCGAGCGCCTGGCTCCCCGAAAAAAGGCGAGTCCGTTGCTCCACAACACCGGTTCGGACAGGGAGGAAGAGCCCAAAGCCCAAGGCCCTCTCTTCCCGTGAACGGCGGGGGAAAATGTCGTGAGGGGAAAATTCCGGCACACCTCCAACTTTGGTGCAGGGCCAGCAGACGCGGGAAACTTCAACACCCCTAACCCTTGGTCCCTGGTGGACAAGCAGTTGCGTGAAACTTTGGTCGGCCCAAATTTTGAACAACACCAAACCATCAGAGATCGAAAAAGAAAAACAAACAGCAAGGCCCCGGTTGGTTCCCCATACTGAAGGAGGCACTCACTCGAGGAAAGGGTGTGCTGAGGGTCGAGCTTCCTCGGGTCCACATCACGGGGGGGGGCGACCCCTCGGTTCTGGACGCCAACTACCCCCCCAACTAACTGTTGGCCGGAGGTCCCTTGGGGGGGGGGGGGGGGGGCATGGGAGGGGGGGTTGAAGGAGGGGCGACAGGGGGGGCCCCGGGAGGGTCGGTGGTGGGGGGGGGGGTCCAGGTGGGGCGAATTGGGGTGGTGGGGGGGTGGGGCACAGGCTCCCCTTACCTCCCCTTGCCCTCCCTCTAACCATACCATCACCATAAACCTAACCCTAACCTTTGCAGCCAGCTAGTTTGGCCCTGCCAGCCATGTTGATTGGGCTGAACAAGATGCCCCACACAGTTCCCCCACATTGCGCAAAAAACATTTTGCAGGGAAAATTTCGGCACCAAATATTAAAAACGACAATTTCCCCACAAAACGGTCCCCTTACTAAATTCTCCCCCCCCCCCCCACTGTAGATGGCGTTGCCACTCCCCCCATCCCCCTCCCTGCCACTTCTGTCGGGGTGCTGGGCTGTGGGGCTGTGAAGCTGATGGGCTGTAGGCCGCCAGCGCCACATACACCACCACCCAGCACTCACCCCCTGACTGTCGCAGGATTCTGGGGACACGGTCGCGCAATCCTGCAGCAGTGGCCAGCGCCCCACCCGTACAAACCCCACCCAATCCCCCGGGTTGGGATGTTGTGAGGCACAACCCCCGAGGCTGCGGCGGCTTGGGCAGCAAAACACCGTGGGCAATCCGTTGGCCCCCGGGGAGGGCGGATGACCGTGCTACAGCCCATGCACGCCCTGCCCCTAGGGGAGCAGGTCGGTGCATCCCGAATCCGGGCCGGCCAAATTTGTAGGACGCTCCATTGAACTCATGCAGGCCGCATTACAACCTCCAGCCTGCAACTCCAATCCCACAGCGCGGCAGCCCCACAACAACAATCCCGCAGCCCCTCCCACAGTTCCA